>CAWUFW010014670.1:0-403080 GCA_963921515.1 Calotriton arnoldi | reverse complement strand
ACCCTGCCCCAGGTTCCCCCACCCACAGATATACCATCCCCAAGAGGATCCGGCCTTCTCCCCCTGCCACTTGCTCTCCCGGCACCACACCCCCGCTGCGCTTGTCTGTGCCACTGATGTGGTGAGGGTGTCCTCCCCCTCTGTCCAGCCCACCTTGCCTGTTCCCCATTCTCCTCCCCTGGTGGTAGGCACTGCAGTGGAGTCCACTACCACCCTGTCTGACTTGGGCACTGCAGTGGCGGACCTGTCCACTCCATCTGCAGGGTCCACTGCAGTCGTGCCGGCACCCACAACATCTGAGCCATGCCCCCAGTTGTGCCGGCACACACCATGTCAGACACCTCCACTGCAGTTGTCAGTGGCTCTCCAGCACCCACCACCCCTTCCCTGCTTCCTCCTGGTGAGCCCTGATCCTGTCCCTGCGGTGCCTGGCCTACCCCCCCGGCTGCCCCTCCTAGTGGATTGTCTCTGGTTTTGTGCAGGCATGTGTAGGGTGCCATCTGCCACTGTCACCCACTTGTGACTTTGTTGATGGACTGGCCATTGGCCTTTGTTTATTTTCTACCGGACTTCTACTTTTAATGCCACATATGCTGAATAAAGCAACTTTCTGTTCTCTAGTGCTTTTGCTTCTGATGTACATGATGTTGATGATGCTAACCATGCCCTTGCTGCAGTGATGGTGATATTTGGTCTCATGATAATGAAGTGTTACTGTGCAGGAACCCATGTGGTTCAGGGGGAATGTGTCCTATCCTGTGGTGTATCCATGTCATCCATAGCAGCATCTGAGGGTGTCATGTGTTCAGTATTTGGCAATGGGATTTCCTACTTAGATTGCCTATTTCACATCTGTGGCTTCCACCCCTGCACATCTGTTGTGCCTGCCATTGTTCAATTCGTCTACTTCCCTGACCGTGTGGCCATCTCCAGTGGACATGCAGGTTTGGGCATCAATGGGGAAGGACTCATCTGTGATGTCAGTGCAACATTGCTATACAAGTGTGTTGGATCTGTGCTGATGATTCCGTTGGCACTTCCATGACCAGGCTGATGTTACGGGAGCCCTCATTTGGTGCTAATTGTTGATTGTGTGACCAAGTGCTCAGCTGACATGATGGGGCCCTACTGAGGCAACATATGGCACAGCTTTCCTCACACAGGAGTGGAGTCCCCTCATGGCAGTGTGTACTTATGTGACATTGCCTGCGCCCAAGGTGTGTGTTGTATGTGCATGTCTGTGTGTTCACTTCCGTTTAGCTGTGCATGCTGTGATCCCTAGTGTTGTACCTGTTTGTGATGCTAGCTGAGTTGACCTATGTTCCCCCAAAGTCTTCGCCCTGGGTTCTCTGTGATGTGGGTGCATGGCACATTACTGGTCATCAGGGTGTCACCCATAGGTGTGTTTGCTGTCAGGGCTGAGTTTGTGTGCAGACGCAGATGGGTCACAGTCAGGTTTCCCCTTGGCACTTGTTGTTTGCCCCTGTCATGTGATTTCCAGTTTGTGTTATCTTTCAGTGATTGTGACACGTTGTGTGTGTGACTGCTGGCACTCCTCAGGGTCCGGGCTGCAATGTTGGTTGTTGTCTATGTGTGTTCTTTGTGGGTGACCTTGGCTTCTTCATTGGTGTGTGACTGTGGATGGGATCCCATTGGTTGGTGTGGTATTGCCGTCATGTCCATGTACAGCGTAGTGTGCAGTGTGTCAGACATTCAGGAGTCTTGTTGAGTGGCCATGTGTGATGTGTTTCTGCACCTTGGTTCCCACCCACCACCCTGGAATAGTCATGGGTGCATGTGCAATGTCACCAGTGCATGTGTGCTTCACTGCTGCGCATTGTTGGAGGTCGAGGGGTGTGGTGTTGAGTGTGTGCAGATGAGAGTTGTTGCCCGGCTGAGGCCCCTGCCTCCATGTTGGCCTTGGCTTACTGGCCATGCTGTTTGATTTGTGCTTGTGTAGGTGTGATGGTAGTTAGTTGCTCAGGACACATGACTGTGGTTCACAGTGTGAACCACATTTAGCTTTGTCATCACAGTGGGATTGTAATACAGCCCAGGGTCACCACATTGTGGGGGCACTGGGGGTGGTGCTGTGGTGTGTCTGTGTCTTGCTGTGTCAGTTGCTGTCCCTACGTGCCTGTGTGACATGTGTGATTTGTGCTCCCTCTCATCTGACAATGCCTGCTTGCCCACATAGGGGATTTGGATCCATGAGTTACCTTTGTGTGGCACTGTATGCACATCTGTATGATTGGTATTCAGGTCTCCTCATGTGTTGTGTGGTTGCCTGGGGACACTGGCACCCCCCCTCACCTGTTGTGTATGATGTGCAGTGTGGGTCTGCCTGTTTGTGTTTGTGCATCTGCACCACTGCATTGGCATATCTTGGGTGTGCCATTGGCTGTATGTAGTTTGGTGGGTTTCCCCTGCTGTCCCTGGGACTCCTAGGTCATCGGTCAGCACAATGATCATGGTTTGTGTGTCCCATTGCTGCCATGGTATGGTATCTGTTCACCTCACATCTGCAGTCTCCACAGGGTATCTGCATTTGTGTGCCCATTGGTGCAAATATGTGGGTCTGCATTCTGATGGTCACTTCTGTCATTGTGTCATTGATGATTGTTGACGGTGTCAGCCCCCATGGGTGTTGTTTGTCTGCACATGGCCAAAGGTATGTCTTATTTGCACTGCAGTATTTGGCTCCCCCAATTTATGTTGCAATGGGACACATACACTACTTTGCCACTGATGTGTTTGTTGTTCTGTGACCAGGAATCATCCATGCAGTTTGGCAGTTGCACCTCTTTCTTTGTCAACACTTACCTTTTGGTCACTGTGATGATGGGGGTTTGGACCCCATTGCCACAATGTTCAAAATGTGCTTCAGCTATGGACCCCACACTTACCTTTTGGTCACTGTGGTGATGGGGGTTTAGACCCCATTGCCACAATGTTCAAAATGTGCTTCAGCTATGGACCCCACACTTACATTTTGGTCACTGTGATGATGGGGGTTTGGACCCCATTGCCACAATGTTCAAAATGTGCTTCAGCTATGGACCCCACACTTACATTTTGGTCACTGTGATGATGGGGGTTTGGACCCCATTGCCACAATGTTCAAAATGTGCTTCAGCTATGGACCCCACACTTACATTTTGGTCACTGTGATGATGGGGGTTTGGACCCCATTGCCACAATGTTCAAAATGTGCTTCAGCTATGGACCCCACACTTACATTTTGGTCACTGTGATGATGGGGGTTTAGACCCCATTGCCACAATGGTCATGGCCTGCTTGCATTGTGGGTGCCACACACATATATGTGTGGCACATGTGCTAGGGGGTCACATTGTATGTTCAAAGTCATGTTCGGTGTTGTAGGCATTTGACACAGTCTACACACGCTTGTCATGGTGTTGGGGGATGTCTTCTTCTTGCATTCCCTAGGTTGTGGTGTGCTGGTTGTGTCATGCATTGTCCATCCTATGAGTGGGGGTGGTAGTAGTGGTAGGCATCCAGCCCCCTGGCTGAGGGTGGTAGTAGTGGTAGGCATCCAGCCCCCTGGCTAAGGGTGGTGGTAGGCATCCAGCCCCCCTGGGTGAGGGTGGTAGTAGTGGTAGGCATCCAGCCCCCCTGGGTGAGGGTGGTAGTAGTGGTAGGCATCCAGCCCCCCTGGGTGAGGGTGGTAGTAGTGGTAGGCATCCAGCCCCCCTGGCTAAGGGTGGTGGTAGGCATCCAGCCCCCCTGGCTGAGGGTGGTAGTAGTGGTAGGCATCCAGCCCCAGGCTAGGGTGGTGGTAGGCATCAGCCCCTGGCTGAGGGTGGTAGTAGTGGTAGGCATCCAGCCCCCTGGCTAAGGGTGGTGGTTGGCATCCAGCCCCCCTGGGTGAGGGTGGTAGTGGTGGTAGGCATCCAGCCCCCCTGGGTGAGGGTGGTGTAGTGGTAGGCATCCAGCCCCCCTGGGTGAGGGTGGTAGTAGTGGTAGGCATCCAGCCCCCTGGGTGAGGGTGGTAGTAGTGGTAGGCATCCAGCCCCCCTGGGTGAGGGTGGTAGTAGTGGTAGGCATCCAGCCCCCTGGCTAAGGGTGGTGGTAGGCATCCAGCCCCCCTGGCTGAGGGTGGTAGTAGTGGTAGGCATCCAGCCCCCCTGGCTAAGGGTGGTGGTGAGGCATCCAGCCCCCCTGGCTGAGGGTGGTAGTAGTGGTAGGCATCCAGCCCCCTGGCTAAGGGTGGTGGTTGGTATCCAGCCCCCCTGGGTGAGGGTGGTAGTAGTGGTAGGCATCCAGCCCCCTGGGTGAGGGTGGTAGTAGTGGTAGGCATCCAGCCCCCTGGCTAAGGGTGGTGGTAGGCATCCAGCCCCCCTGGCTGAGGGTGGTAGTGGTGGTAGGCATCCAGCCCCCTGGGTGAGGGTGGTAGTAGTGGTAGGCATCCAGCCCCCCTGGGTGAGGGTGGTAGTAGTGGTAGGCATCCAGCCCCCCTGGGTGAGGGTGGTAGTAGTGGTAGGCATCCAGCCCCCCCTGGCTAATGGTGGTGGTAGGCATCCAGCCCCCCCTGGCTGAGGGTGGTAGTAGTGGTAGGCATCCAGCCCCCTCCTGGCTAAGGGTGGTGGTTGGCATCCAGCTCCCCTGGGTGAGGGTGGTAGTGGTGGTAGGCATCCAGCCCCCCTGGGTGAGGGTGGTAGTAGTGGTAGGCATCCAGCCCCCCTGGGTGAGGGTGGTAGTAGTGGTAGGCATCCAGCCCCCTGGGTGAGGGTGGTAGTGGTGGTAGGCATCCAGCCCCCCTGGGTGAGGGTGGTAGTAGTGGTAGGCATCCAGCCCCCCTTGGGTGAGGGTGGTAGTAGTGGTAGGCATCCAGACCCCCTGGCTAAGGGTGGTGGTTGGCATCCAGCCCCCCTGGGTGAGGGTGGTAGTGGTGGTAGGCATCCAGCCCCCCTGGGTGAGGGTGTTAGTAGTGGTAGGCATCCAGCCCCCCTGGGTGAGGGTGGTAGTAGTGGTAGGCATCCAGCCCCCCTGGGTGAGGGTGGTAGTGGTGGTAGGCATCCAGCCCCCCTGTGTGAGGGTGGTAGTAGTGGTAGGCACCCAGCCCCCCTGGGTGACGGTGGTAGTAGTGGTAGGCATCCAGCCCCCCTGGGTGAGGGTGGTAGTAGTGGTAGGCATCCAGCCCCCTGGGTGAGGGTGGTAGTAGTGGTAGGCATCCAGCCCCCCTGGCTAAGGGTGGTGGTTGGCATCTAGCCCCCTGGTTGAGGGTGGTAGTGGTGGTAGGCATCCAGCCCCCCTGGGTGAGGGTGGTAGTAGTGGTAGGCATCCAGCCCCCCTGGGTGAGGGTGGTAGTAGTGGTAGGCATCCAGCCCCCTGGGTGAGGGTGGTAGTGGTGGTAGGCATCCAGCCCCCCTGGGTGAGGGTGGTAGTAGTGGTAGGCATCCAGCCCCCGTGGGTGAGGGTGGTAGTAGTGGTAGGCATCCAGCCCCCCTGGGTGAGGGTGGTAGTGGTGGTAGGCATCCAGCCCCCCTGGGTGAGGGTGGTAGTAGTGGTAGGCATCCAGCCCCCCTGGGTGATGGTGGTAGTAGTGGTAGGCATCCAGCCCCCCTGGGTGAGGGTGGTAGTAGTGGTAGGCATCCAGCCCCCCTGGGTGAGGGTGGTAGTAGTGGTAGGCATCCAGCCCCCCTGGCTAAGGGTGGTGGTTGGCATCCAGCCCCCTGGGTGAGGGTGGTAGTGGTGGTAGGCATCCAGCCCCCCTGGGTGAGGGTGGTAGTAGTGGTAGGCATCCAGCCCCCCTGGGTGAGGGTGGTAGTAGTGGTAGGCATCCAGCCCCCCTGGGTGAGGGTGGTAGTAGTGGTAGGCATCCAGCCCCCCCTGGCTAAGGGTGGTGGTTGGCATCCAGCCCCCCCTGGGTGAGGGTGGTAGGCATCCAGCCCCCCCTGGGTGAGGGTGGTAGTAGTTGTAGGCATCCAGCCCCCCCTGGGTGAGGGTGGTAGTAGTGGTAGGCATCCAGCCCCCCCTGGGTGAGGGTGGTAGTAGTGGTAGGCATCCAGCCCCCCCTGGGTGAGGGTGGTAGTAGTGGGTGAGGGTGGTAGTAGTGGTTGGCATCCAGCCCCCCCTGGGTGAGGGTGGTAGTGGTGGTAGGCATCCAGCCCCCCCTGGGTGAGGGTGGTAGTAGTGGTAGGCATCCAGCCCTCCCTGGGTGAGGGTGGTAGAAGTGGTAGGCATCCAGCCCCCCCTGGGTGAGGGTGGTAGTAGTGGTAGGCATCCAGCCCCCCCTGGCTAAGGGTGGTGGTAGGCATCCAGCCCCCCCTGGGTGAGGGTGGTAGTAGTGGTAGGCATCCAGCCCTCCCTGGGTGAGGGTGGTAGTAGTGGTAGGCATCCAGCCCCCCTGGGTGAGGGTGGTAGTAGTGGTAGGCATCCAGCCCCCCTGGCTAAGGGTGGTGGTAGGCATCCAGCCCCCCTGGCTGAGGGTGGTAGTAGTGGTAGGCATCCAGCCCCCCTGGGTGAAGGTGGTAGTAGTGGTAGGCATCCAACCCCCCCTGGCTAAGGGTGGTGGTAGGCATCCAGCCCCCCCTGGGTGAGGGTGGTAGTAGTGGTAGGCATCCAGCCCCCCCTGGGTGAGGGTGGTAGTAGTGGTAGGCATCCAGCCCCCCCTGGGTGGTGGTGGTAGTAGTGGTAGGCATCCAGCCCCCCTGGGTGAGGGTGGTAGTAGTGGTAGGCATCCAGCCCCCCTGGCTAAGGGTGGTAGTGGTGGTAGGCATCCTGCCCCCCCTGGGTAGGGGTGGTGGTGCGCATTCAGGCCCCTGTGTGCATATGTGGCATTGGTGATGGGCATCCCGCCCCTATGGTGCTGCTGTTGCTGGTGTAAGTATATTCTTCATCCCTCAGTGTGTGTGTGATGTGTCGTGTACGTGTTGTATGTGTTTTGTGGTTGGTTTCTGACTTACCTTCTGCGCCGTACGCGTCCGTGCCTGTTCCGGTAGTAAATGTAGAATATTGGTATGATCGAAGGGATTCATGGTTGGTTCGTGTTGTTCGTCCTTCTCGTTGCTTCGCTTCGTCCTCGTCGCTTCGCGTCGTCCTCGTCGCTTCGCCTCGTCGCTGGCGTGTTCGTCTCGGAGCCGTGGATCGTGTTGTGGCGCGAATCGGAGCTTATGTGCGCCTCTCCCGGATGCTTTGACGTGCCGTGCGTAGCGACGGGTTCGGCGCGTACGGAAAGCGCATCGTACTCGTTCGGCCGGACGGAGCTGCATTTTCCCTTCCGTGCGACTCGATTCGGCGTTTCCGGATTCGCCTCGGTCGGGGAACAGGACCTGGTTTGGGTGAGTACGGCTCGGCCGGATTCTGTTCTGTTGTGCGCATCGTACTTACTCGTTCGGTGTGCTGTACGGATCGGTCGGGATCAGGCTTTCGCATGGCTTTTTTCCCGACCGAATGGTATTGGGTGCGCCTCCGACCGAGATCGGAATCGGCCCCTAATTATTAATTCATCAATTAAAAATAAATTACTTCCCACCCTTCCCACCATTTACACCAATAAACACCACAACACACACCTAAAATTAATTACACAATTACCATAATTAATTAACTAATTAATAATTAGTTGCTAATTAATTTTAATTAATTAACAGCTAATTATTAATTCATCAATTAAAAATAAATTACTTCCCACCCTTCCCATCATTTACACCTATAAACACCACAACACACACCTAAAACTAATTACATAATGACCATAATTAATTACTAATTAATAATTTAAAATTAATTTACAACTAATTATTAATTCATCAATTAAAAATAAATTACTTCCCACCATTTACACCTATAAACACCACAACACACACCTAAAATTAATTACACAATTGCCATAATTAATTGCCAATTAATTAATTTAACTTAATTAACAACAAATTATTAATTAATGCATAATACATTACTTTACACATTTAACACTATAACATCTCAATTAAACAAATATTAATAAATAAAAAATATTCAATAAATGTAAAATAATTAAATTACTTCCCACCCTATTCCCCTATAAACCCACAACCCGCTACGGAACTAAAAATGCAAAATTCAAATTAAAAAAAATTAATAACTACTAAAAATAATCAATACATTTTATATAATTAAATTACTTCCCACCCTATTCCCCTATAAACCCACAACCCTCTACAAAACTAAAAAAGCAAAATTGAAATAAAAAAAAGAATTACTGCTAACATTTTAACACATTTAATAAAAATACAAACAATTCTTATACAAAAAAGCATACATCACATACATATAAAATATATACTAAAAACACTTCAATATTTTAAACATCGATATTACTTACCTAAAATCGATAATCTTGACCACGAGAATTTGTCTGTCGATATTTTTGACCCACGATATTTTTACCTCGATATTTGGGTAATTCTATATTTTTGATTCGATATTCTGTCTCTGCACCATATAAGCTGGCCTGCTGAGTGACCAGCCTAGTCCAGAGAACACCAATGTCAGGGCAGGTAAGATCGCCAGACCTCCACATTCCACTTATCACAAAGAAAAACAGCCACAGAGGAGGGAAGCGTCGGAAAACACAGCGAAGGGTTGATTCCTGAGTCCCTGGGGAGGCAATGCATCAGTTCTGCTGCACGCAGAAGTGTTGCGTTTAATCCGGACTGTAAGGGGAAGCGATACATTGAAATCCAAGAAGGTTCCTGGAAGACAGCAGAACATTTATTGATGGCAAAGGGTGCATCTCTAGCCACTGTGCCAGAGACATCAAGATGTGGAACATAATGTGGACCCCAAATAGAATTTCGTACGGAGTTTGGTCCCTCAAAGACCTTCTTGGCAGATTATTTCATGCTCTCTGCACTCCATACAAGTGATGGATCCAACTACGACCTGAACCCAATACTCTAGCTATTAAGGACTGCTTTAAGTCACAGTTCTTCCGTTCAACTATTGCATTTCCCTATAAGATAAGCGCGGGTGGACCAACCTACAGCAGCACCCAGGGTGCCCATAGTATCCCGGTAAGCCTTAGAGGCCAAAGCCGGTCCCTGGTCCAAGTGGAATGCTGCTACTACACATGTTCCAATAAAGGCATGCAAATCTTAATAACAGTTCGAGCATCAGCTGATGGCTGTGGCCAAACCCATAGAAATCGTCAACAAGAATCAACAGCCACTAATATAAATTTAAAGTCACCATCCGAATGGAGTGGTCCACAAAGATCCAAATAGATACATTGTAAGGGCTTGTTGGAAACTAAAAGAGGTGGGTGTGCACCAGTGGAGGTTTTAATTTGTTGACAAACTTCACAACTAAGGACATCATTTTTAGTCTGTCTGTGAAGCCCCTGCCACAAGTAGTGTTTCTATAGTAAAGAAACTGTAGCCGCCACACCAGCATGGGCAGATGCTAATCCCTCATAAGCAGCTATTATTAACTGTAACCTGACATGCCAGATCGAAACCAGTGCCTAATAAACCAAGGAATTCTTCACCCTTGTCAGAGAGTTCACCTGCACGTCAGTCACAGCAAACTCCATCCCTCCCTCACAGGGATGCTGCAACTCCCTCTCTGACCTCTTCCACAACAAGATAGCAACCATCTACAGAAATTGGGTCCTCAACTCTCCGACCACTTCTGCAACCCATCAACCACAACCAAACACCACCCACTCAATGCTTGGGAACAACTCAGCTTACCAACAACAACCACCCTGATGAACTCCATCTACTCAGGAGCACCCACTGACCCATGCCTCCACTAGCTCTTCATCCTCAGAAGCAATGAGATCAGCCACCAGCTTACCACTATCTTCAACACCTCCATAACTACAGCCACCTTTCTTGATGCATGTAAGTACACGGAGGTTAGACCCCAACTCAAAAAACCTTCAGAGGACCCCACTGAGCCCCATAACTACCATCCCAATTTCCTCTTCCCGTTCTCCGCTAATGTCCTGGAGAAGGCCATCAACTTCCAACTCACTGATCATCTGGAAAGAAACAAACTGCTGGACCCATCCCAGTCAGAGTTTAGAGCCAACCACAGCAGCGAGACAGCCCTGATAGCAGCAACAGTTAACATCCGAGTCAAACTCGGCAGAGGAGAATCAGCCGCCCACATACTCCCGGATCTCTCTGCAGCTTTCAACACCTTCTCCCACCACACACTCATCAATCGACTATGCCAGATTGGAATCCCAGACGATGCGCTCAGATGGATCGCATCCTTCCTCATGGGACGCACCCAGAGAGTCCTTTTCCCTTCCTTCACCTCGCAACCCAAGCACATCAGCTGCGGAGTACCCCAAGGCTCATCCCTCAGACCTACCCTCTTGAACATCTATATGACTTCACTCACAGACATCGTCAGATTACACAACATCAACATCATCTCCTACACAGATGACCCTCAGCTTGTCCTCTCACTCTCAACGAACCCCATCTTGACGAAGACCAACTTCCACAACTGTATGAAGAAAATTGCAACATGGATGAAAGACAATTGCCTGAAACTCAACATGGACAAAACGGAAGTTCTGATCTACGGCAGACACACCATCCTCTGGAACAACTCCTGCTGGCCAGTGGAGGTCGGTCCCAACCCCAGCCTAAAGACCACGCCGGTAACCTCAGCATCACACTGGACAGCAAGCTCACCATGAAATGTCAGGTCAATGCCGTTGCCTCAGCCTCCTTCCACACGATCCACATGCTGCGCAAAATCTTCAGATGACTCACCATCAGCACAAGGAAAACTGTGACACAGGCCCTCATCACCAGCTCGCTCGACTACGGCAACGCACTCTATGTCGGCACCTCCACCGAAATCTTGCAAAGACTCCAGACAATCCAGAATGTAGCAGCCAGACTGATCTTCAACCTGCCCAATAGGACACCTGTCACCCAGCACCAAAAAGACCACCACTGGCTCCCTTCCCGGAAGAGATGCCAGTTCCTGACCCACGCATACAAAGCCCTCCACAACCAAAGACCAGACTACATGAACCACCTTCTGATCTTTCACTACCCCACCAGAAACCTCTGCTTTGCACACCGTGCCGTCGCTCAGACACCATGTATCTTCCACAGCCACTCCAGAGGACACTCCTTCTCCCATGTCACCACCAAAACCTGGAACACCCTTCCCCTCCACCTCTGCCCTTCTCCCTCACTGAACGGACTCAAGACCTGGCTCTTCAACTGATACCCACAGCACAGCACCTGGATACCCCCTGGGGTGAATAGCAGTGCTATACATATCCTACTTGATTGATACTTGATTGACACTTGATTGATTGATTAATTGATTGATTGACCTGCAGTTTCTTTTGGGTATCACTTGATCACCCACCCAGAGAATGCATGCTAAGGGGATTTTTTGAGGATAGATAGGAGTATTTTTCTTAGCTGCCTTTAGGCAAAGGCTCGTCACTAGCTGAGGCAATGACCGTAGCCATGATTTCAACATCAATCCTCGTTCATGAACGAGTAATCACAGCTACTACAACTGCCTGAACAGCCGCCATGGCAGCTTCTTCTGCCAATAAGTTCCCTGCAACATGTATACCAACAGTGTGATGACTCATTGTATTTATAACATGAGCCTATGGCAAAGCATCCTTGAGTGCCGCCACCTTGCCTCAAAGCAATGTGCGCTATTATACACAATCTTTTATGACACCTTTCAGTGCAGCACATTCTGCTGAATATTTGTACTTAGTACCAACCGCACGCTGTGCCGAACCATCAGTATAGATTATGAAATCATATTGATGTAGAGGCAAACTTTTACTAAACATGGGGTATTCTTGTTCATGATGGAGGTACTCCTGTGTTTGTGAGGTAGAAAAAAACCATAATCTATATCAGTAGTTGTCAGAGAAGTGGCCCCCTGAATCGATCTTAAATTTAAGGCTTTTCTGTTAGGAACACTGGCCTTGGTGACAGCATCTAAAGCTGGGACAGGAGATACCATAATTATGCATTTCCGATGAGCCAATGGACGTTTCCTTCAGAGCAGCTGTTTGAACTGCAGTCAAAATGTTTTCTGTCGGTGCAAAACTCATCTCTGCATTGGAATATAAATGCGATTTATAAGCAATCAGCACTATTTCACCTTCATTTAATAAAACATATGTGTATCCAGTGGAACCCACAATTATGCGGTTTACCAAATTGGTAGTGTTAGCACGAGTGTGTAAATGTTTAGGCTCAAGCATGTCAGTGTGTACATTTCTTAGAATATTAGTGTGTTCCGTAGTCTAATGTTTATTAGAAAAATCAGGACAAATTAAATCGTACAACGGTTTAACCTGCGGTGCATAGTTTGCCATGTATGTTCTACTAAAGGTCAGAAAGCCTAAAAGGGATTGAAGATTTTTCAATGTATTTGACGTTTGTATGAGTGTACATTTTTCTAAGAAATGGGGTGCTAAGCTTTTGCCTTTATTTGATAACTTGGGGGCCGATTACGATGGCGGGCGGACTTGAGTCCGCCCGCCATCGTAGCGGGGATTGGACCGCCCGCCTGTAAGGTGGCTGTTCCGCACCCCATATTACGATGCGACCGCCACCTTGGCTGTCGCATCCAGCAATTTAACATTGCGGCGGGTGCTGCTGGCTGCAGCACCCGCCGTACTGCTAAATGTCCATGTCGTGCATTTCCCTGCACAACGTGGCAGGCACCACGCGGTGCCTGCCACCTTGTGCATGGAAATATAGGGGGGTACCAGTGCACAACTACCTCCCCCCAACACGAGTGGGGCCCGCTACCGGCCCCCAAATCCGTTTCCGCCTGTCTTTTCGTGGCGGGATGACCGCCGCGAAAAGGCAGGCGGAAAGGGATATCATAATCCCTAAGGCGCAATGCTGCCTTATGATTTGGTTACGCAAGGCGAGCGGAAATGGACCGCCTTTCGGAACCGTGGCGGGCGGTCTTTGCGACCGCCACGCTTCCTTGAGGATTCCCCCGCCATTATAATATGGCGGGGGAAAATAGCTGTCAGATGGCGGAGGGCCCGCCACTGCACGGCTGGGGGTGGCGGTCCCTCCGCCATCGTAATCGGCCCCTTGTATCCCAAAAGTAGGACACTGAGAAAAGCAATTTGGGATTTTGGAAAATTCAATTTATAGCCATGTTCAGAGAATCCCAATGTTATGTGATCCACCCTGACCAAATGTGTGTTTAAATCACCACCTGTGAGTTAAATGTCATCAACGTATTACAACACTTCTGTATCAATTTCTTGTAGAATTGATGTTACTCAGACAGAAAACAGACCTGGACAGTTCTTATACCCTTGAGGAAGCCTATAGAAACTTCTCTGGGCCCCTAGCGCTGTGAAGGCTGTTAAGTAGTGGCTTTCAGGTGCTATACTTTGATAGAAAAAACCATTGGAAATGTACAATGTATTTTTTTTTAACAATCTTGTCAATTAATTCTGTGCTATGTGAATTTTGCACCACCGAAGTGCATGTGTGACTGTTTAATTATCTGTAGTTCAAGACTATATGATAGGAATTATCTGGTTCAAGCACAGGAAACAAAGGATTATTCATGGGAGAGACACAAAGCTCACACCTTGATATTCTAACTGTGATTGAAACTCCCTAACAGGGTCTTTAGCCTCATGTTTAATAGGGTATTGTGTTTGCACTTGTGGGTTGGACCTTATAGCTATAATGTAATAAGGGGAACACTTATCCCAGTCTTCCTGGTTGCGATATAATGCGGGGGCTTGAGCAAGAGTCCATTCTGTAGCACATGCTGTTTTAACCTCGTTGGGAAAAATAACAGAAAAAAAGGCTTGATTACATCCTCTCCTTGTGGGACTTTTATAGCAAACTCAGGTGGCCAATCTGTCTTAGCAAGGAGAAGTCTGTATTCATTAGTTAAATTCTGCCAGATTATTTTAATAGTACACGGTACATCACCCTCAATCTGTATGTATATTTCAAAGAGTCTCTCAGGAGGCCCTGATTTGGCGTTTCTACTTGAAAGTAGTCATTAGTCGGTCTCACCATCAGAAACTCTTGAAGAGTCTTGTGAACTATGTTGTCCTCTGCTGAACAGTTAAGCAGGGTCTTTGCACATGTCTTGTTCTGAAGAAGAGTTCTGAGTATTTGTGGCATATTTAGCTGACATTCCGGCTACTTTCTCCTTTTTAATAAAAATAATTGAGGACACTGTGGCAAAGTTGCCAATGAGTGTCATCCCCAAACCCAGGGCAGGGGGCTGCTCCATGCTCAGCTTGAATCTGTTTAAGGACTTCAGGTAAAACAGCAATGGCAGGAGTACTGTGGGCGATGGTATATATAGCCACAAAAACAGTACCCCACGTGTTACACTCCTCCACAGGGGGAACCATAGCAAGTGGAAGGCACATAGTTAGAATTCTGAATTTATCATGAGGTCCCATATGGGGAAACACTACCTCAAGCTGATTTTTTTCACTCAATCCAAAAAGGAATTTCCTCCTGTTTGGTAGATATTTTGCACATACTCCATACTGGCATTAATAGTTATAGTACTAATAGCAGGAATAGCCAATTGAGACTGTCCAACTTGGGGAGCCCTTGCTGGGGCAGTAGTGATGGCACACAGAACATACTGCATTAGACGTTGATATAGTCTAACTAAATGGTTTAAGAGAGCAAGCGTGTTGTAAGTTATAACTGTTGTGCATTAGGGTAAGTTGTATAGCCTTCTAAAACTGGCCAGGTCGCCCCATCATTACTGAGAGGACCCAGTTTTACACTGTGCAGTGTGTGTGGGAGGGCACCTTAGAACCAATTATGATGTTCCTAGTATGTTAAAGGAATTCCTAAATATTCATAAGGCCTATATGCAGCTGGAACTGCAGCCTCAGTGTATGTGTGAAATGTTTGTGTATTGGCATTGACTGCAGGAAATTCAACTCAGGAATACCAAACCTCACATCTGTATGCTTTGTGTGTCTCAACCACGAAGGTAACTTCTCCATCAGTATTGGGGAACCCATATGTAGTTAAGTGTGTAGTTACTGCTTGCCTACAATTTACAGGAATAACTACTGGTTGAGCCATATTTAATTAATGTATCTCAAAGAAAGGAAAATACTATAGGGGCTATCCTTTTAATAAATCAAGTTAGATTAACCTACAGACATAAATAGGTGCTTCCTATTAAGCTGAAGGAGGATAAAACCCTTATCACCTGGATGTCACCCTATAGAGGTAATAAAGGAGCTTTGGGCACACACAGGTAAACTACTCAGGAGACCCACAAAATAGGTACCAAATCTAGAACGTTGGTGGCGCCATGTTATACGGTTCCCACTAATCTAGTAGAACTGTGTATTTAGAACAACACAAATTCATAATACAGAGACTGAATCTTCTTATATAAAAAGTAAATGTTGGTCAATTTGACTAGCTCACATTACTGCTCCTAAACTCCTAAACCTACAGTTACAGATGTTGTCAGTACCCCAGAGCATGATTTTCAGATTCCCAAGGAAATCGTAGAAACAGATCTAATCCTTTTGTTTGCCGCTATTGCATGCCCAAAGTGTCACACAGAAAAGATATGATATTGCATTTTCAAACGTTTATTGAAAAGCTATAACCTTAGTAAAACATGAACTGCGATTGTAAGAAAGATGAGACACATTGTTGTAATAAGTGTCATTAGAATTGTGAAAAATACAAACAATTCAATCATGGTAATTGTTCTTACCATTGCTAATGTTACTCTTATTTATTGCTAGCCTCAATGCTAAAGAGGGAATATCGGAAGTACCCATCTGCCCGGTCTGTTGGAATGACTTAACCCCATACCTAGGTTGTGTATGTCAGGAAGCCATGCTCAGTGCATTCACGGATGCACCTACAGGTGTACACCTATCTTCCTTTTCAGGATAAAGGTCGAGGACAGAGGGACTGCATATTACAGCATTCCGTGATGACTACAGCAGATGAGCACGTGTCACCGACTTTAGCATGAACACAGTTTAAATAATAAAATGACAAGCTAATCAAATTGTGTCAACGGTGCAGGACAGCGTTTTAATTAGACTGAAGCAGAAGAGTCATTTCCCTGCAAGCACAGAAAAGATTTCAATGCCTCATGTTCTGATTTTGTGTGACCCTGGAAGTAGCTGTGCAGACTACAGGGCAACACTGCCTATCAGGAAGAAATGCATGCAAAGGCCATTCTCGCAATAGTAAAACATGTGCAAAGCACCATTAGAAAATGAGGCTAATTTAAAACGAGAACGAAAATAGAAGCTAAATGCAAGCCAAATTAACAGGAGCTTCGCATTGGTGAATCCCTGCTAGCTGTGGATGCCGTATCGCGTAGAGGTGGTTGCCAGAGCTTCGCGTTGAATCACATTGTGAGCAGTGAAGTCTTGGTGTGAATGGGCCTGTTCACGGTCGTGAAGAGCCCAAAAGATTGAATAGAGCACCTGTGAGCCACACCAAGGGTCCAGGAGCTGAGGGGTACCACTTGAGGGTCAGGAACCCACTTCAGCTGGGTCCAGGGGCTGGTGCAGGATGTTGGGGAGCCTTTTATGTCCCTGAGGCTCAGGTAAGGAGGCCAGCAGACTAGACCTTGGAGTCACTCTGGTGTCCTGGGTTCAAGGGTGAAGTTATAGATCCAGTTCTCTTCTCACCCAGGCAAGATTCAGCAGGTGAGCACAGCAGAGCAGCAGTTCCATCAGAGCTGCAGTCCAGCAGAGTGGCAGTTCTTTTAGCAGCACAGCAGTCCTTCCTCCTGGAGGGTATCCACAGGTCCATAAGTGTACTGAAGAGTTGGGGACTGAGGTCCAGTATTTATACCCAGTTGTGCCTTTGAAGCAGTGGCATAGCAAGGACAGGGGGCATGGAGGTGTTCTGCTCTTACCTGCGGCTGTTGCGGGCGGCAAAGGCAGGAATCGCCAGCAGCACCCCCCTTCCGCTCTTTCATTCGTCAAATGTAGGGGCCGCCACAGGCGGCATAAAACCTAGCTACACCACTGCTTTGAAGTCGGGAGAAGCTTCTAGAGGCAACGCCTTTGAAGTGCACAGGTGCCCTGCCTTCCTGGTCCTGGCTGCAAACTAACTACAGAAGTTATGCATCCTTTATTTGGAGACAGGATACAGCCTTTTCAAGTATAAGTGGAGCTGGGCCTAGCTGCTCCCTCCCACCCTGCCAGTGATGGCCCATCCAGTCACACCTAAGCTCCCTATTGTGTGTGGCTGTGAAGGAGGAATACACAAAGCCCAACTGTCAACTACACCCAGTCACGTGGCCCAGAGACAGGCTAAAGGCAACAAACGGGTAAGCCAAGAAAATGCTAAATTTATAAAAGAGGCTTTTTCAAAATTGTAATTTGAAATCCAACTTCATCATATGTTAGGATTTTAAATTTCAATTCCAGAGACACCAAATATGAACTGGTTAGTGGTTACCTGTTCCCATTTGGAAGATACACTGTAAAATGTAATAAGGTAACTCCCTTGTTATCCTATTGGAGAAGTAGGCCTTGCAGTAGTGAAAAAATAATTTAAGAGTTGATCACTACCAGGACATGTGAAACTTAAAAGTACATGTCCTACTTTTTAAATACATTGCACCCTGCCCTCTAGGCTGTCCAGGGCCTACCCTAGGAGTGACTTATATATGGGCAGATTGAGGTCTGCTTCACTGGGCAGGGGAACCTTTGGGAAAGCATTTGTTTTTAAATTTGTGATTGGATGTTATTGTTTTAACTCTCAACTTCTTACTTGTGTATTTGCACTACTTTCAGCTTTCAGTTTAATTTTAAACATAAGCGCTTCCGTTCCGTCACGGCTTTTCTGTGCCGCTTGTACGGAGAAACGCTCTAGGCCATACCTCCCACACACTTAGACCACCCCCACTTCCGTCTGGCTGTCGGGCTGGTGGCGGGAGCTGAGAAAGGATTTAAACGGGAAGCCTTTCCAGACGCGCGGCGGATTGAGGTCTGCTTCACTGGGCAGGGGAACCTTTGGGAAAGCATTTGTTTTTAAATTTGTGATTGGATGTTATTGTTTTAACTCTCAACTTCTTACTTGCGTATTTGCACTACTTTCAGCTTTCAGTTTAATTTTAAACTTAAGCGCTTCCGTTCCGTCACTGCTTTTCTGTGCCGCTTGTACGGAGAAACGCTCTAGGCCATACCTCCCACACACTTAGACCACCCCCACTTCCGGCTGGCTGTCGGGCTGGTGGCGGGAGCTGAGAAAGGATTTAAACAAGATGCCCCTCCGGACGTGCAGCGGGCACGCCAAAGGCAAGCCCGTCTGCGCCCGTCCGCGCCCGAACGGGGCGGGGGGCCATACATAATGCCCATCTCCTCCGATACTCGGCCAGGGAGCTCGAATTGAGGAAATTACCCGACTTAATCTAGAGAAAGCGGGTATTCTAGCTCACAGACTTATCTTCCCTGAACTTGAAACTGATAGTAAAGCCTCTCCTACTCATATCACGACCTCTCTTGACTCTGAGATCTCTAAAACTCAGGAGTCAAAGGAACTAATAGTCTGCTATCTGAACACCCGCTCCATGGTGAGACACCAGCTAGAAATCTTTCAGCTGTTACATACAGAAAATCCAGACATTCTCCTTCTCACCGAAACGTGGCTTACTGAGGAATCTGCTCCTGATATATTAGCAGCGGTACCGGATAATTATTACATCCTACAGGCCAATCGCTCCCCAGGAAAAGCTGGCGGGGGGGTTGCAGCCATTATCCGTCAGGACCACCAGTTTACCTCCTTAGGGGTCTCTGGCATTCCCTCAGTTGATAGCCTAGTCTTGAAATTTGAGTCTCCCCAGTCATCTTTTATTTACGCCCTTTTCTATCGACCTCCTCATCCCATGCCTATGTTTCCTCAGGCACTGGGCGAAATGATTTCCCACCTTGTCATCAACCATGCGAGAATTCTGATAAATGGTGACTTTAATTATTGGCCGAACGACGTAAGGGAAAGCTCTAGCTCGGTGGAACTGACAGATCTTCTATCTGGGATGAACTGTACCCAGCATGTAAGGGCAGCTACACACATAAAAGGGCATATCTTAGACCAAATATGGACATCCAACTTGGAGATCTCCATTCCTTTGATTTCCCCCTGTATTTGGTCAGACCATCATCTTATAACTTTCTCCCTCTCTGGCGTTCCCCCTCCCAAATTCCAACGTACAGTGAACCTAACTTTAAGAAATTGGGGACGTGCGAATCTTGACCATTTTGGTTCACTTTTAACTGACACGGCCCCGTCCGCACAAGAGGCGTTCCAGACTCAGGCAGAGAGCATCAAGACATGGCTTGAGTGGGCTAGTGACTGTGTCGCCCCTCTCAAGAAAATTAAGATCCTTAGATCTCATGATGCTCACCGATGGTTTTCTGACAACCTAAAAACTAAGAAACTTGCTCTAAGACAGGCAGAACGTAGCTGGAGATGCCACTATCTTACAGATAAGAAGGCTACATATTTAACTCTTTTGAAAGAATATAAAAAGGAGATTCTTCAAACCAAGGAAGAATACTTCTCTAATAAAATTCTTAATTCATCTAACAAATCCAGAGAGATCTTCTCTATAGTAAATGAGCTCTCTAAACCAGACAGAGTCATGATGAAGCCAGCCCCTTCACAGTCCCTATGTGACTCTCTTAATTCATATTTCATTGACAAAATTGCCGCTATTAAAGCCAGCATCCCATCTTCTACCAATTCCACTCTCGATCCGATCACATGTCAGAACTTATCTCGGTTGGATCAAATTCCCCCGATTTCAAAGGAGACCTTTTTCGACCTACTCAAAAAGGTTAGTTCTGGCTCACCCACTGACTGCTGTCCTCCTTACATACTTCGAGAAGCTTTTACTATCTGTCCAGATCCCCCTCTTTCTTTTCTTAATAACTCACTTAAACTTGGCATTGTCCCTGAAACATTAAAGAGTGCGGAAATCATTCCAATCTTGAAGAAACCGGGTGCGGATCCGTCAGTTCTCAGTAATTATCGCCCCATTTCCCTTTTGCCCTATTTGAGCAAAATTCTAGAGGCTTATGTGGCAAATTGCCTCAGTTCATTTGTTGAGCATTCCTACGCCTTGGATTCCCATCAGGCAGGTTTTAGACCGGCACATTCTACGGAATCTGTCGTCCTTACAGTCTTGGACGAACTAAGAAGAGGAGCTGACAATGGCATCTCCCATGCCCTGGTACTCCTGGATTTGTCAGCAGCATTCGACACGGTCGATCATGATATTCTGATTGACCGTGTCAGAAATGCCGGGATCCAGGGCCTGGCGGTGAAGTGGCTTTCCTCCTTTCTTAGCAACCGGTCTCAAGCAGTGCGGCTTGCCTACTTCTCTTCCCACAAGGCTCTTCTCTTTCTCCGCTCTTATTTAATTTGTACCTCCTCCCTTTAATTCGTTCTTTGAGAGAAAGAAAGATTGAAACTTTTAATTACGCGGATGATCTCCAACTAGTGTTTGACATCAATTCATCAGCATCCTCTGTATCCAACTTTCAAGCCACCATGATCTTCATAAGTGAATGGATGAACAACAACCAACTAAAGCTGAATCCTGATAAAACTGAGCTGATTCTTACGGGTGGCTCAGCCAACCCTTGGCACTCCAACTTTTGGCCTTCCTCATTGGGTACTTCCCCGGTGCCAGTAAGTTCTGCCAAACGTTTGGGTATAGTGATCTCCGACGATCTGTCGATGAATGCCCAGATCGGCTCAGTGGTCTCTGCCAGCTGTTTCCAACTGCGGAGAATAAGGAAGATTAGTAGATTCCTGTCCAGGGAAGCTCTGACCCTGGTTATTTTAGCCTTGGTTATCTCCCGACTGGATTATGCCAATTCATTGTATGTTGGCATCCCGCCTATCAATTTATACGTCTTCAGCTGGTTCAGAACCAAGCTGCCAGACTTATCTTCCATCTACCAAAGTGGCAGCATGTCAGACACCTTATGAAAAACCTACACTGGCTACCTGTGGCCAAGCGATGTGCTTTTAAGCTGGGATGCACCATCTTTAAAGCCCTTTATGGCAATAGCCCAGCATTCATCTAATCCAGTATTCAACGATACATTCCCACTCGAGACTTGCGTTCTTCTCACTTGGATCTGTTAGTCAGCCCTTCTTACAAACGCAAGAAGCATGGAGGCTCAAGATTCGCTGTCTTGGCCCCACAATTTTGGAACTCTCTCCCCGTGGAGATGAGGTCGGTGACCACCTATGCACTATTTAGAAAACTGCTTAAGACTCGGCTGTTTGCTCAAGCGTACGGCGATTAAACTTAGTTTCCTGCTGTCCCCTCTCCGTCCCTCAGTGCCATGAAACTGTTTGGTGTACGTGCGCTTTAGAAGTGCTTTTAACATAACATAACATAACATGTATTAAAAAGGAAGTTTTGTGTCTGACAAAAGGCTTACTTTGCCAGGTCAAAATGGCAGTTTAAAACTGCAAAAACACAGGCTCCAATACCAAGCCTGAGACATATTTAAAATGCTACTAGTTGGGTGGCACACTCAGTACTGCAGGCCCACTAGTAATGTACAGGCCCTGGGCACAGGTAGTGCCACTTTACTAGTGGCTTACAAGTAAATAAAATACGCCAGTTGGGTGTATGCCAATCTTACCATGTTTTAAAGGGATGGCACAAGCACTTTAGCAGTGGTAAAGTGTGCAGAGTCCTAAGGCCAGCAAAATCGAAGTCAGGGAAACAGGTGGTTTGATGGCAAAAGGTAGGGGGGAAACCACGCTAAGGATGCAAGGTCTAACAGTTGATATGGCAGCACCGAATATAGAATTATACTTTTACTGTGCTATGGTGCAGAGTGCACATTATTGGTGGAAACAACCTCCTTTCACTCCCCATCTGATCATGGAAAAGGACATGGCTATGCCTCTACCTCATGAAACTACATTCTGGCAGGGGCATGGGGATTTTTCTAGGGAAGTAAACACAGGTAAATGTGCCAGGTGGGCTTGGAAGAAACATAGGGAATACACTTGCAATGACCTGTTCTTTTCCTCTATGACCCTGCTGCTTGATAATCTACTGTTTCTATCAGCTCTTATAGACAGGCCTAAGCTTTCAGCAGGAAAGTGCAACCTGACCTCAAAGCCCTTGTGCTTTTGTGCTGGACCACAGACACACTTGTTACACTTTGTTGATGGATCCTGGGACCATTCCAAAGTTAGTAAAATGTTGGTGTGTTAACTCCAGTCTGGGAGAACCGTTCCACCCAGTTTCAAGACCTTTGACCTGGGTCACTTCTGCATTGAGCTTACCAAACTTTCCTCATTGAAACACAGAATAGACCTCAAGTCTCATATTCTTTCTTGCTGCCTATATAGTACAGCAAAGCTAGGGAAGTACCTTCAAGGACTTGCTTTGCTTCCCTCCACCAAAGCTCTAGGCCTCAGATTAAACACTTGCCGTGCTGCCGGCATCACCACACAAGATGTCACCTTCAAAAGAGGCCAACCTTGAGGTGCTGGTGGATTTCAGTGTGGGAACCAACTCTTTGACCTAAATCAGTGAGTGAGTCAAATCATCTGGCCACCAAAATACATATGAGAGAGACAGAGATGGAGATTTCCGGCCATAGGTTTGTGAAATTGCATTTTGTTGTACTTGCATTAATACTACTGACTACTACTTTAAGAACTCCAAAATGCGTTTTGTGATTGGGCCATATGCACCCAAAATGAAGTGTTTTTCCTTCAGTGCTCTGGCAGTCAGTGCTTACTGAGGAGTATCAGCAGGGTAACCCTTGCGGAGACACCTTGGCACAGACCCGGATCCTCACCATTCTAAAAAAGAAATGCCTTCAGTTTAAAGACACGCCTGGCTCAAGGTAGACTCACTTTCTCAGTTGAACTTGAGTCAGGCTTTCGTCCACTAGTGCTTTCTCTAGACCTCCGGAACTGGTTTTCTGTATGCATGGAATGTGTGCTAGTAGGAGTCCGGATGAGTGGAGGTGCCTGGAAGGTTTGTGAAAGCAGATGTCATTCTTGAGGCATGCTTGGCCAGTGTTCTGTGGTGCCTTGAAGGTGTGGCTGAGGAGTTTAAATTTTGACAACTCCTGTCCACACTGGAAAGTACAGCGGACTTTGTTACAGCTCTTTCAGAGAAGAAATACTTCCTCATCCTCAGAAAAAATAGACATTTTCATAGGTGAGTTCATGGTCAGACATCTCTCAAAGCTTATGATGCTGACCTTCTCCTGAACATCTCCTGCAGATTCAAGCAGAGTCATGTTCATTCAATGATGGAGGCCATATTAAGAAGCCACAGTCAATCAAAGTAAGGTAGTAGGTTCAAAACCCATATTGAGAGCCAACCATGCCAGTGAGAATCTTCTTAAGGCTTCTTCCCTCATTTTCTTAAATGAGTGAAAGGCCAGGCACCAAATGGGCAGCGAATTGTATGTTCTCATGGATATACCAGGTCCTCCTTCACTGGGGTCTCTGCCATTTTCCTGTCAGTCCTTGAATGGTGGCCACCGGTTGTGTACTGGGATTCCGACAAGTCAGGCACCCTTAGTGGAGGTGAGCTAAAACCAGACCGATCTGGAAACTGATCTGACCAGGCTGTCAAACTGGTTTTGGTCAGTCTTTAGAGTTCTGGAATGAATCTGAGAAACATCTATATCCCAGTATGTAGGCAGACGAGGATTCAATTGTCAATGGTGTGCTGCAATGCCTAGGGCTGCTCCAAGGACAGACAAAGAATGCAGAACGGCTTGATCCTGTGCAGGACATTTTCACAGAGGACACCATTCATCCCGGACACAGTTGTCATGCACCATGTTAAAAGATTGCACAGGAAACAGTGGTAGAATACCAGTTATTAAATGATCTACACAACAATCTTGCCTTTAGACCCTCTGAATCCTTTACATTCCTTTATGTCTAAATAGCACATATGGAAACCACACCATTAGAGAAAACACAACATAGAAAGTTACCCATTCAGTAGTTTTAATGATAAGAAATTTTCTAAATAAAATTGGTGCTTTTAAGTGCAATATAATGTTTACATTCAATCTGTCCTACAGAAAAGCAAATGATTGCTTCCAGTCTTTTTAAATGAGTCATTCTGGTTATAAAACCCGAAATGAGAGCGATCGTTTTACATGGTAATGTACAATTACACATCAACTTCAAACTAACCCTGGGCGTAGTTCGCGTAGTAGCGCTACGCGAAGTGCACTTCGCACTACGCGAGCTACGCGAACTGCGTAGTGCACTGTGCAAAATGCTGTTCGCACTGATTGCACAGTGCCGGATGCTTGTCCGCACTGTGCAATCAGTGCAAATCGCATCTTGCACAGTGCAAGCGATCGTTTTCTGCCGCTCGAGTAGCTTTCTACTCGAGCGGCAGCTCTCAACGCGGACTGGTAGTTTCTCATCGCGAGCGGTCGCGAGCATACGTGACCACTCGCAATGAGAAACCTGACCTCCCCGCGTTGAGAATCTCGCCGGGAGGTTTATTTTCCACACTCGCGATCGGCAACTTGATGTTGCTGATCGCAAACGAGGAAAAAGTCTCGCCGGGATGTCATTTTGCTTGCTCGCGGTCACCAACTTGACGTTGAGGACCGCGAGCAAGCAAAAAATGACCGCTACGCGTGTTTGCACTGTGCTACGTGCAATTCGCGTAGTGCGAAGTAGCGCAAACTTCGCAAACTACGCGAGCGTAGCGTAGTACTTCGCCCAGGGTTACTTCAAACTGGATGTCTTGTTATTGAGTACCTGCATATATTCAGCTGAAATTGTTAGATTGTACTTTTGTCGTAAATTCGATTGTGAGTCTGCCCATAGTTTATGTTGCGAACGGTGCACCTCACTTCGACTTTTATGTGTCATCTGCGACTTGCTAATTATTTCTTACTGTGATTTTAACTTTCTATGTAACGGAAAAAAAACGGATGGGTAGTTAAATAAAGCTGTACTGCGGCTGCACAGCGAGTGCGCTGCTGCTGCGCCTAAGGCAGGCCCCTCTGCACCTGTCAGAGGTCGGTGGCCAGCCATGCTGCCTCGCCTCACGTTAGTTTTTGCCTTAACTATGACAAAATGGTTTACTCGCCTCTGTTTTTAGGATCTTGCTTCACCACTACAGTTGACCTTCACCTGAAGCTATTCAAACTCTCTGGTTGGTGAGTCTTTGCTACCCAATACCTCATTCCCCCTTTGCCATCAAGATCACAGCACTAAACCTAATGCATTGTTGTGCAAATCTAGATTTTCGGTCAGGAACACACTTCAAATCGCCAATTTACTTTCTATTTTTGTTCTCCCTTCTTACTCCCCAACAACTAACTAGAAGATCCTCCATTTAGAAGGAGAGAGCAACAGATGAGGGGGTAGCAGTGAAAGCCCAGCAAGCTGGAGGCTACTAGACACCAGTGTTGTGTAGTTCCTTCAAATCTATATAGGATCTGTGCGTTTTGACAACATAAACTAAGGGATTAGTGTCCACACTGATTCCAGACACCCCCAGACTATATGTTAGTCTGTAGACCAGCTAGCTCACAGTGCAACTATAAGCCCCACAACCTTACCAAGGAGCGAATAGTTTCTGGCAACTATCAAACATGACAACTCTCTAACCCCTAAGGGATCGTGGAAACAGTACAGTACTTTTCGATCAGTCACTCATGCTCACTTTGTCTCAGAGAGATACAGAGAATAAACGGTGGCGACGTTTTCAATAAGCATTTATTGAACGAGCGCCATTCTAGTATAAAATAGGTGTGCTGCAACAATCATTAGACAGAAACAGATTTATACAGTTATAAGCAACAACAGAGTAAATAAAAGGTAGAATTCTACCATGGTGCAAAAACAGTGAACATATGCAGGCATATAGATACATGGCAGTAATCATGAGTACTCCTAAGATGCAAACCCTAACTAAGTGAACCTAAGTATACCTAGCATGTATGTAGGTGTAAAAGCCAAGAATCCCCCAGGAAAGAGCCAACCCCATTACCTGATGGGAGAGAACGAAGGACCCCTTCTTGCTCTCGAGTTGGACACCCCGCAAGGGATGTCAGACCACTGCGTGCTGGAGTGACTTCAGCGTCTCGTGTCAGCTTTGAAGCTTCTCCGCTAGTTTGCTCCCGCGAAGATGTGGTACTTATATATCAGAAAGGTACCCTCAGGGGTTCTACCTAGAAGTGTCATGGTACTGTGGGCCTGTCGTTCAAGGATGACGATTGTGGTGACTTTTGTACAGATTTATTATGCAGAAGATGGTAATCCTGCTGTGATACTAAGAATCCACATGCATAATCAAAGAGGCTAGTTTTCGAAGAAAACCACACAACATTTATTCAGCACCTAACTAAGTAAAAGGTCAGCACCAGAGCTGTTATGTAGAGCAAGGTAGGACAAAAGTAGGTAAAAGGTTGGGCAATAACCTAGGCCTAGGTTCACTGACAAAATATAGATGTTAAAAATATAGAAGTAAAAAACATTTATGCAAAAATATAGAAAGTAAAAATATCGATTCCCTATACTTAAACAGGTGAGTACAAAGGGGCCCATTACGATGTCGGGCGGAAGCACTACCGCCGTGCTGGCGGATGCAAAAACCACCAGTTACCGTCCGCACGCAGCAGTCCACACGCCCGCCCGATTACGATGCGAAAAGTCAGCCAAACACCGCCGGCAAGCCAGCGACACCGTCCGCCATCAAAGTGCGCCCGTACACGTAGCGGCGCAGCCCAATTGACACACACCGTCCGACGAAACACGTACCGCCCTGCGTACAAATTACGATGCCGCAAACAAACAGATCCCACGGCTAAGAGACACCGTACGTCAAACCGAAGCGGTAACACGAACGCCGAGCACGGACACCGAAGAAGCGGCTCCCCCGAGCATGAATCCAGCACTGCAGGCCCTCCCCATGCTCTATCTGATGCACCACCAAGGACGCAACGTACCGCGAAGACGCAGGTAGGCACACACACAACAAGTGCACGCAAACAGCGCACACAGTGCAAGGGCGGAAAAAGCGGACAACCCCCACCCCGCGTGTACACGACACATCCACCATTGCATCCACATATGACACACAGGCCAAATTGTAACATCTCGTAACACATGTGTACACACCACCTGGGGCTAGGAACCAACGACCTCGTCACGGCCCCAAAGCGGCGATGACGCTGCCACACATGCGCACAACGCAGAGGCCAACCGCAGCGCCATGCATGCGTCGCACACAGACACAGGGACACAACCAAGCAGCACACACACCAGCCCCACCCCGAACGCACATGACACGTGACAGGCCTGCCACAGACATGTCCCCAATGCCCAATTCACGGTCAACACCCAACGTCACACAACCGACGCACACATGTCAGTGAAGTCACGCAACAGCAGGACACACCCCAGTGTAACAAACATGGCGAAGCACACAGCGGCGGCAACACCAACCAGGAGAAGCAGGGCCCCTTCGGGAAGAGGAACGCCAGTACCACACTGAAACACCCATACCACCCTGCACACATGAACAAGACATACAAAACGGAACACCAAAGAGCCCGGGGACCGACAACAGGTGGCCCAAGAATAACATCCACACACAAGGCCCAACACAGAGCGGAAAGGCAGCCTGCCGCCCACACAAGGGAGAGCAGACAGCACTGAATGACCTTCCATTCCAACTCCGAAACCACAGCCCTACGAAAGAAGCCGGTGAATACAGCCATTGTCCAAAAAAAGACCAACACAGGCATGCAGAGGAGACCGACCACAGGGCAGATAGCGCATATCACCGAAGAACACTACGGATGGGAAAGAAAAAAGAAAACACTCCCCCATGTCGTCCCCATGCAAGTTATCTGGAAGGAGTCACACATCACTGACCTTGAACAGTCTGAGAAGCATGTGGGATGAGGGCCCGTGTCCTCCGCACAAGCCAACAGAACACAAGTCCTGTCTCCCTACGACTACACAGAGCTCACAGCAACCTCGGAGCGTGCACATTGCAGACTGCACACACAGCCGGAGCACGCCACCACAACGCACCGCTGCAAAATGGCACTCTCAACACACCTACCAACTACGCAGGACAGGTCAAGCAGTACAAACACAACCTGACACAGATATTGGGATGCGAACCCCTGTCCCTGCTGAACGTAAGTTACTGACTGACTTACCGCATCACATTGTTCAGCTGCGTCATACCCGTCTTCTACTGTCGGAGGTGTCCCTTCCACCATCCTGTGGAGTTGTGTCTCTCCAACGCGGCATGTCTAAAGGCGGACCTGCTACAACTATTCCTCCCTCTGGACGCACACGACAGGGCCTGTTCAGCCTATGGGTGCATGGCGTATGTGGCGAACATCGGACCCGCACTGCAATGGGACCACTGTGCCTCCACACGACGGATCATCGAGCACAGCTACATCGAATGTCACCCAGCATGCCCCATCATGCTCCTCCAAGGGACAACCTACGAACAACAACTTGACAGCCACCATCCGCTACATTGGCTGGCAAACATGTATACCACCAATGACATGGAAGCCCTGCTGGACGGCATCGCATACCTGACAACCTGTCAATTCGTCGGACCCCGACGCAAGTCCCCCAATTGACCTATGATGTCCAACCCCGCACCCATGCTTAGCTTCCGCATGGACTGGCCAGTCACCACCACAACAGCTATACCAAACGACCGGCAACTGTTACCACACCATCAACGACATCGCCATGACATCGGATATGACCGGGACATGCACACTGTTCCCCATCACATCCAGGAACACCGCATGCATCGTGGGAGGCAGTGGTATGGGGTCTGTGTATCGCACCCACATGGACGGAACTGCACGAACAACCAGGACACGACATGGATCCAGCGCCCATGGACACACACACCGCTCAGTGGACATGAATAGGTCGCCTGGAGTCTGTGGGTGCTCACCCCTCCCACCCCCGCCCCGGGAATCCCATACCAGGACCTTTGCATGGACGACAAGTGCATACAACAACAACACGACCCCAGTGACTGTGACATGTCCAGTAACCACCACATTGCAACAACAAGTGGCACGCCGCTGCATGCACGCAAGCCCATGCCCTGATGTCATCTCACATGCACGCGTGCATGAGGAACAACCGCAGCAAACCTGTCACATGGAACTGAGATGGACTGTGCCCATGATGCCAAGCGGTCTGGTAGGCTACTTGTATACCGTCTGTGTCAAAGTCCGCAGCTCCGCAGCTATACGTAAATGTACATTAGCACAGCCTTGGCCAAGCAGATGTAACTCTGAAGCCCACATCCCACATGCAACAGCTAATCACATGTAACCCTACACCCTATCCCATTTGTAATCATGCTCAGTATATCCTCAACATGTATTCCGCTGCCAGTAGTGTCCACTATACTGCATCACAGAGGACAGAAGACTCAATATAATGTTTGAAACCAAAACTGTCTCCGCTTATTCAATACACAAGTACGAATGAGAGAGGATGAGAGTATGTGAAGTACACGGGTGTCGTGACATGACCATGTAGTCCACTGGCATTGGATGTCAACGCAAATGAGTAGCACAACTGTGGAAGACACACATGTGTCGTGTGAAGTCGTATGGACGCAGTGCTCAGGTGGGTGGGTGTGACGGGTAGATGCGCACATGCCAAGTTGGAGCACGCCGTGTTGGGAGGGGTCATGAACAGTACACCACTGCTTCCCTGGGCATTGTGAGAGGACACCTGTCGGGGGGGAAGTGAACACGTGTGTGCACAGCAGCCGGGCACACGAACAATGCGGTACCAGGCGCACACTTCAGCCCACCCTCTGTGGACAAGCTGGATCCTGTTGTGCGCCCGCCATGCCCCTTGACAAGGCACACACAGCCCCAGTCGACCAGGTGTAACCCCAACATAGTCAATCCGCACAGGCGATACAGGGCATGGGATGGCAGTGGAGCATGGTGTGTGAGAGGTCTCCTCGCGCTCCTCCTGGTCATATCACGCAGGCAATAGAACCTCAACGTGTAGCATGGCACAAGTCAAATGGAAGTGTAGGGGGGACGCACCACAGCACGAGCAGCACTGACGTCACGGGAGGTGGCTCGCACCATCCCATCCATTGCCCATTATTCCAACCACGCCACATGCCATTGCGACAAAGTGCAAGCGCGTGCGCCACCACCCCCGAGCCCTCCCCAGAGAGGCCAAAGAGTGAATGTGTGGGCCATCAGCTACAGACGGACGCGGCCTGGCCGCAAGGGCAGCCACAGCCTCTGGGTGTCGCAGGTGGCGGATCCGGAAGGCGAAGACTGTGATGCATAGTCCATGCAGGCCGGGTCTCCATTTGGGGCACCACGCAGGTGGACAGGCGTCCCGCCACACATCATACCCTGAGACAGCCCACTCGTGCAACTGGACCCACACATACACTCCTTGCCCTCTCTGGTGCGAGCTCGGGCTGCCTGTGCAAGCGCTAGCCTCGCAGGTGCACATGCATATTGGGGGAGCGAGGGGAGGACATGAGGGCTGGGGCGAAGATGACTGTATCACTGTCAGTGAGTACAAGGGATGACCCAGATGTGGACAGGAAGAGACGTGTCCCGTGTGTACTGCAACTAGTCGCCAATCCAACTACCCCCATGTCCGGAATGTAAGCCCGCACCTAGGCCCGCCCATCCGCCACATCGAATATACCACCAGCACAACAACCTTCCCATTCGAAACACTGACTGGGGGTGGCGACCAGTGAACAATCATGTGTAGCCTACCCACGCGTACATGTGGGCCCTCCATGATCCATGTCACCTGCGGCAAAGTCATGACATGCGCAATGAGGGAAGTGAGGAGAGCTGTCCGCCCCATGCACAGAAGGTGCATCAGCTCCACAGACCCAGCAGCGAGTCCAGCAGGGGTCACATGTGCAGGGGCAGCTGTGCCTGGTGTGAAGGCACATGCATATAGACAGCACATCGACCAATGTGTAGTCTCCCCACATCTACAGTCCATCATCATGCGGACATAGGAATTGAACACAGGGCAACACATCTGAGTGGGTGCACCCACCGTGACCAACAATGCGCAATCATCGACGTACCCGCCCTGTGCATGGCCCCCCCCAACGGAGGCACATCCAGTGCCACCATCCCACACACACAAGCCTTCCACGAAACATGCTGTGTCCAATGGTCAGTACAGAGTCAGCGCCCATCTGGTGGATCCTGAACAGGAGACACATGCACACACATGCCAGCTCCCACTATGTACGTCTGCCACCTGGCACGTGCAATGTAACCTCTCACCTGTGACGTGTGTCTGCAAGCACACAGCCGTTTTGGCATGGGGCTGTCAATGTGGACACCTGTCAATGTTTCGGGAGGTGTGATCCGTACAGTGCTGTACATAGGGTGCAGTGCTGACACCTACTACTGTCTCATATCCCCTCGTACCACAGGTCCCACTTGTTTTGGCCGCTCAGCCTGTGCCCACATCGTCGTCGTCGTGTGCCATACTCATCCAGCCTCGGAAGCAGTGCCATGCTCAGCAGACATTCATGTTGCCGTGGCGTTGCCGCTTGACGAATATGCAGTCAGTCCCCATCAGCACGCCCCGCAAGTCATTGGGGCCTAGATCCCCATGTGCATGCTCATGGCAGTGGTTTGTATCACTAGCCATTGCCATTGGCGGGGAGACCTGTGTAAGTGTATTGTGGCCGTGCCGTCCCTGCTTGACAGCTGGGCTGTGACTCATGTGCTTGCTCAGTCATGTCAGTGATGTGAATGCGAAATTGCTATGTCTTGTGTTGCTTTGACATGTGTCCACTGCCATCTTCCCTAGGCGGAGACCGAACATTGACCGCCCATACCAATTGCTGGCGGACATGGATGATACTGAGGTCATAAGGAAGTTTCGGCTGGACAGGCCAACCCTGCATCGACTGTGTGCCATGTTGGAACCCCATCTCCGTCCCCGCAGGGTGTATCCGACAGCATTCACCCCCACGGCTAAGGTGATGGCCGCCATGCATTTCTTCGCCACTGGGTCATTCCAGCACACAGTGGGCAGTGGAGGAGGGATGTCCCAGCCCATGTTCAGCAAGGTGCTGAGGGATGTACTGGCAGCCATGATGCTGTACCGAAACAGGTACATCAGATTCCCCAGGGCTCGTGAATTGGCGGCAGTGAAGGGTGCATTCTATGCCCTTGGCAGGATCCCACACGTCGTTGGTGCCATTGATTGCACACATGTTGGCCTTGTTCCACCACAGGCCACTGAGCACCTGTACCGCAACAGGAAGCACACGCACTCCCTGAATGTGCAAGTGGTGTGCCTTGCGGACATGGTGATAACCCACGTGTGTGCAAAGTTCCCAGGCTCGGCCCATGACGCACACATAATGCGCAACAGCATCTTGCCACGACTGATGTCCAATCTGCAACAGGATCGTGGCTGTATTGTCGGTGAGTATGTGGAGTGGTGTAGCGTGCTGGCTGTGCGATGCTGTCCCCTGTCCAGTTGGAATAGCAACGGTTCTCTGTGTCCCTCACACCCAGGTGACTCTGCGTACCCGAATGGGGCATGGCTGCTCAGTCCATTGAGGAATCCTCGCACCCCAGCAGACGATCGCTACAATGAGGCACATGGGAGGACCAGACGTGTGGTCGAGCGTACCTTTGGCCTCCTCAAGTCCAGGTTCAGGTGCCTGGACCGCACCGAGGGTGCGCTGGCGTACTCCCCACAGAAGGTGTGCCAGATAGTGGTGGCGTGCTGCATGCTGCACAATCTGGCCATTCGGAAGCAGATCCCCCTCATCGTGGATGACGGAGATCAACCAGGGCCCCAGCCCGCAGACCAGGACAGCTCGAGTGAGGAGGACAGCGGAGAGGATGAAGCTGGGAATGTGCGTCAGCAGCTCATCGCCCGCTACTTCACTCGACGGTGAGTGTCCATGTACGACGGCTGATGTGGCTGTATCTGTGCAGGTGTGTGTGTGCTGTGTCAGGGTGGCCTTTTGTTCACTGCGTGCTGTGTGTCAACGCTCCATGGCCAGGTTAGTATGCCACTGTTGGTGGCTGTGGCATTGTGCCCTATTGCTCTGTGCGATGTGTGTACATTGCTTGTAGTTGTTGACATGTACTGTGTGATGGGTGTGTGACACACTCATTGAATGTGCTCCTGTTCTGTCTCCCACCCCTAGGTCCCTACAGGCCCTCCGGTTCCATTGCCATGCCACGCATCAGGTGCCGTTCCGCTCAAGGTGGCCGTTGTATTCCGTACAATTAAAACACAGGGAACAGACAGCAGTTTGTGGAAGAGGTGCATTTATTTCAAACTGTGACATGTGATTGTGTGTAAGGTGATGACAAAAGTGGTGCGTGCAGTGACAATGAGCTGTCGGTCATGGCTGCGTGATGCTCAGGGTGTACCCACTGGTTCTATGTCCTTAGTCCAACACACACATGCCATCCAGATGGCTGTGTGGAGTGGGATCGTAGTCCAAGTCAATGCAGTGGGTGGTCAAGGAAGGCTGGCTGGCTGCCTCACTTGCGTCTGGAGCGTGCGAAGTCCTCCCGGGAGATCTGTTTCCACTTCGGACGGCCCCTTCCACGTTTGCGAGGGGGTGCCTGCTTGCGACCTGCTGGTGGTTGAGGTGTGCTCACTGGCTGTGGACGCAGGGGAACTGGACACTGCTGCTCGACCCTGCACCCCGGCAGGTGGTGGCGGAGGGGAGCTGCTGTCCCTGGCTGTGACCTCACCGCCACCACCAGCTGGCCCATGAGGTCCACGAGTTGGCCCATACGGGCGTCCATGGACCTCAGCACCCCCAGCACCTCACGCGTGTCTGTAGCAGACCTGGCCCATTGTCCTTGGGCCTCTTCATAGGCCCCAAGGACCCTGGCAATTTGAGGCAGGGCATGGTTCCCAGGGAGACTGGCGTTTCCCTGACCCTGCTCCTCCTACCAGTCCTGCTGCCACCGGCCTGCCCACTATCCACATTGCTCACCACGGTCCTCGCCCTGGCTCCCAGGGTGGATCCAGTGGGCCGGGCCACCACCTGCGCTGGTGCTGGGGCCAGCGAAGACGTGGTAGCGGTTGCTGCAGTGGTAGTGGCCGCAATGACTGTGGGTGTGGCCGCAATGACCGTGGGTGTGTCCGCAATGACCGTGGGTGTGTCCGCAATGACCGTGGGTGTGGCCGCAACGACAGTGGCTGCAGGGGGCTGTGAATGTACAACAGCCCTGGATGATGGGTTGGTGGGTAGGTGGGGGCCTGGGGAGCGGCTGGGCCCTGCCACACCGGATGGGCCTGCTGGGTGGTCCGTGTCCGAGGAGGAGGACAGATCCTCCACATCCGTGTGTCCTTGTTGGGGGCTTGCAGGCTGGCTGTGCTGGCTGCTGTCTCCATCCCCAGCATCCAGCAGTTCGTCACCTGTGGGGAGAATGAGATTTGTTAATGTGTTGCACCTGGCGAAGTATGTATTTGTCGTCTGACATTCACAGTTCGTGCAATCTCGTACATGGGTTTCCCGGAGGCGTGTGTGTGGCTGTACCATTTGTAGTTGTGTGTGCTTGGCAATGGGACTGTGTGCTGTGCACATGTGGCATGGGACGGATTGGCCATGCCGATGGGTGTGTTGCTGTGCTCCTACTTATTGTGACTCTGATGTATGCGGGCTCCTGGCCCATCCTGGGTCTGGTTTGTACTTTGCTTTTGGGGTTCAAATGGGACGCTTAGGAACGCATATGGCAACATGGGGGCCATGCCCCAGAAACGCATTTGGGATGGAATATGCTTTTGGGCTACATGCTGTGAGCCATGGGTGCCGAACGTGACATGTGTTGTGGCAGCATGACAGTGCATGGTCTGAGGTGTGTGCATGCCTGACATACCCTGCATATTTGCTGTCTGTTGTGATTACTGGACATGGCATTGGACGCATCGTTATGAGTGTGTGATGGTTGTGTGCCACCCGACGTATTGCAGTTGTCCCATCTCCTTGGTGTGCGTGCTGCCCTGTGCCATGTGCATCACTGCAGTGCTCGGGGGGGTGTGGCCCATGTTGTGTGTTGTTGCTCACAGTGTGGCGTGCGCTTCATTGACTTCTGGCACATGGTTGGTCATGGGCATGTATCTTAGCGTGACTGCTGTATGTGTGGCAGCTGTTCGGATGACATGCCTTTCATGAGACTGGGGCTGACGGATGGGATGGATGGTATGTTGTATGTGCATGGTGTGTCTGTGTGTTTGATGGGTTCAGTGGTGTTCGTGTGCATTTATGTTGTTCCGCTCTGTTGCGTCTAGTGTTGTTTGTCTTACATAGGCGTAGTTGTGGGGTGTGTGGTTGACAGGCAGTAGGGGCTACATGGACAGGACTTCAATGGTGTTTCGGTTGTGTGTGATGGGTTGCACAGTGGCTGCCGTGTGGTACTATATTCAGTGTGGCTTGTGCATGCAGACGTGGCTCCTTGGGTGTTGCTGTGTCTGTGATGGGTCATGTGGGGTGTGAGTCTGTGGTTCATGTCCGTGTGCACATTGTTCACTTGTCCGTGACAGTGGGCGGTGCTGCGTGTTCGTCTGCTACGTGACATGTCCCATGTGTTGGTCGTGTTACGGTCCTCATGCCTCCAGTAATCCAGCCCTGTCCAGTTTCCCACCTGCAGGTTGTTCGGGCGTGCACTGTACTGGATGCCACATGGTTCTAAGCGGGGGTGCTCCATGTTGCAGGTCTGTGGGGGTGGGGGCGGTGTTGTGGGTCGTGGTGATGGCTGGACACCCACTGACACCGATTGTTGTGGACCGTGATGTCTACCTTTCGGCTGTCGGTGTGCACTGCGGTGGGTGACACGTGGCTGTGGGGTGTGGGGGATGCTCCTCCTTGCTGTGCTGTGGGACTAGGGGCCTGGTGTGTGTTGTACTTGAGCTGTCCACCCTCCCACCCACTGCACTTTGTGTTCCTGCCACTTACCTGTTACTTGTCGGTTAGTGCAGCTATGGCGGACACATGGGTGTGGTGGGTGCTCGTTGTGGCGCTTCTGGCATACTTGGGGACCTGTTGGTGGTTACGTGGCTGGCTGAGTGTACACATGCCCCCACGTATCTTTCAGTTGTTAGGTTTGGGCTGTGTGTGGTGGTGTCTGTTGCATGTGTGTGTGATGTGTTGTGTATTGTGTGCTGGACATGGGGGTGTTTGTCCCTGGGAGCTGTGGCATGGTGGTAGGAAATGTGAGTACATAGCGGTGTGCTGGTATACATTAGTTTGTACTTACCAGCCTCCACTCCCCTGGTAATCCGGTGAGGATCTCCGGATGGATGATGACTCGCACCTTCTCCTCCCACGCTTTGAAGGTCTTGAAAAGCGCGGGATTCCCTCCGCCAGTGACGGCAGCCAGCTCTCTGTTTTTGCTCTCCTTCTTGACCAGGCTTTTGACGTCATTCCACCGTTTGTTTATTTCTCCTCTGTTCCTGGGCAGGGTCCCGACTGCATTGACCTGGTCTACGATCCGGTTCCACATTCTGTTTCTGGTGGCTAGTGGTGTGTGCTGGACCAGGTTTCCATAGATTTGTGGGTGCACCTTGATGATCTCGTCGACCATGACCGTCAGCTCAATGGGCGTGAACTTGGGCATTCTTTGTGGTGCCATGGTGTTTGTGGTGCTGGTGCGGTGTGTGTTGTGTAATGTGCAGGGGGTTTGTGGTGCCGGTGTTTGGTGGTGGTGGTGGTGGTGGTGGTTGTGATGTGTGCGTTTCTGTGGTGTGCTGCTGTCCTTGCTGTGTCACTGTGTCCTCTCCTCTCCTCTCTGCTTTGCAATGTTGCAACGGGTTGTGGTCTGTGGGAGTGCTGCTTTTGTACTTACCTATGTGGGTGTGTCCTCATGGTCTGTTGTTTTCAGGTGTGTTGTGTCTGGTGTTCTGGCCTTTGTAGTTTTTGTTTGTCCAGGGGGTGTTTTCGGGATGTGTACTGTGCTTGTGTATTTGTGCGTGCCTTGCTGTGTGGACTTGTTGGCCATGTTGTGTGCGATTGTTTTTGTCAGCAGATGGTTTCTGTGCAGGGACGTGGCCGCCATGGCTTCTGCCGTGTCAATTTTCATCGGCGTTGTTTGCGCTGGCGGGCGGTATATTTGTAGTTTTCCCGCGCTCATGGCGGTGCGATCGTAATTTCACGTGCGGTGTGTCGGCCGTGAGGGCGGGCGGTTTTGTGTTGTCGTGCGTGTTTCCGTCCGTGGCGGGCGGTTTGACTCCGACTCGGACGAGGGCGGGCGGTATCTTGTGTGATTTTTCCGCCGATGGCGGTTTTCGGTTTGTGTCATCGTAATGGCGTGGTCGGTGTTCAGACGGTGTGTGCGGGCGGATTTTTGCCGCTTTCATGCGTGGCGGATTTTTTTACGCAGGGTATCGTAATGGGCCTTTAAAATATCGAAAAAAATATTGATGTAAAAAATATAGTTGTACAAAATATTGAATTCTATATATACACATAAAATAATAGATATTAAATATGTTAAATAATAAAATTAATATAAAAAATAAAGTAGATTTAATAAGATTTTTAAAAAATATAACAAATAAACTTAATTGAAAAAAGTTAAACACACATACATAATAATTCATATATATCTACTTTAAAACAATTAATAAACTATTAATCATAATTTAGTTTATAATTTTTAAATTATATAAAAATTTACAAATATATATATATATTTCCCACTCCAGTGAGTGCAATAGTAGGGAAAGTGTTGGACAGCGGAGGAGTAAAAATAAATATTCCCACTCCAGTGAGTGCAACAGTAGGGAAGGTGTTGGATAGCGGAGGGGTAGAAATTACTATTCCCACTCCAGTGAGTGCAACAGTAGGGAAAGTGTTGGATAGCAGAGCGGTAAAAATTACTATTCCAACTCCAGTGAGTGCAACAGTAGGGAAAGTGTTGGATAGCGGAGGGGTAAAAATCACTATTCCCACTCCAGTGAGTGCAACAGTAGGGAAAGTGTTGGACAGCGGAGGGGTAACAATTACTATTCCCACTCCAGTGAGTGCAACAGTAGGGAAAGTGTTGGATAGTGAAGGGGTAAAAATCACTATTCCCACTCCAGTGAGTGGAACAGTAGGGAAAGTGTTGGATTGCAGAGGAGTAACAATTAATATTCTCACTCCAGTCAGTTTAAAATTAAAAACAAACAACATTTTAATAAAAATAAAAATATTTAAAAAACAAAATAAATTAAAAATATATAAATGTTAACAATTCAAATACAAATATATTTAATATTAAAAAATTGCAAAAAAACATATTATAATGTTAAATACATATAACAAACACCTACAAATATTATATTAAATAAAATAAAAAATAATTTCCAAACAAATATTTTTCATTAAAAATTATTTAGAAACAAAAACATCAATTATTACATAAATTAACTTATTCTATTTCCTACCCTAGAACACCACACAATTCACAACACACCTCTAAATTAAAAAAGTACTTTCTCAACTAACATAATTAATTACCAATTAAAGAAATATTATTAATTAGAAAACAAATTAAAACTCATAAAACTTATTTAACTTCCCACACTTTACCCCTATAATCCCCACAACCCACCACTAAAATTAAACTGTAAAAAAAATAATTACACAATTAAAACTTATTTTCAATTAAAAAACTAATAGTATTTAACAACTCATTATAAAGTAAGTAAAATTAATTTACTCCCCTCACTGTACCCTTATAACAATTAAACCCACACACAAAAAATTATAAACAAATACCCTAACTAAATGTAAATTAATTAATTAATATTAATGATCAACTAATTTTTAATTAATTAAACAAACATTACTTCCCACCCTTGACCCCTATAAACCCCACAACCCACACCTAAAATTAATTACACAATTTCCGTAATTAATTTTCTATCAATGAATCAATATTAATTAAGTATAATTATTAATTAATTAAAAATAAATTACTTCCCACCCTTTACCCCATTAACCCCACAACTTAAAAAAACCACATAATTACCATAATTAATTATCAAATAATTAGTTAATATAAATTAACAACTAATTATTAATTAATTAAACATGAATTACTTCCCACCCTTTCCCCTATAAAACCCCACAACCCGCACCTAAAATTAATAACACAATTTCCATGATTAATTTTCAATCAATTAATTAATATAAATTAACAACTAATTATTAATTAATCAAAAATAAATTACATCCCACCCTTTACCCCTATAAACCCCACAACCTGCACCTAAAAGAATTACACAATTACCATAATTAATTAGCAATTATTTAATTATTATTAATTAACAACCAATTAATAATTAATTACAAATAAATTACTTCCCACAATTAACGCTATAAAATCTAAATTAAATAAATAATAATTAAATTACTTCCCACCCTATTCCCCTATAAACCCACAACCCGCTACATAACTACAAAATGCAAAATTTAATTAAAATAGAATTCATAACTACTAAAAATGTAACACATATATTAAAAAACATAAACCATACTTATACAAAAAAACATACATCACATACATTTAAAATATAAACTAAAATACATTACACTAATTAAAAAATCGATATTTTAAACATCTATCTTTTTGCAAACAATATTAATGACTTCTATATTTAAAAAAACGATATTTCTTACCTTAAATTCGATATGCTTGTCCACGATATTCTTGCTGTCGATATTTCTGAATCACGATATTTCTAACTCGATATTTGTGTAAGTCGACATTTCCAACTCGATATTCTGTCTCAGCACCCTAGGCCTATATTGGTACTTTGGGGCTATTAACACATAGGAGCAATCCATTTCTGTGATAATTTGGCTTTCTCCTGTAAAGTCATTAATTCCTGATTACACTTTATGCTGTCATGTGGTTCATCTAGTTCTTCTATTGTTGATTTACCGCTATTAGTAGTTGCAGTTGGCTCCCAGCCATCGACAAACAAAACATTACTGTTCTTGGTGACTTCAAACTTTGGTGTGAAGTTCCTTTATCCACAGACCCTACATTTATATAATCTAGAAGTGTTTATTCTAAGCCTACTCAGAAAAAAGCTCACCCATGACGTAGGACATCTCTTGGGCCCTATTTGGTCCGCATTAGACTATGTCATCTTGGATAACACAATTCACTTTGCATGCATCAACCACTTCAGTATCTCATTTTACCTCATGATTCTTGGCACTTAAACTGATTTCTCTTTTAGCTGAATACACCTTGAAAATCTTCAACTCCTCACTTAGCAGGCCCAGAAATAAAGTATTAGCCAAATAAACATTTAACACTATTGATAAGGACCTTACTGCTTTGCTTAGTTACCTTAACAACAGTATCACACTGCTGCTCTGAATGAATTCACACCCACCCCAGTAAAGGCAAACAGCTACTCAAAATCAAATGGTTTTCACATGAATGAAAAGATTTGAAACTAGTTACTCTCCAAAAGAAAGGAAATTTAGGGAACGCCATTCTCCAGAATTTAAATGAAAAGCCTCTATATCAAATACACTGGTGAGTACAAAAGAAAGATTAAGGCAGAAGAAAAACCGTACTGTTCGAAGTGCATTACATCTGACACAAACCTACATATCTTTTACGTATTGTAATAGAACTCTAAGTCCCAGGCTTCATATTTTCCACAATACAGCCTCCAGGGTACCATGCAATAACTTGCCCCTCTTCTTTGAGGAAAAGATCACTAAAATCAAAGATGCTAGCTCTAAAGAGACAATCTTACCCCCAGACACCAGTTCTAGCTCTAAAGAGACAATCTTACTCCTAGAGAACAGTAATTTAGACTGCACTCTCTCAGTTTACCATGGAACACAGTTGATGCACTCACACTCAAAGCTGCCTTTCTCGCTCTCCTAACGATATACATCCTGCTAGCCTTAGGAAACATCTTGGACTCTATCAGAAATATGATATTTTGTCGCATCACCCTTTAACTGCTCTCTCACCTGTAGTATAACTCTGATGATTGGAAATAAGCAACATTCAGGCCCCTCCTTAAAGATCCTCTCTCAGCAAGGAGGAACCAAGAAATGTTCAATATTTCTTTGCTAACCTATTTAGGCAAATTATTAGAAATACTTTATTCAACTGCAGAAGTTCGCTGAATGTTAAGCAGAATATTGGACGAATATGCTATACTGAATGTTATAAATGGGGTCTCTAGTTGACAGAGGTTTGCACCCTGTCCAAGTAGGGACCCTCACTCTAGTCAGGGTAAGGGAGTCACACAGCTAAAATAACCCCTGATCACCCACCCCCTTGGTAGCTTGGCAAGAGCAGTCAGGCCTATCCCAGAGGCAATGTGTAAAGTACTTGTACACACACACACACACACACCCACACAGTAACACAGTGAAAACACTACAAAAGGAGTCCACACCAGTTTAGAAGAAAAAGTCAATATTTATCTGAATAAAAGAAGACCAAAATGACAAAAAACCAACATATACAAGTCAAAATATCACTTTAAAAAGGTTAGTCCATAGAAATCAATGGATGCACGTGATTAGGACAAAGTACCTTAGGAGCGTCAAAATTCACAGACGGTGCGGGGCGCAGGGGAGGTGAAGTGTTAAATAAAGTAGGTGATGTGTCGGTTCCTTACTGCCAGGGGAGGTGACGCATCTGTTCCTTACTACCAGGCAGGGGAGGTGATGCATCGATTTCTTATTTTGCAGGGGAGGTGATGCGTCAGTTGTGGACACGATTCATCGGTTCCTTACTGCGGCGGTGTCAATGAAGAAATCAGCGCCCAGGGATGATGCATCGATAGTAAGGTCATGCTGCGTCCATTCCACAGCGATGAAGCATGTGCTGTGGCGGAGTCGGAGCAGTGTGTCACAGACTTCGGTGACGAGGTGCTCGAAACTCATGCAGTAGCAGTACTTCTGATGCGCTATGACAAAAAGCTGGGGCCTGCATTGTACGCCGCGGTCATTGCATTAAGGGGGGCCATGCTCCAGTGCTGGCAGCGGTGATGCGTTGAGTTTTACAGCGATGCATCGGATCGGAATGACGCTGGAATTTTTCTCCTTGAAATCAGCAAAATGCACTTCCAAGGGACCAGGAACTGGATTTGGTCAAACTTGGCAAGTCAGGACTCTCAAAAGAAGAGCCCAGGTACTGGCAGGTGAAGACTTTGATGGCCTTGAGACTTCTTAACAGGAGGCAAGCTCAACTCAAGCCATTGTAGAACCTTGAAAGCAGGCTACAGAACACAAAGTTGAGTCCTTTCACTCCCAGGACAGAAGCAGCAAGCAGCAGGCCACCCCAGCAAAGCAAGCAGCAAAGTTGTAGTCCCTCCTGACAGCTTCTCCTGCTCTTCTTCCTGTCAGAATGTCCTCAATCCAGAAGTGTTCTGATTTTGGGGTGTCAGAGGTCCAGTACTTGTACCCCTTTCTGCCTTTGAAGTAGGCAAACATCAAAGGAAAGTATTTGTAGTGCACAAGACCCTGCCTTTCCCTGACCTGACTCCAGACACACAACGGGGGTGGAGACAGCTTTGTGTGAGGACAGGCACAGCCCGATTCAGGTGTCAGTGACAACTCCTCCCACCACTGTAGCTCAGGAAGGACCATCAGCTTGGTGATGAGCCATCAGGATATGCAAGGCACACCTTAGCTCCATTTGTGTGACATTCTAGAGTAAATGCACAAGAGCCCAACTGTAAGCCAACCCAGATGTGTATTCTACAGCCAGGCAGAGGCACAAAATTGGTAAGCAAGAAAATGCCCACTTTCTAAAAGTGTCATTTTCAAACTTATAATTCAAAAACCAAATTCACCAAAAGATGTATTTTTAAATTGTGAGTTCAGGGATCCCAAACTCCAAATCTCTATCTGCTTCCAATGGGAAAGTATAGTTAAAAGATATTTCAAGGGAATCCCTATGTTACCGTATGGGAGAGATAGGCATTGCAATATTGAAAAACAAAATTAGCAGTATTTCACTATAAGGACGTGTAAAACACACCAGCACATGTCCTACCGTATAAATACACTGCACCCTACCGGTGGGATGCCTTGGGCCTACCTTAGGGGTGACTTGCATGCAGCAAAAGAGAAGACTTGGGCCTGGTAAGTGGGTGCACTTGCCAGGTCAAAATGTCAGTTTAAAACTGCACATACAGGCACTGCAGTGGCAGGCCTGAGACATGTTTGCAGGGCTACTCATGCGGGTGGCACAATCAGTGCTGCAGGCCCACTAGTAGCATTTGATTTACAGGCCCTGGGCACCCCTGGTGCACCGTACTAGGGACTTACTAGTAAATCAAATAAACCAACCATGGAGAAACCAGTTTACCTTTACATTTTACATAGGGAGCACTTACACTTTAGCACTGATCAGCAGTGGTAAAGTGCCCAGAGTCCTAAAACCAGCAAAGATAAAATGCAGCACACAGTAAAAAACAGAATGTCCGAAGCAAAACAACAGGGGAAATCATGCCAAAAGATGCCAGGTCTAACACTGAATATTGTCCTAAAAGCTTTTTATAAAGATACTATCCCATTGGGTGTAGATTTTCTATTATCAACTCCAATGTAGCTATATTTTTGTAGAGGATAATTAGGACATGGTATGTATGTACGATGATAATCTGGCAACAATATTGCAGCACCACAAGAGGCTAATGCAGATTATCCTCCAGAGGCCTTAGGTAGAGAAAGGGTAACTTTCTAAAAGTACCTTTTTCCTTAACATCTATGAAAATCTGACTTCAACTGTGAATTGGAATTTTAATAAATATTAAACAGTTCTTGAGTGATGTGTCTAGGTTTTTTTTGCTAGTTAAAGAAAGGATTATTGCATTTAACAGTGCATCACAGTGCTTCTCTGTTGAACAGCCAGCTTTTCTACAGTGAAAATAGCTTTCAGGTGCTAGTCACTGTAATGATATGTTTAATATTAACTTTCTAAATGGGCTACTTTTAATACCATGCCCCCTGCCTTATGGTCTATAACCTACATGGGGTGTCTTATTAACATTTCAAATGAAGGTTTTGACAGGTCAAATTGCAGTTTGTACACTGTTACAGTGAGGCTACAATGGTAGGCCTAAAGCCATGATTGCACTGCCACTATAGTGGATGGCACTAAAGGGGCTGCAATCCGCTAGAGGCATTTAACTTACAGACCCTAGTTACACCCTGAACCATATACTGTGGTCCCATACATAAGTTAAATATGCCAATTAGGAGTAGGCCAATTCAAACATGTTAATAGGGAGAGTACAGTCACTTTACTACTGGTTAGCAGGAGAAAATGCTCAGAGTTCAACAGCCATCAAAAACAGATATCAAAGGCATGTCAAAATATTTCAAAGGGAATAAAGTCTTCAACCATCTCAATATTAGACACTCAGACATACCTGTTATTCAGTAGACACATTTGTTGGAAATGGAGTTTAGGGAACTGAGGATGGACTGGTTGGCCACAGTAGTGAGTAGCAGCAGCATGGTAGACCTACATGAACACAATGACCCATTGAGTAGTAGTCATAACAATAAGAATTGTGGCTTTGTCATACTTATCAGGAAGACCCTCCCCACAAAATCGTAAAGGACTGTACTGATGCAGAAGATTGCAACTCCTGTGTGTAGGAGAGTAGGATCTGCTTCACAGGGGTACCCCCACTTTTTGCTGATACTTCACTGGTTTTCGACATTAGTCTGGCTGGGGCCCTGCTATTCAGAACCCCAGCCTAGCTGTTTCCTCTTTAAAAGGGTCTCCATGTGCCTTAGGCACATCTCTGATTGGGATCTGGAGTGCCCTTGTAAGTCCCTAGTATATGGTATACTATGTACCAAGGGCATAGGTACCTCAGAGGCCTGCCAGGGGCTGCAGCATATATTATGCCACCCCTGGTAGGCCATCCAAACTGACACCACAGGTCTGCTACTGCAGCCTGGGTAAGGTGGTGCATGCACCCCTTGCTGTGGTATAGGTTACCTATATCACTAAAATGCATACACACATATAAACCTATAAGTCACTCCTAAGGCAGGCCTTATCAATCCTAAAGGCAGAGTGCATGGTTCCTATGTGAGAGGGTGCCCCTGCATGAGCAGGGCCCCTCTGCAGCGTTCGGAGACCATCTCTGATGCTGTTTGTAGTGCAGCCTGACCATATACTCTTAAACGCATTATATCCTCGCGGTAAAATGCTAACTATGGAATGGCTGCACCGAAACATGTCGTGTTTGGTGTCAAACATCTTGGAATACTACCCCCCGCCAAGTCTGGCGGCGGGGGTAGCATTCCACCCTTCTAGAGGAAAGGCATGTTAACTCTGACGAGTTCGGTAACTTCTTTCCAGAGCCCTGGCATCACAAAATGGATGCTGCTGCCACAGACACGAGTCTGGCCTCCTGCTGCTGGACGAAACTCCGGCAGGGGAGGCCTGGACAATAGGTTTCCTGTCCCAGGGAGGTGTGACCACCTCCCCAGACAGGACAATGTGTATTGGGGCTGGGCGGGAGCACTTTCGGGTGCTTTGAAGTCCTGCACTGGGGGCACATTTGGTGTCCCTGTGCATACCCCAGTTCAAACCGGATCAGGGGCTTGCAGCCCCTGCTTTGGCGCGAACTGGACAAAGGGAAAGGGTGTAGCCACCCCTCTGCTCTGACCCACCCATAGGTGGGGCCACAGAGTAGTCCATCCCCTATTTTTGGAATAAAGGTAGGAACCCAGTCCTTAGGACTTTAGATTATACCTGGACGAAACTCTGAAACAGAATCCTGGACCTTCGACGCTCTACTCACGATTAGAGGACTGAAGAATCTCCCTTGGGGTCAAGGAGTGACTCCCCTGCTTGGCAGGCACCAAAGAAGCATCTGTCCGGTTCGCATCACTGAAGCTCCCGTCGGACGCCGAAGTCATCGCATCACCAGAGGTGGATTCTCAGACTTCCCGAGGCTACCCTGAGTCCCCAGCAAAGCTGAGGCCCGTGGCTATCGTGGGTAACGTGAGACCGTGACCCCTGGACACCGAGCACACTTGCAAGTGCACCATCTTCTGGGTCTCCCAAGAAGTCGTGCTTTGGGCTCCGAGTAGCCCTAGCCTCCAGCACTACCTGCACCGAAGATCACTGGCCCCCACTCCACGAGTGTCCTGTAAGCCAGCTCCACGTGCGGCGTCACGAGGCTCCTTCGCGGTCGCTAGCCCGTTGGCTAGTAGCCCTTACCGAAGGCCAATCTTTTCTTTACTTGGCAGTCTGGTTGCTCCAGGCCTGCCCTCACTTACCCTTGCTGGGTGAGTTCCCCAGACCTTGCTGGTCTGCACCATCGACGATCTTCAGCTACATCGAGACTTGCCGTTGCCAAGGCTTGTTGGGTCCAATCTGGTCGCCGACACCGCAGCACTCGACAGACATCGTGTACCAGCCCGAATCCTGCTCCTGGTTGCCGACAACGCCTCCTGGACCTCGTGGCTGCAGAAACGAGACGACCGTCAACGCACCTGAAGCACTCGACATCGGTGGGCATCTGTCCATCGCCTCCCTGGTCACTGGCTAGTGACCCAGACTCTGTCCCCTCTGCTTTCAGGTTCTTCAGAACTCCGATCCACTCTTGGATCCACCCGGACACTTTTCTCCTGGTCGCCAGCAGCACTTTGCAGCAGATCGCCATAAGAACCGACGACGAAACCCGACCCCGAAAGGCACCTATGCACCCGGCTTCCCTGGGTGAGGTAACACGAGTACTCCGGTGCTCCCGTGGGTAGAGACTCTTCAAAGTCCTAGATCTCAAAGGGTTTTGTCCTAGTCCTCTTTAAAGTGTCCCTTTCCTCTATTTTCCCGATCCCGACTTTCTCCATAGAAGTTAACGGCGTATCGCGGTTGTGTATTTACACTGCACGCGTCTCCCGTGGGTCCCCTGTGTCACTACCTTGGGTGGTTCCTTGTGGTCCAAGCACTTCTAGAGGCTCTAGGCCTAGTGTCTAGTTCAGTCGTGGTTCGCATACCACTTTATTGGTATATGGTTTGGTACGCCCCTAGGGCCCAAACGTGTATTTGTGCTATTACTGTGACTTAAGATCTTATAACCTATGTACTTCGAACTCTAGCCTCATAAAGAGACTAGAGGGGTGTGTTTAGTAATAAATACATATATTTTGAATATATACCTGGTGTGGTGCTCTTTCATTTGGTCACTCAAGAGATTATAGACTGGTAAAACAAGCTGCTTTACATTCCTTCAAGACTTAGCCTGAAGGCTGCTCTCCACAGCTACCACTAGGATAGCTTTCAATAAGGTTGTCTTTAACCTACCTACCATAAGAGTCGATTTGGACTGGTGCAAGGTGCCCACTATAATTAGTGGACAGCATATGCCAGGCCAACTTCTCACATTGGTGTGCAGCGTGTGGGATTCCAGCTTGCTATTGTTTTACCAGATAATCTCAATTGAATTGATCAACTGAAAACCACTAAAGGTACCTAAGGTACATATAATTTAAGCTTAGAATATAAGTAAGTTCTACTGAACTTAGAGTTGTGTGTTAAGGGATAGCACAACCCTTTCTACAACTCAAGAGAGTTTAGTAGGCCACACTAGAGTAGGTAGTGCATACACCACACCACACTAGTAATGTCTTTAAAAGCAGGATCCAAAGATGCCCTGCAGGAAGCCATTGAGCTTCCCCCTCCAAGTATGACACACTCCCATTCTTGGAACTGAGAGCTTTGTGTAACGTGAGGAAATTAAGGACAGGCCAAAGTCCCACCACCCAACACCTCCAGGAGTTGTTGGTGGCTTATGATCTTAGTAAGTCCTCAGAGACTGAAGGGGTAGGAGCAGAGGGTGGGCCAGCAGATGAGGAAGGGACCAGGGGTACTACTACCCCCAGCCCCCTCTGAAACTGACCAGGAGGGTGACAATGACCCTGACCTGGAAAACCCAATCCCTTCTGGGGAAGATGAAGATGAGGATCTGGAGAACCACACCTTTGTCCCCCAGGAAGGATTATGAGTGTGCTCAGAAAGTCTAGGTCTCCTTCTCAGGAGTCTAACCACTCTGGCACCTCAATAGGGAGCTCTGTTTCTTCTCACAGGAGGGAATCCTCTCATGAGAGAAGAAAGAGACTGGTCCAGTATGAGGAAACTCAACTGGAGATCAGGAAGAAGCAATTGGCTTTAGATAGAGAATCCCTAGATCTCCTTAAAGAGAGAAGAAAGTTGGGACTAGAGTCCCATGGTGGCAGCCATATCCCTAGAGATAGGGAAAGGTCCTATGACCATAGGAACCTGAGCAAGATTGTCCCTCCCTACCAGAGTGGGGATGATATCCACAAATGGATAACTGCTTTAGAGAGGGCCTGTAAAGTACAGAAGGTCCCTCAGGAGCAGTGGGCAGCAATCTTGTGGCTCTCCTTTGCTGACAAAGGTAGAGACAAGCTCCTCACTGTTAGAGAGGAGGATGCTGACAATTACAAGGTCTTGAAGAGTGCTCTTATTGATGGGTTTGGCCTAACCACTGAACAGTACAGGTTGAAGTTCAGAGACACCCAAAAAGCACAGACTCAAGACTGGGTAGACTATGTGGATTGTTCTGCCAAGGCTCTGGAAGGCTGGTTGATGGGCAGCAAGGTGTGTGACTTCTCAGGATTGTATAATCTGATAATGAGGGAGCAGATTCTTAATAACTGTCAAAACCAGCTGTTGCATCAGTACCTGGTTGACTCTGATCTGACCTCTCCCCAAGAATTGGGAAAGAAGGCAGACAAATGGGTCAGAACCAGGGTGAAGCAGAAGGTACAGAACCAAGGTGGGAAAACCAAGAAGCAAGATGCTAAGAACTCTGACAAGGGTGGGGAGAAGGGTAAAGATCAAAAGTCTTCATCAGGCCCCCAAAAATCTTCTTCTGGTGGGGATTCCCAGTCTACCAAGGGTAAAGGCCAAAGAAAACCATGGTGCAAGGTCTGTAAGCAAAAGACCCACTGGACCAGTGATTGCACCAAGTCCAAAGACTCCAGTCCAGCATCCACCAATGCCCCTAAGGCACCTGTTCCCCCTAGTACAGTTGGTGGAAGTGCTCCAGCAAAGGGTTTAGTAGGGTTCACCCTGGGAACTGAGTTGGGCTCTGACTTAGTCAGGGAACTGACTCAGGCTGTGTTAGTCTGTGATGGAGGCATGGATGTGACCTCCACTGTGAGTCCCAGTAATCTGGGCAAGTACAGACAACAGCCTTTAATCAATGGACGAGAGGCTTTGGCATTTAGGGACACAGGGGCAAGTGTCACAATGGTGGCACAAGACCTTGTGCTACCTGGGCAAGTTATACTTGGTGAAATGTACCAAGTGACCAATGCTAGCAATGTCAGAACAGACCATACTCTGGCAGTTGTTAACTTCTCCTGGGGAGGGGTAACTGGCCTTAAGAAGGTTGTGGTAAGTGCAAACCTACCAGTCGAATGCTTGCTTGGCAATGACTTAGAGACTTCTGCTTGGGCAGAAGTGGAGCTCAGGACCCATGCAGAAATGCTGGGGATCCCTGCAGATGTGTTTGCTGTGACCAGGTCACAAGCTAAACTGTCTAAAACTGAACAGGCCTTGGATTCTGGAAGAATGGACCAAGTGCCTTCCAAGAGGAGGAGTAGTAGGGTTAAGGCAGTGCCTTCCCCTTGGCTCAGGAGGAAGATCAGTCCCTTGAGGGGGATGATCTCAGCCCTGAAGAAGGAACTGTCCCAGAGGAACTTGAGCCTGACCAGGTTGAGTTCTTGGGGACAGGGGACCTTCTAGGGCAGATCTGAGCCAGGAGCAGCAGAGCTGCCCCTCCCTTGAACCCCTCAGACAGCAAGCTGCTGCTGAGGCTGCTGGGAAAGCTAGTGGTCCCCATACAGTGTATTGGGATGATGGACTCCTGTACTCAGAGAGTAGAGACCCCAAGCCTGGTGCTACCAGGAGGTTGGTAATACCTTTGAAGTTCAGGGGCTTCCTATTGACCCTAGCCCATGATATTCCCTTAGCAGGACACCTGGGCCAGAACAAGACTTGGGACAGAATTGTCCCTCACTTTCACTGGCCCCACATGTCTGAAGACAGTAAGGAGTTTTGTCGCTCCTGTGTAACCTGCCAAGCCAGTGGCAAAGCAGGTGGCACCACAAAGGCCCCCTGATACCACTACCTGTGGTGGGGGTGCCCTTTGAGAGGGTAGGGATTGACATTGTTGGTCCCATGGATCCCCAAACAGCATCTGGGCACAGATTCATACTGGTGGTAGTGGATCATGCCACCAGGTATCCAGAGGCTATACCCCTTAGGACCACTACAGCACCTGTGGTGGCAAGGGCCCTCCTGGGAATTTTCTCAAGAGTGGGCTTTCCTAAGGAGGTGGTATCAGACAGGGGTGCAAACTTCATGTCTGGGTACTTAAAAGCAATGTGGAAGGAGTGTGGAGTTACTTATAAGTTCACCACACCCTATCACCCACAATGCAATGGTTTAGTTGAGAGATTCAACAAAACCTTGAAGGGCATGATTAAAGGGCTCCCAGAAAAGCTTAGGCGTAGATGGGACATACTCTTGCCCTGCCTTTTATTCGCATATAGGGAGGTGCCTCAGAAGGGGTTGGTTACAGCCCTTTTGAACTTCTGTTTGGCCACCCTGTGAGGGGTCCACTGTGCTTGGTGAAGGAAGGATGGGAGTTACCTCTCAAGCCCCCAAAGCAAGATATAGTGGACTATGTACTTGGTCTCCGCTCCAGGATGGCTGAGTACATGAAAAAGGCAACCAAAAACCTTGAGGCTAGCCAGGAACTTCAAAAGGCCTGGCATGACCAAAAGGCTGTCCTAACTGTTTACCAGCCAGGACAGAAGGTGTGGGTGTTGGAGCCAGTGGCCCCAGCAGCTCTCCAAGACAAATGGAGTGGACCCCACACTATTGTTGAGCAGAAGGGTGAGGTCACTTACTTAGTAGACCTGGGAACACCCAGGAGTCCCCACAGGGTTCTCCATGTCAACAGACTTAAGCCATATGTGGACAGGGCAGACATGGGCTTGCTCATGGCTACTGATGAAGGGCAGGAGGAAGAGAGTGACCCACTCCCTGACCTGCTCTCACAGAACCCTGACGATGGGTCAGTTGATGGGGTAGCCTTGGCAGGCAGCCTCACTACCCAGCAACAAACTGATTGCAGGCAAGTCCTCAATCAGTTTAGACACATGTTTTCTCTGACACCCAGTCAGACCACCTGGTGCACTCATGAAGTGGACACTGGGGACAGTCTGCCTATTAAAAACAAGATTTATAGGCAACCTGACCATGTCAGGGACTGTATCAGGACTGAAGTCCAGAAGATGTTGGAATTGGGAGTGATTGAGCCCTCAGATAGCCCTTGGGCTAGTCCAGTAGTCCTAGTACCTAAACCTCACACCAGTGGTGGGAAAAGAGAGATGAGGTTTTGTGTAGACTACAGGGGCCTCAATGCAGTCACTAGGACTGATGCCCATCCAATACCCAGGGCAGATGAGCTCATAGATACTTTGGCCTCTGCCAAATATCTCAGCACATTTGACCTAACAGCTGGCTACTGGCAGATCAGACTAGCTGATGCTGCAAAGCCCAAAACAGCATTTTCAACCCCTAGTGGGCATTATCAATTTGTGGTGATGCCCTTTGGTCTGAAAAATGCACCTGCCACTTTCCAGAGGTTGGTGAACACAGTTCTCACAGGACTGGAGGCCTATAGTGCAGCTTATCTAGATGATATTGCTGTCTTTAGCTCCACCTGGGAGGATCACCTGGTCCACCTCAGGAATGTTTTACAGGCCCTGCAAAAGGCAGGCCTGACTATCAAGGCCACTAAGTGCCAGATAGGGCAGAGTCAGGTTGTGTACCTGGGCCACCTTGTGGGTGGAGGCCAGGTTCAACCTTTGCAGAGCAAGATCCAGACCATCATGGACTGGACTGCTCCAACTACCCAGACTCAGGTGAGAGCCTTCTTAGGCCTGACTGGGTACTATAGGAGATTTGTCAAGGGGTATGGATCAATAGTGACACCCTTGAATGACTTAACTTCTAAGAAAATGCCCAAAAAGGTTCAGTGGACAGTTAGCTGTCAAAAGGCATTTGATGACCTCAAGCAGGCCATGTGCACTGCTCCAATTCTGCAGAGTCCTGATTACTCCAAGAAGTTCATTGTTCAAACTGATGCATCTGAATTGGGGGTAGGGGCTGTACTGTCACAATTGAATGAAGAAGGTCAGGATCAGCCAGTAGCTTTTATTAGCAGAAGGCTGACCCCTAGAGAGAAACGTTGGTCAGCCATAGAGAGGGAGGCCTTTGCTGTGGTCTGGGCTCTGAAGAAGTTGAGGCCATACTTGTTTGGTACACACTTCCTGGTTCAGACAGACCATAAGCCCCTCTTATGGCTAAAACAAATGAAGGGTGAAAACCCCAAACTGCTTAGGTGGTCCATTTCCCTACAGGGGATGGACTTTACAGTGGAACATAGGCCTGGGAGTAACCATGCGAATGCAGATGGACTCTCTAGGTATTTCCACTTAGAACATGAAGACTTAACTGGGCAAGGTTAGTTTAATGTCCCTACGTTTGGGGGGTTGTGTAGGAGAGTAGGATCTGCTTCACAGGGGTACCCCCACTTTTTGCTGATACGTCACTGGTTTTCGACATTAGTCTGGCTGGGGCCCTGGTATTCAGAACCCCAGCCTAGCTGTTTCCTCTTTAAAAGGGTCTCCATGTGCCTTAGGCACATCTCTGATTGGGATCTGGAGTGCCCTTGTAAGTCCCTAGTATATGGTATACTATGTACCAAGGGCATAGGTACCTCAGAGGCCTGCCAGGGGCTGCAGCATATATTATGCCACCCCTGGTAGGCCATCCAAACTGACACCACAGGTCTGCTACTGCAGCCTGGGTAAGGTGGTGCATGCACCCCTTGCTGTGGTATAGGTTACCTATATCACTAAAATGCATACACACATATAAACCTATAAGTCACTCCTAAGGCAGGCCTTATCAATCCTAAAGGCAGAGTGCATGGTTCCTATGTGAGAGGGTGCCCCTGCATGAGCAGGGCCCCTCTGCAGCGTTCGGAGACCATCTCTGATGCTGTTTGTAGTGCAGCCTGACCATATACTCTTAAACGCATTATATCCTCGCGGTAAAATGCTAACTATGGAATGGCTGCACCGAAACATGTCGTGTTTGGTGTCAAACATCTTGGAATACTACCCCCCGCCAAGTCTGGCGGCGGGGGTAGCATTCCACCCTTCTAGAGGGAAAGGCATGTTAACTCTGACGAGTCCGGTAACTTCTTTCCAGAGCCCTGGCATCACAAAATGGATGCTGCTGCCACAGACACGAGTCTGGCCTCCTGCTGCTGGACGAAACTCCGGCAGGGGAGGCCTGGACAATAGGTTTCCTGTCCCAGGGAGGTGTGACCACCTCCCCAGACAGGACAATGTGTATTGGGGCTGGGCGGGAGCACTTTCGGGTGCTTTGAAGTCCTGCACTGGGGGCACATTTGGTGTCCCTAGTGCATACCCCAGTTCAAACCGGATCAGGGGCTTGCAGCCCCTGCTTTGGCGCGAACTGGACAAAGGGAAAGGGGTGTAGCCACCCCTCTGCCCTGACCCACCCATAGGTGGGGCCACAGAGTAGTCCATCCCCTATTTTTGGAATAAAGGTAGGAACCCAGTCCTTAGGACTTTAGATTATACCTGGACGAAACTCTGAAACAGAATCCTGGACCTTCGACGCTCTACTCACGATTAGAGGACTGAAGAATCTCCCTTGGGGTCAAGGAGTGACTCCCCTGCTTGGCAGGCACCAAAGAAGCATCTGTCCGGTTCGCATCACTGAAGCTCCCGTCGGACGCCGAAGTCATCGCATCACCAGAGGTGGATTCTCAGACTTCCCCGAGGCTACCCTGAGTCCCCAGCAAAGCTGAGGCCCGTGGCTATCGTGGGTAACGTGAGACCGTGACCCCTGGACACCGAGCACACTTGCAAGTGCACCATCTTCTGGGTCTCCCAAGAAGTCGTGCTTTGGGCTTCGAGTAGCCCTAGCCTCCAGCACCACCTGCACCGAAGATCACTGGCCCCCATTCCACGAGTGTCCTGTAAGCCAGCTCCACGTGCGGCGTCACGAGGCTCCTTCGCGGTCGCTAGCCCGTTGGCTAGTAGCCCTTACCGAAGGCCAATCTTTTCTTTACTTGGCAGTCTGGTTGCTCCAGGCCTGCCCTCACTTACCCTTGCTGGGTGAGTTCCCCAGACCTTGCTGGTCTGCACCATCGACGATCTTCAGCTACATCGAGACTTGCCGTTGCCAAGGCTTGTTGGGTCCAATCTGGTCGCCGACACCGCAGCACTCGACAGACATCGTGTACCAGCCCGAATCCTGCTCCTGGTCGCCGACAACGCCTCCTGGACCTCGTGGCTGCAGAAACGAGACGACCGTCAACGCACCTGAAGCACTCGACATCGGTGGGCATCTGTCCATCGCCTCCCTGGTCACTGGCTAGTGACCCAGACTCTGTCCCCTCTGCTTTCAGGTTCTTCAGAACTCCGATCCACTCTTGGATCCACCCGGACACTTTTCTCCTGGTCGCCAGCAGCACTTTGCAGCAGATCGCCATAAGAACCGACGACGAAACCCGACCCCGAAAGGCACCTATGCACCCGGCTTCCCTGGGTGAGGTAACACGAGTACTCCGGTGCTCCCGTGGGTAGAGACTCTTCAAAGTCCTAGATCTCAAAGGGTTTTGTCCTAGTCCTCTTTAAAGTGTCCCTTTCCTCTATTTTCCCGATCCCGACTTTCTCCATAGAAGTTAACGGCGTATCGCGGTTGTGTATTTACACTGCACGCGTCTCCCGTGGGTCCCCTGTGTCACTACCTTGGGTGGTTCCTTGTGGTCCAAGCACTTCTAGAGGCTCTAGGCCTAGTGTCTAGTTCAGTCGTGGTTCGCATACCACTTTATTGGTATATGGTTTGGTACGCCCCTAGGGCCCAAACGTGTATTTGTGCTATTACTGTGACTTAAGATCTTATAACCTATGTACTTCGAACTCTAGCCTCATAAAGAGACTAGAGGGGTGTGTTTAGTAATAAATACATATATTTTGAATATATACCTGGTGTGGTGCTCTTTCATTTGGTCACTCAAGAGATTATAGACTGGTAAAACAAGCTGCTTTACATTCCTTCAAGACTTAGCCTGAAGGCTGCTCTCCACAGCTACCACTAGGATAGCTTTCAATAAGGTTGTCTTTAACCTACCTACCATAAGAGTCGATTTGGACTGGTGCAAGGTGCCCACTATAATTAGTGGACAGCATATGCCAGGCCAACTTCTCACACTGTGTAAAACTGAAAACTGTGGGCACATAGTTGGCGGTGGGAGTGATGCATGCCTCGAATTAGAACAAAAAAGTTTTTTCCCAAGCACACAAGATTGTTTTCTAAGTTTAGTCCTGCACAACTTGTGAGCGTAGACAGGAACTGAGGCATAAATCTCATCCTAGACATGAATGGTGGCTCTGACAGACATATTGGCTTGGACAGAGCTATGCTATGTAATGCATTTTCTGATCATGACCTGTTATGTAGTTGGCGTCTTTTACCTCTGAGTGATAAGAGTTATACATTCATGTCATGCCTACATAGGATTTCTTTCAGTATTTAATATTTACTAAAGCACTGGACTCTATTGAGTGTGATATTTTGGAGGTAGTACCTAGAGCGCTCGATAAGGGACCTAACTTTACAACATAATTCACACCCTCCCCAGCTATTATATGTGGTTTGGAAACAGCAAAGCAGTTGCTCAATTTCTGACATGCTGCAGAACACGCACGTATTAAATTGAATTTTAGCCATTATGACCAAGGAAAGAAGGCGGGGAGGCATATGGTGGCAAGGGTGCACCAAAGAGAATCACAGATGTCCACTTCAGCTATATGTGGCTCAGACGGATGTACCTGAATGCATCCCTTTGAGATAGTGACATCATTGCATCTTATTTTGAATATCTGTATAGTGCTGACAGGTTTGACTCACAGGCTGACAAAGATCATTTTGTTTAATCTCTACATCTTCCAGTCCTGAGACCCCTAGGGTACAGCCATCTTAGAGGGAGAAGCAAAGAAGAAGAAATAACCTAGACAATTATAGACTTCCCCATTTGTAGAATACAGACAAGGATGGGTTCCCAAGGTAATTTATAAGACTGGGAAAACCACTTGTTTCTGAGGTCAATTCTCCAACATGACCATGGTATTACTTATTTCCAAAAGGGTAAACAACCACTGGACTGTTCAAGTTATAGACCGATGTCTCTAATAAACGTTAATGTGAAAATCCTGACCAGGTGTAGGCATCCCAATTTCATATAGCCAGACCATCCTTGATCCCTGAATCGCTAATCAGTTTTGTTCCTTGCCAGTCATCCCGGAATCACCTGAGAACCTTAGCACATATTATGTTAAGCACTAACACCCTCTTAGAGAAAGCCTTAGCACTTTTGCTCAATGCAATAAAAGCCTTTGAGCTGGTGGAGTGGTTTTATCTTTTTTTTACAATGGCTAAATTAGGCATTTGCCAGGACTTTATTGATAAGGTTTTTTGGCTATAAACCTTTCCGGGCGGGAATGTCAGCTATTGAGCTTTCTTATACAAAGCCATGTATGTTTGTCGAGGTACTCATCACGGATGCACATTAGCGACATTCCTCTTTTCCTTAGCACTGGAACCATTATCTGCGGAGATAGATCAATCTAAGGGCATTGGCGGTGCTGCTATGCCTACCAGTAAAGTAAAATAATTTTTATATGCAGATAATATACTAATGACAATTTCCAAACAAGATTTAGCTATCCCTTTTCTGATGTCCTTAACCCGCACCTTCTGTGTAATGTCTGAATACAATATAAACTGGAGCAAATGTGAATCCCTCACATTGTCCAGCTGCACTATGAAGGCCAGCATTTGTGAATTCAATGTGGGATGGGTATCCAGTGGCTAGAAATATCTGGGGATCTGTTTCAATCCTAGACTATACAGCATGGCACAACATGGAGGAAGACAACTGTTGCCCTTGATTGCTAACTTGATTTTGTACACTGGTTACTCTTTAACTTCTCGATGTGGGACTTGATACAAATGGTGAAAATGACAGTGGCCCCAAAATATAACCATATCTGCTGTATGCAACCTATCTCAGTTGGTTTATCCTTACTTTACCAAATAGACATGGACATAAGGCATTACACTTCAGATGGGAGGAAGCCTAGGTGTAAGCCACAGACACCGCGGGCACCTATGACTCCCGGAGGCTTCAGACTTCCACACATGGCTTTATATTCACTAGCTCATCATTTGCCCCAATTAGCATACTTCTTGTCAAAAACCCAGAAGGTACCTCAATGAGTGGAGATCAAAATTTCCTCACTCAGATATCCAGTCAATGCATTTCCAATATACTTCTGCAAGATGTTGCCATCACCCTCTATAAAATGATTATCAGGACGATGCTTCTCAAATAGAGAATGGTTCACCATCAACTTAAGATGAACTCTCTACTACACAATTTGGCCCTTACCTGGGATAATTCAAATATCTTAATGAGCAGTATATCTGGTTGCTCTCTCGGATGGCCTCATAGGGGGATCCACCAGCTGAAACAAGTAATCTTTTCAACATTGCAGACAGACTTGGACATAGACTCCTCACACTGATGGCAGTCCTCCCAGCTCCAACAGTGTCTGAGGAGTATTCTGGGCTTATCCCCGATAGATTTGCCAATTTCCCTATTTCTCCAATATCTTTGTTTTTGGGGCCACTTTTAAGGGGTAGTGTCTAATCTGTTAAATGCCATATCCTAAGAATTGTTGTCAAAACATCTTGTGCAAACCACTAAACATCATTGGCAGAGGGTTCTAGGATGGAAATATAGGCTTAAAAATTTGATGACACTTTTGACTGATCATGAAAAAAATCTTCGGGAGGATAAAGTAAAGTTCCTGTATTTTCAAAGTTTTAAATAATTAGTACTGGGTACCGGAAGTTGTATAGGGCTGACCATCTCCATCATTTGTTATACTGGAGATGCACTGAAAATTGATTACAACCTGATCCATATTCCTTGGAAGAGTCAATCCATCCAGAGTTACTGGTGGCAAATATAGTCAGAGGTATCTATGGCAAGTGGACTTATTGTCCCTTCGTTAGCCCAACTAAAATTATTGCATGATATGCCCTATGTAGTTGGACTTGCTAACCACATTTGTAGGTGGTTAGCAACATTTATAGCAGCAGCCAAACCATGCATACTAGGACACTAGATATGCATGAATGTTCCTACTTCTGACAAGTGGTTGAACGAACAACTGAGACTAGCAAACTGAATCAACCAGACATATAGATCTAGGAAGTTTTCCCTGTAAGACAGCTCTGCTGCCTAGGATGAACAGCCCACTCTAAGATATCCAGACCAGCTCACTGACATAAGGCTGTTCTGCATCAACATGTACTAAAAATGCATACCAAACTTTATCTTGTGACATCAACTGATTTTGCCATGGTATACACTCATTCTCTTCGTCTCTCCCATTCCTCTGCCTATTCTCCCTGTGTGAATTTCCTCTTTGTTCAATTATCCTTTAAGCCTTTGCAATATGTTTGAAGATTATTGGAATTTTTCTCAATCCTTCCTGCTCATCTGGTTATTAGGCCCTTGCTCATTATTGTGAAAAACGTATGTGCTGATCACCCGATGCCTCTGACAAAATACTTGTATTTGATTTGCAGATGATTCTGAAATTGTTATCTTGCTTTGTTACATTCATACCATTACCTCTACTAATACAGTTTGCTTATATAATTCTGATTGGAAAATTGTTACAAAAAAAGATTGTTAGCGGTCAGGCAACTAATAGCAAAGATCTGTCAAAGGAAGGTCTAGACCTGGAGAGATATCATCCTCCTGAGAGAAAGCAATATGGAAACACTAAATATGGTGAACATAGAACTGCCTGAAAGATATGCCCATGACATGATATCAGTTGACAATCATAATATTGTGTGTGGGCTCTGAAATTTTTCTGTTGGCCACTTGGTCATAAGGCCTTCCATTCCAGGGCCACCAATTTGAATGTGATCCAATTAGTAATTTAGGAGAATTCATTATCATCTCTTGGTGTGATGATGGCCAATGTGAAGACTTTGGTGAATTTTCATTGCAGACGGGCATCCACTGTACTACTAGTAGCAAGGGGATGCCTGCACTGCTGAGAGGACATTAAAGTGGTCAGTTTTAATCTCAAATGTTTTATAAACTGTAGGTTGATCCTAGAAAATCTCACAAGCTAATTCAAGTGATTTTATTTAAAGTGGTCACTGTTCAAAACCATATTCTCTCATGTACATTAAAATTGGCAACAAAGTAGACACTTTTGTTTAATTCAAATGGATTTTAACATTGGTGGAATTTCACATTTTATATTGGGTTTGTATCAAATACATCACTGGATTTAGGCACTCTGTGGGGCATATTAGCAAGACTGGCGATAAAATTATCGCCGTTTAGCGGCAGGAAACTGCCGCAAAAACGGCGATAATTGGCTTGCTAATAAGCGTTATAGAATTCCAATAGAAGCCCAGGTTAGATGTGCAGGACATCTAACCTGGGCTTCTATTGGAATTCTATAACGCTTATTAGCAAGCCAATTATCGCCGCTTTAGCGGCAGTTTCCTGCCGCTAAAACAGCGATAATTTTATCGCCAGTCTTGCTAATATGCCCCTTTATTTTTTGGTAAGCCTTTGTAGTAGTGTTGGTTTACTTGTGAAAAATATCCTCGGTTTGTTTGTTTTTTTGGGACACACATGCAGGCTCAGCCTGTAATCTGCACAAAGATGGAATAGTGTGGTTTGAGAATGCCAAGGAGGGAATATCGAGGTCACACAATATTGTGGACAGACTATCGAGAGCCAAAATATCAATTGGTAAGTATGTGTATATTTTCTACACCTAACTCCACATATACATACCTTAATGAGATACTTATCTAGAAGGTACGCAGATATGAAGCTAAAAATAATAAATCTATACCACCCTCTGTTGACTTACCTTCTCGATATTCTGGTCCTCAATATTCTGGTAATGATAAAGTGTGACTTCAATGTTCCCAACTCAATATTCTATATAGCAATCAGGTGGCACTGTGACAGATGGGACCCAATCTAAATTGTTCTGATTCAGTTGGAGACTAGAAGGACTAAGAGGAACTGCACCATTCTTTTTGGGTAAATGGCGTGACGTTTTGGTATTTATTGTATTTAAATTGTAACCTTAGATTAGAACATGGTACAGTGGTTAAGGTAGCTGCCTTGTTCATATTTTGCCAGGATCAGAATTTATATTTGAGGTTATTTTTCACCCTAAATTAATTCCGTAACATAGGTTATGAAAGAGCATAGTTCTCTATGTCAACCATTAATGGAATTCATCATTTGAGCTGCCTGGCAATGTGAAGTTATTACAATACTGCACCACCTCAAAGTTAGAAGGCACTAGTATACAATATGCCTATTCTAATGGAATTAACAATCACCTGCAAGAGAAAGGGAGTGGAGTAGACACTGCCAAAGTTATAGCTTTGGAGGTGATTATAATCAGCAAGTGCCTAATAATTAAGAGGAGGAAGCTCCCAGTTGTGACACTATAATAAGCTCAGACGTCTACCTGTTCTCCCCAACAGTAGGCCTCTTAAACATTTTTAGAGTGAAGAGGCAGGCCTGCATGAGTAGCGATCAGATCAGAAGAAGGTGTGCTTTGATAAAGAAAGAAGTGTTCATTTTAGTTCTAACCAGAATGCTATGTAGTGGTGGGGCATTACATTTCCTGGTTCTGTTAGAGTGAATAAGGTGTTGAGCAATGAAGTATCATCACAAGATTTTGTAGGGTCAAAATCAATCACCAATATGTCCAGCTACCCTCTTAAGACCTGAAACGGCCGGGATGGGCTTCTCAAGAGATTAGACCCATATCAGGAGTTTGAGGAGTACACCTACTCCTGATTTGTACTCTGGAAACTGTGGACCCTCGCCAGGGCTGGTGACTCCAATTTCTCAATTCTCTCCAGGGATCAGTGGAGTGTGAATTTGCTAGAGCCACTGAAGTACAGGATCCTATGGATTTCTGTGAACTGGTCCTGTTCTGATGACTGAAGGAGTAGGCACTGCACACTTGTGTTGTTGTACACAATCACACTATAAGAAGTTTGGGAGTGGGGCTTAAGAGTGGATGCAATGAGAATTGGCTGGTGCAGAGTACCTATTGGATGCTGCAGTGAAGACTCCAGGTCAGCAGAGTTTGCTATAAGGAGGAAAGAGTACAGTCAGCGGCTGTGAGAATGCTAAGGAAATACCAAATTAATTGCCTGTGCCATGAGGCCCTTGCAAGTTGTTACAACCACCAGGAGCAGAAGATTGCCAACTCCACTAAAAATGGTTCCAACTAGGTGAAAGCAATCTTGCATTTTGTGAGTCGATCATGTGCGTCATCTTGAAGCACCACAGCGGCTTTCCTGGGGTTGGTGGCACCTTCTAAAATAGCTGAAACATAATTGCATTTTTCACTACAGTTTGGTCTTTTATGACCAGGCGCCTATGGAAGACCATTGAAAAAGATTTCAATCTTGCTGAAATTACATTTCTTAGAAGTGGAAGCTGCCAAGATAAAATTGGTCTCTCGTACTAGAAGAACCCCGAGTATTAGCACAGGGGTTCTCTTTGGCACATGAAGCACTGTGCATTGCTCCCCAATGGAATACTCCAAGAGAGAAGTAAGCAGATGGGAAAGTAGTAAAGAAGGAAACCCAGCTTATCTCAGCCCGACCTAAGAAGCAAATGTGGTGTGGCAAAGTTGCAGAGGAGGCAACACAGCTGTCATTGTTGCTGCATTGTATAAGGAAAAAGGTGTGCAGATTCCACAGTAAGTAGTGTGTGGGCCCCCTATGAGACCAGTGTGTCATGTAAATTTGAAAAGCCCTCCAACAAATGTACTCATAACAAACATGTAAGGGATTTTCAGAGCTTAGTAGGGGCCCTTTTACGTATAGGGCGCAGTTTCCATGTTTGCGCCCGGCTCATGGCGCTGCACTTCGGCAGCATGTGATTAAGGCTTGTGAGAAGGTGGGTTGGTATATGCTGTCCACTAGTTAAAGTGGGCACCTTGTACCAGGCCACACGACCCTTATGATGTATGAGGTCAAAGATAACCTTTACAAAGCTATCCTAGTGGTAACTGTGGAGAACATCCTTCAGGCTTAATCTTGAATGAATTTAAAGCAGCTTGTTTTACCAGAATATCACCTCCTGAATGACCAAATAAAAAGAGAACCACACAGTAGTTATATAAAAATATGTATTTATTAATATAACACTCTCTACTAATCTCTACACGAGATTAGAACATAAAGCACACAATACTGTAACGATAGAACATTCGTAAGTAGCAAAATACACAGCGGGCTCCAGGGGGAGACCGAACCATATACTAAAAAAATGGTCCTGGGCAAAGCACTACGCTACGCTCGCGTAGTTTGCGAAGTTTGCGCTACTTCGCACAACGCGAATTGCACGTAGCACAGTGCAAACACGCGTAGCGTAGCGTAGTGCAGCGGTCATTTTGCTTGCTCACGGTCCTCAACGTCAAGTTGGCGACCGCGAGCAAGCAAAATGACATCCCGGCGAGACTTTTTCCTCGTTCGCGATCAGCAACATCAAGTTGCCGATCGCGAGCGTGGAAAATAAACCTCCCGGCGAGATTCTCAACGCGGGGAGGTCAGGTTTCTCATTGCGAGTGGTCGCGTATGCTCGCGACCGCTCGCGATGAGAAACTACCAGTCCGCGTTGAGAAAGCTGCCGCTCGAGTAAAAATCTACTCGAGCGGCAGTAAAAGACAGCTCGCACTGTGCAAGATGCCGTTTTCAATGATTGCACAGTGCGGACAAGCATCCGGCACTGTGCAATCATTGCGAACAGTGCACTACGCAGTTCGCGTAGTGCTATGCGTAGCTCGCGTAGTGCGAACTGCACTTTGCGTAGCTTCGCGTAGCGCTACTTCGCGAACTACGCCCAGGCTTAATAACAATCACGACTTGACTAGACACAGTGCCTAGAGCACATAGAATCGCTGGGACCCCAAGGAACCACCCAGAGGAGTGACACAGGGAGCCCATGGAGGACGGGTGCAGTGAGGAAACACGACTGCGTGTTCTGTGCAACTCTATGGGAAAGTCGCGGTTGCAAATTTACAAGTTAAGGACACTTCTAAGAGGACTTCGAGCAAACCCTTTGGAACATAGGAGGTTCTAAGGCCAACCCACCAGTGAGTACAGAAGTACCCGTGTTACCTATCCCAGAGGAGCCGGGTGCATAGGGGTCAAGTGGTGTCGGAAACCTTCGTCGTTTTCAATGGAGGAGTGCAAAGAAGTCCGGCTACCAGGAGGGCGAAGAGTGTCCAGTGGAATCCAAGCCTGGATTCGAGGTGAGAGGAACCTGAAAGCAGAGGGGACAGAGTCTGGGTCACTTCAGGTGACCAGGGGCTCGGTAGTCGAATGCCCACCGATGTCGAGTACTTCAGGAGTGAAGAAGGGTTGTTTGACTCTGCAGCCACGGGGACCAGGAGATGTCGAGGACAACCAAAGTCCGGAGGTGAGCTGTCCCACAAAGGATGTCGAGAGCTGAGGGGTTGATGTCTGGCTGGAGCACCAACAAGCCTTGGCAACTGCAACCCACGCAGTCAGAGGAAACAGATTACGGTGAGGACCAGCAAGGTCCAGGGGACTCTCCAAGTAATGGAGAGTCAGGGCACGTCTGGAGAAACCAGGTAAGCCCAAGAATTAACAAGGTGACCCTCGCCAGGACCCACAGGCCAATGGACCAGGGATCGCGAGGAGACCTCAAGCAAGTTTGCAAAGTACCAGCCCACAGGACACTCGTGGAGTGGAGGCCGGAAATCTTCAGTGCAAATACTGCTCGGGGTCGGGACTACACAGAGTCCAATGCACAAGCTCGGGAATCATCACTAAGCATATGCAACTGCAAATGTACGCGGTGCACAGGGGTTTGGGTTGCACGGTCCCCACGAGGGATACTGGTCTCAGAATTGCTGACAGGGCAGATCGACCTCAAGGACTTTCGGGAACCCACCTCCTGTGTTGCTGAAATCTTCAGAGTCCTCAGGAGCTTGGGAGAAGCAAACCAGTCAGATGCATTTAGGTGCTTGCTTTTGCAGGGGAGTTACTCCTTTACTCCAAGGGAGATTCTTCAGTCGTCCAGTGTTGTGCAGGCAGTCAAAGTACTTGGTTTCTTCTTAGCAGAATCTTGTCCAGGTAAAATCTAAAGTCCTGTAGTCAGGTTGCCCACTTTATACCCATGGGAAGGGGTTGGAAAGATTCTGTGGACCCTCCTAGGGGAGGGGCAGGACAGAGGGGTGGCTACACCCATGTCCTTTGTCCAGTTTCGCACCAGAGCAGGAGCCAATGGCTCCCAGAACTGGTTTGAGCTGGACTATGCACAGGGACACCAAATGTGCCCCCAGTGCAGACTTTCTGGCACTCTCAGAGTGCACCCACCCAGTCCCAATACACTAAACCCTGTCTGGGAGGTGGTCACACCTCTCTGTGACAGGATACCTATTGTCATGCCTTCCTCTGCGCGAGCTTGGCTCAGCAGCAGGAGGGCAGAAGCGTGTCTGTGGCTGGCAGCATCCATTTTGTGCTGCCCAGGTCGTGAAAGCTGGTACCGGGTAGACCGGTGACCCACAGTAGTGGTTCTAGAAGGGTGGAATCATACCTCCCACACCAGTTACTGGTGTGGAGGTATGATTCCAAGGTGTTTGACACCAAACACGACATGTTTCTAAGCAGCCGTTTTAAAGTTAGCATTTACCGCGAGGTTATAATGCACTTAAACATATATGTCTGGCTGCATCACAGAAAACCCCGGAGAATGGTCTCCGAAGGCTGCAGAGGGGCTCTGCTCATGCAGGGGCACCCTCTCACGTAAAACCCAGCACCCTGCCTTCAGGATTGATAAGGCCTGCCATAGGGGTGACTGATAGGTTTGTAAGTGTAGTGATTTAGATAGATATAGTGAACCTATATCTTAAGTAAGAGGTGCAAGCACCAGCTTACACAGTCTGCGGTAGCAGGCTGGTCGTGTCAATTTGAGTGGCCTCTCAGGGGTGGCATAATACATGCTTCAGCCCATGGGAGGCCTCTGGGGTACCTATGCCCTGGGTACATGGTGTACCATATACTAGGGACTAATAAGGGTACCCCAGTATCCAATCTGGAGTGTACCTAAAGTACATACATAGCAATTTAAGGGAGAAAGCAGATAGACTGGGGTCCTGGATAGCAGGATCCCAGTCAGACTAGTCCAAAAACAGTGTGACAACAGCAAAAAGTGGGGGTAACCATAAGAAGCAGATACTACTTTCCTACAAGGCTCCTTCTATTAGCCGAAGTATGCCGCCACCGTGGCATCGCCGCCACAAACCTGCCTGCGGCAGTCTGGATGCCTCCGGCTTTGCGGTGTTCTCCTGACCACCTCAACAGCGGTCCGGCAGTCGGACCGCCAATCTTCTAAACGGGCCCATAATGTGTAAGTGTTTTGCAAGGTATAAGAGGCTGCATGTCTTTGTGCTTGTTGCACGCAATCTTTGCGGTAATATCAGGAAAATCAACGATAAGAAACAAACAGCGTATGAGACCATAAAACATGCCCACAAACAGCTAAAGAATTTTCACACACTGACCTGTAAGACCAGCCCTATGTTCATTGCCACATTGCCCTATAAGCCAGTCTGACCCTGTTAATAGGTAATACAGTATTGCTTGTTGTGAGGTCAGAGACCTTATAAAAGGATGTCAGAAGTGCAACAAAAGTACTGGCAATCCACAACTTAGAATAAGGTGTGTTTGGGGGGCTGCAGCAGACTAATCATCAGAACAGACATGCTGACTGGGTGACCCTAGAGATGTGCACTGTCTCATAGTCAAAGCTGCTGCCCTCCTTGAATGCAGTCAAAGGTCCATTTCTGTCATGCACGTGTGCATGCACACACATCTGTGAGAGACAAAGACAAACAATGTCAGCCACGTAACGCTAGCTATCCGTCCTCCAGCAGTAAACTATGTTGTATCTGCAAAGGTCACTGAGAATAACAACAGAGAGCAGGGGCCAATGCTTGAATTCATCTCATTTGTTGTACAGCTCATTCCTACCTATCATTTTTTTGCTGAATGTGCCACTCTAGACAGGAAGCTGTGGTCTGGCACCAAGTTTACACTAGATTCTGAGGACATATTCTGTAATATGAGAGGATTACATCATAGAATCACAACAACACTATTGGGAGCTTTTGGAACTGTAAAATGTAAGCATGTTCCATTTCCCATTTCAAGTACTTCCTGGAAATATTTTAACTTCTGTTGAATGTTTTGTAGCATTTTTATGTATTTTTGTGGAATTTAAGGCCGTGCTAGCAATGGAAAATATGAAGGGCCTGCTTCAGAAACGTTACTTTGACTGTAAACTTACAACCATGAATGAAAATGGTTGGATTTACTTCTGCTAGATATTCACACAATAAACCATCAAAGGTATAAATCCCTTGCAGCGTTCTGACCAAATATTGACTAAAGAATACCAAAACACAAATATTGTGTCTTAAATATTATGTTGATAGAAGTATTGTGGGTAAGATTATTGGATTTTTAAAAATTTTAATTTCATTGTTAAAAACTCTTTGAGTCCAATTCACAAAAGTAAACTTAGATGTTTGGTCTAAACTTAGATCAAATGTCTATGTTTACGACTTTGGGAATTCACAAAGGTCTTTTACGAGTTCTATCTTCATGTCCACACTCGGGTCGGAGATCTGGTGTGAGTACGGACATAAAGATAGTTAAAACTTCTTGGTTCCTTGATAATTTATTTTTTTGATTTTTATTAACATAAATAATTTAATTTAATACTTTTAATATATTTATTTCTCATAAATGAAGGTGTTTTTGTAATTTGTGTAGTTTTTTTACATTGAAACTTTTAAATACATGATACTTCATTTGATACTTTAAGAAATTGCTCTTTTTAAAACATTTCTGAAGTGTTATTTTTTCTTCATAATCTCAATATTCTTTTTTATGTTGTATGTTTTTTTTTAGATAATTACAATGGATTACTTTCATGTATTCTTTTTAGTTTGATGTCTTTTATTAATTTGTGTAATTAGTTAGTTTTGAAATTTAAAGTACAGAATTTCTCCTAAATTTAAGAGATTGGAGTGGGAATAGTGCATTTTATCTCCTTCCCTCCACCAAAGTCCAACACTTTCCCCACTGTGGTTAGGTTTGGAATGGGAATAGTACATTTGAACCTGCAAAACCCAGCACCTTCCCCAATGTGGTAAAGTTGGAGTAGAATAGTGAATATGAACTTCTCAAAGTGTCAGGCTCAGAAGAACCACGCCTGGCTATAAAGCCTCAAGTTCAATGAGAGCAGACAGCCCAGGTCTTCATGATCTTGGTCTGCCAGAGGTATGGGTGACCCCCTTCCAGTAGACATGATGCCACCAATGCTAGAAAGCGCCTAAGTGGATATTGCCTTCCAGAAATAGCCCCTGTTTGGAGGAAAAAAACCAACTTGGCAAAAAAACCTCCAGAAAATTGTAACAGCAGGTGACAGCAGCTGCATTACAGTAAGTTGCAGAAACACAACCACAATGGTACTAGAAAAATAGCAGGACAGGAATCAGGGCCCAGGGAAACAGCAGGAAGAGTAGAAACTCTCTATAGAATTGACAAAGCATTGCAAAGCAAGGGCAAGGCAGATCTGATCTCCTTTAATACAAAAAAAACAGGAAATGACTCCAGACAAAAAGGAAACCAGGATTAATTGGGAAAAGTCCATAGGGGATCTAAGGGTGCCGCCATATTGGATTTGGCAAATATACTTCCTTCCCAAAGAATTCTGGGGGAAGAAACACTAAGAACATGGAGGTACACATGGTAAGTACTAGCAACAAGCCTGTTAGAATCAGAACAGAAGCACCAAAGACAGCACTGGTGGGCCGTCCGCCGTGAGGTAAGCAAACAGTACGAGCACGGCAGCCCGCCGGAGTTCCCCGCATCCTCACCGTGGGAGAAGCACCAAGTATCGCACCTGCCTGATCCTGCATTTGAAACTGGTGTCGGGCGTGACCACGCTGCTACACAAAGTCCAACACTCTTCCCAATCTGGTTACGTTGGGAGTTAGAATAATTAACTTGACCATCCAAAGTCCACTAAATTTGGAGTGAGAATAGTAAATCGAAACCTCCCCAGAATTCAACACCATCCTTAAAGTAGTTATATTTTTAGTTGGAATATTAAAACTGAACTATTTAATGTCCACCAGTTTCTGCAATTTAGTTACATTTCGAATGCGAATTGTAAATCTGAATACCCCAAAGTCCAACTCAGTTTGATTATTTGGAGTGGGGATAGTAAATATGATCCCCTCAAAGTTCAATACTTCACCAATGCATAAGGGTTCTGCAATTAGTAGTGTAGGCAATATGGGCTGCACCAGTATAATTATCCTCTAAATATCAAAATAATCAAATAGTGCTCAAACTTGACGTGACCCCACTACTCAGAAGTCACCTATAAGAGAAAACCAAATTCTCTCCCAGTAAGAACGATAGTGTCAAGGAGCACCAGGATCCATACAGTTCAATTGTACAGTACAATCAAATTCTTTCAAATGCATAAAATTCCAGCAAATTATGAAGACGGGAGTCTCGAAAGTTCATATATTAAATTTTTTCATTTATTTTCACAATCAGGTGCACGAATACATGCATCAGCCCGGCCAACCCGTTTCGTCCTATGGGGACTTCATCAGGGTTGGTATTTCAGTTTATCTAAAATCAATGGGGCGATCCTCCTTGAAACGTATCAATCATGTGCGCTGGGAATCCCCGGTAGCGTCTTGTAGATAAAAGGAAAGCAATGCCAAGAATATCTTATTTGAAAATTCAATATTTCTCCTCCAATATCAGTAAGACAGTCCTCCTAGAGGAGCGTGCCCAGAATACACGCTGGGAAAATCCCCGTAGCATCAGAAAAGTAGATAGGATACTAGCCTAGAGATCCATTTCTGCTAAATAGCAGCATCATTTCCTTGCCAACTTAGTTGCGGATAGACGAACGGCAACACCGTTTCCTTGCCAACTTAGTAGCGGATAGACGAACGGCAAGGAAGCGGTGCTGCTATTTAGCAGACTCCCGTCTTCATCATTTGCTGGAATTTTATGCATTTGAAAGAATTTGATTGTACTGTACAATTGAACTGAATGGATCCTGGTGCTCCATGACACTATCGTACTTTCACCAATGTGGTTAGGTTTTTAGTTGGACTAGCAAATCCAAACTCCCTCACCCCCAATGTCCTACACTTTCCCTAATCTTGTGAAGTTTGTAGTGGGAATATTAAATATGAACGTCTCCAAAGTCCAACACTTTTCACAATGTGGTTCAATTAGGAGTTGGAATAATATATTAGACCCCCTCCCCCAGAGTCGAACCTTGTCACTGGTTTGGTTATGTTTGGAGTGGGAATAGTAAATGTGAACCCCTCAGCGTCCAAAAACATCCACAATATGGTTAAGTTTCAAACTGGAATAGTAAATCTACACCTCCCACCAAAGTCCAAAACTTTACCCAATGTGGGTGAGCTTGAAGTTGAAATAGTAACTCTAGACTCTGTCAAGTCGAGCACTTACCCCAATCTGGTTACATTTGAGTGGGAATAGCTAATCTCCCACTCCCATCCACAGTCCAAAACTTTCTCTGATGTAAATACAGCTGGAGTGGGAATATGAAATCTGAACTCCCACACCCCCAAAGTCCATTACTTTCTACAATGTTGTTAAGGTCAAAGTAGGACAGGAAATCTGAAACTCCCAAAGTCCTTAACTTTTCCGAATGAGGCTGCATTTGGAGTGGGAGTAGAAAATTAGACTTTCCCTAAATTATAACACTTTTGCCAATGTGTCTATGCTTTTAGGGGCACATTACGATACCCGGCGTAAAAAAATCCGCCAGGCATGGAAGCGGCAAAAATCCGCCCGCACACACCGCCTGAACACCGACCACGCCATTATGAGTACACGAACTGAAAACCGCCATCGGCGGAAAAATCATACAAAATACCGCCCGCCATCGTCCGAGTCGGAGTCAAACCGCCCGCCACGGACGGAAACACGCACAACAACACAAAACCGCCCGCCCTCACGGCCGACACACCGCACGTGAAATTACGATCGCACCGCCATGAGCGCGGAAAAACAACAAAAATACCGCCCGCCAGCGCAAACAACGCCGATGAGAATCGACACGGCAGAAGCCATGGCGCCCACGTACCTGCACAGAAACCATCCGCACACAAAACCAATAGCACACAACATGGCCAACAAGTCCACACAGCAAGGCACGCACAAATACACAAGCACAGTACACATCCCGAAAACACCCCCGGACAAACAAAAAATACAAAGGCCAGAACCCCAGACACAACACACCTGAAAACAACAGACCATGAGGACACACCCACATAGGTGAGTACAAAAGCAGCACTCCCACAGACCACAACCCCTTGCTACATTGCAAACCAGAGAGGAGAGGAGAGGACACAGTGACACAGCAAGGACAGCAGCACACCACAGAAACGCACACATCACAACCACCACCACCACCACCACCACCAAACACCGGCACCACAAACCCCCTGCACATTACACAACACACACCGCACCAGCACCACAAACACCATGGCACCACAAAGGATGCCCAAGTTCACGCCCATGGAGCTGACGGTCATGGTCGACGAGATCATCAAGGTGTACCCACAAATCTATGGGAACATGGTCCAGCACACACCACTAGCCACCAGAAACAGAATGTGGACCCGGATCGTAGACCAGGTCAATGCAGTCGGGACCCTGCCCAGGAACAGAACCGAGATAAACAAACGTTGGAATGACGTAAAGAGCCTGGTCAAGAAGAAGGAGGGCAAAAACAGAGAGCTGGCTGCCGTCACTGGCGGAGGGAATCCCGCGCTCTTTAAGACCTTCAAAGCGTGGGAGGAGAAGGTGCGAGTCGTAATCCATCCGGAGATCCTCGCCGGATTAGCAGGGGAGTGGAGGCTGGTAAGTACAAACTAATGTATACCAGCACACCGCTATGTACACACATGCGCAACCACCATGCCACAGCTCCCAGGGACAAACACCCCCATGTCCAGCACACAATACACAACACATCACACGCACATGCAACAGACACTACCACACACAGGCCAAACCGAACAACTGTAAGATGCGTGGGGACATGTGTACACTAAGCCAGCCACGTAACCACCAACAGGTCCACAAATATGCCAGAAGCGCCACAACGAGCACCCGCCACACCCATGTGTCCGCCACAGCTGCACCAACTGACAAGTAACAGGTAAGTGGCAGGAACACAAAGTGCAGTGGGTCGGAGGGGGACAGCTGAAGTACAACACCCACCAGGCCCCCACTCCCACAGACCAGCAAGGTGGAGCACTCCCCACACCCATGTGTCAGGCACAGCTGCACCAACTGACAAGTAACAGGTAAGTGGCAGGAACACAAAGTGCAGTGGGTCGGAGGGGGACAGCTGAAGTACAACACCCACCAGGCCCCCACTCCCACAGACCAGCAAGGTGGAGCACTCCCCACACCCATGTGTCAGGCACAGCTGCACCAACCGACAAGTAACAGGTAAGTGGCAGGAACACAAAGTGCAATGGGTGGGACGGTGGACAGCCCAAGTACAACACACACCAGGCCCCAGTCCCACAGCACAGCAAGGAGGAGCATCCCCCACACCCCACACCCACGTGTCAGCCACCGCAGTGCACAACGACAGCCGAAAGGCAGACATCACGGTCCACAGCAATCGGTGTCAGTGGGTGTACAGCCACCCCCACGACCCACTACACCCCCCCACCCCCACAGACCTGCAACATGGAGCACCCCCGCTAAGAGCCATGTGGCATCCAGTACAGTGCACGCACGAACAACTTGCAGGTGGGAAACTGGACAGGGCTGGATTACTGGAGGCATGAGGACCATAACACCACCAACACATGGGACATGTCACGTAGCACACGAACACGCAGCACCGCCCACCGTCACGAACAAGTGAACAATGTGCACACGGACATGAACAGCAGACTCACACCCCACATGACCCATCACAGACATAGCAACACCCAAGGAGCCACGTCTGCATGCACAAGCCACACTGAATATAGTCCCACACGGCAGCCACTGTGCAACTCATCACACACAACCGAAACACCATTGAAGTCCTGTCCATGTAGCCCCTACTGCCTGTCAACCACACACCCCACAACTACGCCTATGTAAGACAAACAACACTAGACGCAACAGAGCGGAACAACAGAAATGCACACGAACACCACTGAACCCATCAAACACACAGACACACCATGCACATACAACATACCATCCATCCCATCCGTCAGCCCCAGTCTCATGAAAGGCATGTCATCCGCACAGCTGCCACACATACAGCAGTCACGCTAAGACACATGCCCATGACCAACCATGTGCCAGAAGTCAATTAAGCGCATGACACACTGTGAGCAACAACACACAACATGGGCCACACCCCCGAGCACTGCAGTGATGCACATGGCACAGGGCAGCACGCACACCAAGGAGATGGGACAACTGCAATACGTTGGCTGGCACACAACTATCACTCACTCATAACGATGCGTCCAATGCCATGTCCAGTAACCACAACAGACAGCAAATATGCAGGGCATGTCAGGCATGCACACACCTCAGACCATGCACTGTCATGCTGCCACAACACATGTCACGTTCGGCACCCATGGCTCACAGCATGTACCCCAAAAGCATATACCCTCCCAAATGCGAATCTGGGGCATGGCCCCCATGTTGCCATATGCGTTCCTAAGCGTTCCATTTGAACCCCAAAAGCATATTCCATCCCAAATGCGAATCTGGGGCATGGCCCCCATGTTGCCATATGCGTTCCTAAGCGTTCCATTTGAACCCCAAAAGCATATTCCATCCCAAATGCGAATCTGGGGCATGGCCCCCATGTTGCCATATGCGTTCCTAAGCGTTCCATTTGAACTCCAAAAGCAAAGTACAAACCAGACCCAGGATGGGCCAGGAGCCCGCATACACCAGAGTCACAATGAGTAGGGGCAAAGCAACACACCCATCGGCATGGCCAATCCGTCCCATGCCACATGTGCACAGCACACAGTCCCATTGCCTAGCACACACACCTACAGATGCCACAGCCACACACTCGCCTCCGGAAAACCCATGTACGAGATTGCACGAACTGCCAATGTCAGACGACTAATACATACTTCGCCAGGTGCAACACAATAACAAATCTCATTCTCTCCACAGGTGACGAACTGCTGGACGCTGGGGATGGAGACAGCAGCCAGCACAGCCAGCCTACAAGCCCCCAACGAGGACACACGGATCTGGAGGATCTGTCCACCTCTTCGGACACGGACCACCAAGCTGGCCCATCTGGCGTGGCAGGGCCCAGCCGCTCCCCAGGACCCCTCCTACCCACCAACCCATCATCCAGGGATGCTGAACAGTCCCAGTCCCCTGCTGCCACTGTCGTTGCGGCCACACCCACGGTCATTGCGGCCACTACCACTGCCGCAACCGCCACCATCGCCGCACCGACCACCACCGCCTCCACCACCACCACGTCTTCGCTGGCACCAGCCCCAGCGCAGGTGGTGGCCCGGCCGACTGGATCCACCCTGGGAGCCACAGCGAGGACCGTGGTGAGCAATGTGGCTAGTGGGCAGGCCGGTGGCAGCAGGACTGGTAGGAGGAGCAGGGTCAGGGAAACGCCAGCCTCCCCTGGGAGCCATGCCCTGCCTCAAATGGACAGAGTCCTTGGGGCCTATGAAGAGGCCCAAGGACAATGGGCCAGGTCTGCTACTGACACGCGGGAGGTGCTGGGGGTGCTGAGGTCCATGGACGCCCATATGGGCCAATTCGTGTCCCGTATGGACCAACTCGTGGACCTCATGGGCCAGCTGGTGGTGGCGGTGGGGTCACAGGCAAGGCCAGCAACACCACCTCCGCCACCACCTGCTAGGGCGCAGGCTCGGGCAGCAGTGTCCACTTCCCCTGCGTCCACAGCCAGTGAGCACACCTCACCCACCACCAGCAGGTCGCCACCACACACCTCCCCTCCCAAACGTGGAAGGGGCCGTCCGAAGAGGAAACAGATCTCCCGGGAGGACTTCGCACGCTCCAGTCGCAAGTGAGGCAGCCAGCCAGCCTTCCGCCAGCCTTCCTTGACCAGCCACTGCATTGACTTGCTCTACGATCCCACTCCACACAGCCATCTGGATGGCATGTGTGTGTTGGACTATGGACATAGAACCAGTGGGTACACCCTGATCATCACGCAGCCATGACCGACAGCTCATTGTCACTGCACGCACCACTTTTGTCATCACCTTACACACAATCACATGTCACAGTTTGTAATAAATGCACCTTTTTCACTAACTGCTGTTTGTGCCCTGTGTCTTTATTGTACGGAATACAACGGCCACCTTGGGCGGAAAGGCACCTGATGCGTGGCATGGAAATGGAATCCGGAGGGCCTGTAGGGACCTAGGGGTGGGAGACAGAACAGGAGCACATTCAATGAGTGTGTCACACACCCATCACACAGTACATGTCAACAACTACAAGCAATGTACACACATCGCACAGAGCAATAGGGCACAATGCCACAGCCACCAACAGTGGCATACTACCCTGGCCATGGAGCGTTGACACACTGCACGCAGTGAACATACGGCCACCCTGACACAGCACACACACACCTGCATAGATACAGACACATCATCCGTCGTACATGGACACTCACCGTCAAGTGAAGTAGCGGGCGATGAGCTGCTGGCGCACATTCCCAGCTTCCTCCTCTCCGCTGTCCACCTCACTCGAGCTGTCCTGGTCTGCGGGCTGGGGCCCTGGTTGATCTCCGTCATCCACAATGAGGGGGATCTGCTTCCGAATGGCCAGATTGTGCAGCATGCAGCACGCCACCACTATCTGGCACACCTTCTGTGGGGAGTACGCCAGTGCACCCCCGGTGCGGTCCAGGCACCTGAACCTGGACTTGAGGAGGCCAAAGGTACGCTCGACCACACGTCTGGTCCTCCCATGTGCCTCATTGTATCGATCGTCTGCTGGGGTGCGAGGATTCCTCAATGGACTGAGCAGCCATGCCCCATTCGGATACGCAGAGTCACCTGGGTGTGAGGGACACAGAGAACCGTTGCTATTCCAACTGGACAGGGGACAGCATCGCACAACCAGCACGCTACACCACTCCACATACTCACCGACAATACAGCCACGATCCTGTTGCAGATTGGCCATCAGTCGTGGCAAGATGCTGTTGCGCATTATGTGTGCGTCATGGGCCGAGCCTGGAAACTTTGCACACACGTGGGTGATCACCATGTCCGCAAGGCACACCACTTGCACATTCAGGGAGTGCGTGTGCTTCCTGTTGCGGTACAGGTGCTCAGTGGCCTGTGGTGGAACAAGGCCAACATGAGTGCAGTCAATGGCTCCCACGACGTGTGGGATTCTGCCAAGGGCATAGAATGCACCCTTCACTGCCGCCAATTCACGAGCCCTGGGGAATCTGATGTACCTGTTCCGGTACAGCATCATGGCTGCCAGTACATCCCTCAGCACCTTGCTGAACATGGGCTGGGACATCCCTCCTCCACTGCCCACTGTGTGCTGGAATGACCCAGTGGCGAAGAAATGCATGGCGGCCATCACCTTAGCCGTGGGGGTGACAGCAGTCGGATACACCCTGCGGGGACGGAGATGGGGCTCTAACATGGCACACAGTCGATGCAGAGTTGGCCTGTCCAGCCGAAACTTCCTGATTACCTCTGTATCGTCCATGTCCGCCAGCAATTGGTATGGGCGGTCAATGTTCGGTCTCCGCCTGGGTTAAATGGCAGAGGACACATGTCAAAGCAACACGGCACATAGCAATTTCGCATACACATCACTGACATGACTGAGCAAGCACATGAGCCACAGCCCAGCTGTCAAGCTGGGACGGCACGGCCACAATACACTTACACAGGTCTCCCAACAATGGCAATGGCAAGTGAGACATACCACTGCCATGTGCATGCACATGGGGATCTAGGCCCCAATGACTTGCGGGGCGTGCTGATGGGGACTGACTGCATATTCGTCAAGCGGCAACGCCACGGCAACATGAGTGTCTGCTGAGCATGGTACTGCTTCCGAGGCTGGATGAGTATGGCACACGACGACGACGATGTGGGCACGGGCTGAGCGGCCAATACAAGTGGGACCTGTGGCACGAGGGGATATGAGACAGTAGTAGGTGTCAGCACTGCACCCTATGTACAGCACTGTACGGATCACAGCTCCTGAAACATTGACTGGTGTCCACATTGACAGCCCCATGCCAAGACGGCTGTGTGCTTGCAGTCACACGTCACAGGTGAGAGGTTACATTGCACGTGCCAGGTGGCAGTCGTACATAGTGGGAGCTGGCATGTGTGTGCATGTGTCTCCTGTTCAGGATCCACCAGATGGGCGCTGACTCTGTACTGACCATTGGACACAGCATGTTCCGTGGAAGGCTTGTGTGTGTGGGATGGTGGCACTGGATGTGCCTCCGTTGGGTGGGGGCCATGCACAGGGCGGGTACGTCGATGATTGCGCATTGTTGGTCACGGTGGGTGCACCAGCTAAGATGTGTTGCCCTGTGTTCAATTCCTATGTCCGCATGATGATGGACTGTGGATGTGAGCAGACTACACATTGGTCGATGTGCTGTCTATATGCATGTGCCTTCACACCAGGCACAGCTGCCCCTGCACATGTGACCCCTGCTGGACTCGCTGCTGGGTCTGTGGAGCTGATGCACCTTCTGCGCGTGGGGCGGACAGCTCTCCTCACTTCCCTCATTCAATCAATCAATCAATCACGGCATTTATAGAGCGCGCTACTCACCCGGGAGGGTCTCAAGGCGCTGGGGGAGGGGGTAAGTTACTGCTCGAACAGCCAGGTCTTGAGCTGCTTCCTGAAGGCGAGATGGTCCTGGGTTCGCCGAAGGTGAGTGGGGAGGGAGTTCCAGGTCTTGGCCGCCAGGTAGGAGAAGGATCTTCCTCCGGCGGTGGTTCTGCGGATGCGTGGTACGGTGGCGAGGGCGTGGCTGGTTGATCGTAGCTGGCGTGTGGGCGTGTAGAAGGACATGCGGTCGTTGAGGTACTTTGGGCCCAGGTCGTGGAGGGCCTTGTGTGCGTGGGTGAGGAGTCTGAACGTGATTCTCTTGCTGACGGGGAGCCAGTGCAGGTCTTTCAGGTGTACGGTGATGTGGCTGTGTCGGGGGATGTCCAGGATGAGTCGTGCGGAGGCGTTCTGGATGCGCTGGAGTCTCTTTTGAAGTTTGGCTGTGGTTCCGGCGTAGAGGGTGTTCCCATAGTCCAGTCGGCTGGTGACGAGTGCCTGGGTGACGGTCTTCCTGGTTTCAGTGGGGATCCATCTGAAGATCTTGCGGAGCATGCGCAGGGTGTTGAAGCATGAAGATGAGACGGCGTTGACTTGTTTGGTCATCGATAGGGAGGAGTCCAGGATGAAGCCCAGGTTGCGTGCGTGGTCCGTTGGCTTGGGTGCGGTGCCCAGGGCCGGGGGCCACCAGGAGTCGTCCCAGGCGGAGGGTGATGAGCCCAGGATGAGGACTTCCGTCTTGTCTGGAGTTCAGTTTAAGGCGGCTGTTCCTCATCCAGTCGGCGACGTCTCTCATCCCGTTGTGCAGGTTGGCTCTGGCGGTGGTGGGGTCGTTGGTGAGGGAGAGGATCAGCTGGGTGTCGTCGGCGTAGGAGATGATGTTGAGGTTGTGTCGGCGTGCGATGGCTGCGAGGGGGCTCATGTAGACGTTGAAGAGGGTCGGGCTGAGTGAGGATCCTTGTGGAACGCCGCAGATGACTTCGGTGGCTTCGGATCTGAACGGGGAGAGGCGGACTCTCTGGGTTCTTCCGGCGAGGAACGAGATGATCCATTCCAGTGCTTTCTCTCGGATTCCGATGTTGCTGAGGCGCTTCACTAGGGTGCGGTGGCAGACGGTGTCAAACGCCGCGGAGAGGTCCAGGAGGATGAGGGCAGCTGTTTCCCCGTTGTCGGTTAGGGTTCTGATGTCGTCGGTGGCTGCGATAAGGGCGGTCTCGGTGCTGTGGTTGGCCCGAAACCCGGACTGCGAGGGGTCGAGGGATCCATTCGTCTCGAGGAAGGCGGCAAGCTGTCTGTTGACGGTCTTCTCGATGACTTTGGCCGGAAACGGAAGGAGCGAGATGGGGCGGTAGTTCTTGAGGTCGGTGGGGTCCGCCGTTGGTTTCTTCAGGAGGGCGGTAAGCTCGGCGTGCTTCCAGCTCTCCGGGAAGGTGGCGGTGCGGAAGGAGGAGTTGATGATGTCCCGGAGATGGGGTGCGATGGTGGCGTCGGCTTTGTTGAAGACGTGGTGTGGGCAGGGGTCGGTTGGTGATCCGGAGTGGATGGAGTTCATTGTGCGGGTGGTGTCTTCGGTGTTGATCGGGGTCCAGTTGCAGAGGGTGGTGGTGGCGGGCATTGGTTCGGCGGTAGGGTGCGTTGTTTGTGCGTTGAAGCTGTTGTGTATGTCGGTGATCTTGCGGTGGAAGAACGCGGAGAGTGAGTTGCAGAGGTCTTGCGAGGGGGTGATGTCGTTGTTTCCGGCGCTGGGGTTGGAGAACTCTTTGACGATGCTGAAAAGTTCCTTGCTGTCATGGGCGTTGTTGTCCAGTCGTTCTTTGAGTGCCGACTTCTTGGTGGCACGGATCAGCTGGTGGTGTTTGCGGGTGGCGTGCTTGAGGGCGGTCATGTTGTCTGTGGTCTGGTCGAGTCGCCAGGTTTTCTCGAGAGTGCGGCAGTTCTTCTTGGATTCCTTGAGTTCGTTGGTAGAACCAAGGGGTTTCTTGCTTCCGGGTCTGCTGGGAGGGTTTTTAGTGGTGCGAGGTCGTCGGCGCAGGCGGTCAGCCACTTGGCGAGGTTGCTGGCTGCTTCGTTTGGGTCCGTTGTGTCGGTGGGTGTGTTCTGGCTGAGGGAGGCGGTGAGCTGCTCGGCGGTGATCTTGCTCCAGCTCCGGCGGGGAGCCTGTTGCGGGTGGTGGTGGGTCGCAGTCTTTCTGAAGCTGAAGTGGACGCAGCTGTGGTCGGTCCAGTGGAGTCCGGTGGCGTGGCTGAAGGAGATGTGCTTGCTGGACGAGAAGACGGGGTCAAGCGTGTGGCCGGCGTAGTGGGTGGGCGTGTTCACCAGTTGCTTGAGTCCGAGGTTGGCGAGGTTGTCCAGCAGGGCGGTGGTGTTTCTGTCGTTGTTGTTCTCCAGGTGGAAGTTGAGGTCCCCTAGGAGGATGTAGTCGGCGGAGGGCATGGCGTGCGGGCTGATGAAGTCTGCGATGTCTTCGCTGAATAGAGTGCGTGGTCCCGGGGTCTGTAGATGAGGGTGCCTCGGAGGGTGGTCTTGGGGTCCGTGTGTATCTGGAAGTGTAGGTGTTCGGGCGGCGGTGAAGGTCTCGTCGGAGTTAGTCGAGATGCGGATGGTGTTCTTGTGTACGATGGCGATGCCTCCTCCCGTCTGGTTGACGCGGTCCTTCCGGGTGATCTTGTATCCATCCGGGATGGCTATGGCGATGTCAGGCGCTGAGGAGGCGTTCATCCAGGTTTCGGTGAGGAAGGCGATGTCCGGTGCTGTTGCGTCGAGCAGGTCCCAGAGTTCCACGGCGTGCCTGTGGACGGAGCGGGTGTTCAGCAGGATGCATTTCAGGTGGTTGTTGCTGGTGCTCGACTTGGCGGAGGTGGTGCACGTCAGGGGGCAGGTGAATCGGCAGGTTTGGCAGGTGAAGGGTCCGTGGGTGCGTCTCGGTGAGGCTCGGTAGCAGGCAGGGTTCCGGCCGGCATTGAGTGCGGTGAGTGTGGCGGCGTCGTAGGTCCGTCGAGTGGTGTTGCATCGGTGGGATCCAGGGGTTCTGGCGCTGGGCGCGGTCCAGTCGCGGACGGGCGCAGACGGGCTTGCCTTAGGCGCGCCTTCGGCGCGCCAGCGGCGCGCCCGCTGCGCACGTCCGCTGCGCGGCCGTGCAGCGGCCGCCATTTATGGGGAGGTGGGAGGGAGGAGCAGCTGGGAGGCGGGAGGCAGGGGCAGCGAATGGGCAGTCAGGGGGCGGGGCCGCAGGGGACGCAGCGGCGGGAATGGCGATAGGCAGCGAGGGGCACAGAAGGAAAAACGGGGGGAAAGCAGGCAAATCACGGGCACAACAACAGTGGGGCAGCGAGGGGCACAGAAGGAAAAACGGGGGGAAAGCAGGCAAATCACGGGCACAACAACAGTGGGGCAGCGAGGGGCACAGAAGGAAAAACGGGGGGAAAGCAGGCAAATCACGGGCACAACAACAGTGGGGCAGCGAGGGGCACAGAAGGAAAACGGGGGGAAAGCAGGCAAATCACGGGCACAACAACAGTGGGGCAGCGAGGGGCACAGAAGGAAAAACGGGGGGAAAGCAGGCAAATCACGGGCACAACAACAGTGGGGCAGCGAGGGGCACAGAAGGAAAAACGGGGGGAAAGCAGGCAAATCACGGGCACAACAACAGTGGGGCAGCGAGGGGCACAGAAGGAAAAACGGGGGGAAAGCAGTCAAATCACGGGCACAACGACAGTGGGGCAGCGAGGGGCACAGAAGGAAAAACGGGGGGAAAGCAGGCAAATCACGGGCACAACAACAGTGGGGCAGCGAGGGGCACAGAAGGAAAAACGGGGGGAAAGCAGGCAAATCACGGGCACAACAACAGTGGGGCAGCGAGGGGCACAGAAGGAAAAAACGGGGGGAAAGCAGGCAAATCACGGGCACAACGACAGTGGGGCAGCGAGGGGCACAGAAGGAAAAACGGGGGGGAAAGCAGGCAAATCACGGGCACAACAACAGTGGGGCAGCGAGGGGCACAGAAAGGAAAGGGGAGACAAGCAGACAAAACTGGCACCGGGGCCACAAGCGGAGGGCGATCTTACCTACAGGAGCAGCGGGCAGACAGCACAGGCGGAGCTGTGTGGTGGGGGAGCGACCTACCTGGCAAGGTCAAGGGTCGTCATTGCGCATGTCATGTCTTTGCCGCAGGTGACATGGATCATGGAGGGCCCACATGTACGCGTGGGTAGGCTACACATGATTGTTCACTGGTCGCCACCCCCAGTCAGTGTTTCGAATGGGAAGGTTGTCGTGCTGGTGGTATGTTCGATGTGGCGGATGGGCGGGCCTAGGTGCGGGCTTACATTCCGGACATGGGGGGGTAGTTGGATTGGCGACTAGTTGCAGTACACACGGGACACGTCTCTTCCTTTCCACATCTGGGTCATCCCTTGTACTAACTGACAGTGATACAGTCATCTTCGCCCCAGCCCTCATGTCCTCCCCTCGCCCCCCAATATGCATGCTCACCTGCGAGGCTAGCGCTTGCACAGGCAGCCCCAAGCTTGCACCAGTGAGGGCAAGGAGTGTATGTGTGGGTCCAGTTGCACGAGTGGGCTGTCTCAGGGTATGATGTGTGGCGGGACGCCGTCCACCTGCGTGGTGCCCCAAATGGAGACCCGGCCTGCATGGACTATGCATCACAGTCTTCGCCTTCCGGATCCGCCACCTGCGACACCCAGTGGCTGTGGCTGCCCTTGCGGCCATGCCGCGTCCGTCTGTGGCTGATGGCCCACACATTCACTCTTTGGCCTCTCTGGGGAGGGCTCAGGGGTGGTGGCGCACGCGCTTGCACTTAGTCGCAATGGCATGTGGCGTGGTTGGTATGATGGGCAATGGATGGGATGGTGCGAGCCACCTCCCGTGACGTCAGTGCTGCTCGTGCTGTGGTGCGTCCCCCTACACTTCCATTTGACTTTTTGCCATGCTGGACGTTGAGGTTCTATTGCCTGCGTGATATGACCAGGAGGAGCGCGAGGAGACCTCTCACACACCATGCTCCACTGCCATCCCGTGCCCTGTATCGCCTGTGCGGATTGACTATGTTGGGGTTACACCTGGTCGACTGGGGCTGTGTGTGCCTTGTCAAGGGGCATGGCGGGCGCACAACAGGATCCAGCTCGTCCACAGAGGGTGGGCTGAGGTGCGCCTGGTACCGCTTTGTACGTGTGCCCGGCTGCTGTGCACACACGTGTTCACTCCCCCCGACAGGTGTCCTCTCACAATGCCCAGGGAAGCGGTGGTGTACTGTTCATGAGCCCTCCCAACACGGCGTGCTCCAACTTGGCATGTGCGCATCTACCCGTCGCACCCACCCACCTGAGCACTGCGTCCATACGACTTCACACGACACATGTGTGTCTTCCACAGTAGTGCTACTCATTTGCGTTGACATCCAATACCAGTGGACTACATGGTCATGTCACGACTGCCGTGTACTTCACATACTCTCATCCTCTCTCATTCGTACTTGTGAAATGAGTCAGCGGAGACAGTTCTGGTTTCAAACATTATATTGAGTCTTCTGTCCTCTGTGATGCAGTATAGTGGACACTACTGGCAGCGGAATACATATTGAGGATATACTGAGCATGATTACAAATGGGATAGGGTGTGGGGTTACATCTGCTTGGCCAAGGCTGTGCTAATGTACATTTACGTATAGCTGCGGAGCTGCGGACTTTGACACAGACGGTATACATGTAGCCTACCAGACCGCTCGGCATCATGGGCACAGTCCATCTCAGTTCCATGTGACAGGTTTGCTGCGGTTGTTCCTCATGCACGCGTGCATGTGAGATGACATCAGGGCATGTGCTTGCGTGCATGCAGCGGCGTGCCACTTGTTGTTGCACTGTGGTGGTTACTGGACATGTCACAGTCACTGGGGTCGTGTTGTTGTTGTATGCACTTGTCGTCCATGCAAAGGTCCTGGTATGGGATTCCCGGGGCGGGGGTGGGAGGGGTGCAGCACCCACAGACTCCAGGCGACCTATTCATGTCCACTGAGCGGTGTGTGTGTCCATGTGCGCTGGATCCATGTCGTGTCCTGGTTGTTCGTGCAGTTCCGTCCATGTGGGTGCGATGCACAGAGCCCATGCCACTGCCTCCCACGATGCATGCGGTGTTCCTGGATGTGATGGGGAACAGTGTGCATGTCCCGGTCATATCCGATGTCATGGCGATGTCGTTGATGGTGTGGTTACAGTTGCCGGTCGTTTGGTATGGCTGTTGTGGTGGTGACTGGCCAGTCCGTGCGGAAGCTGAGCATGGGTGCGGGGTTGGACTTCATAGGTCACTCGGGGAACCTGCGTTGTGGTCCGACGTATTTACAGGTTGTCAGGTATGCGATGCCGTCCAGCAGGGCTTCCATGTCATTGGTGGTGTACATGTTTGCCAGCCAATGAAGCGGATGGTGGCTGTCAAGGTGTTGTTCGTAGGTTGTCCCTTGGAGGACCATGATGGGGCATGCTGGGTGACATTCGATGTAGCTGTTCTCGATGATCCGTCGTGTGGAGGCACAGTGGTTCCATTTCAGTGCGCGTGCGATGTTGGCCACATACGCCATGCCCCCATAGGCAGAGCAGGCCCTGTAGTGTGCGTCCAGAGGGAGGAGTAGTGGTAGCAGGTCCGCCTTCAGACATGCCGGGTTGGAGAGGCATATCTCGACGGGATGCTGGTAGGGACACCTCCGACAGTAGAAGACGGGCATGACGCAGCTGAACAATGTGATGCGGTAAGTCAGTCGGTAACTTACGTTCAGCAGGGACAGGAGATCGCATCCCAATGTATGTATCGTGCTGGTTTGGTACAGCTTGAGCTCTTCGGCGTAGTTGGGTAGGTGTGTTGCGGTTGCCATTTCGCAGCGGTGCGTTGTGGTGGCGTGCTCCGGCTGTGTGTGCAGTCTGCAATGTGCACACTCCGGGGTTGCTGTGAGCTCTGTGTAGTCGTGGGGAGACAGGACTTGTGTTCTGTTGGCTTGTTTGGAGGACACGGGCCCTCTTCCCACATGCTTCTCAGACAGTTGAAGGTCAGTGCTGTGTGACTCCTTCCAATTAACTTGCATGTGGCCGACATGGGGGAGTGTTTTCTTCTTTCTTCCCCGTCCGTTGTGTGCTTCTGTGATATGCGCTATCTGCCCTGTGGTCGGTCTCCTCGGCATGCCTGTGTTGGTCTATTCTTGGACAATGGCTGTATTCACCGGCTTCTGTCGTAGGGCTGTGGTTTCGGTGTTGGAATGGAAGGTCATTCAGTGCTGTCTGCTCTCCCTTGTGTGGGCGGCAGGCTGCCTTTCCGCTCTGCGTTGGGCCTTGTGTGTGGATGTAATTCTTGGGCCACCTGTTGTCGGTCACCGGGCTCTTTGGTGTTCCGTTTCATGTGTCTTGTTCATATGTGCAGGGTGGTATGGGTTTTTCAGTGTGGTACTGGCGTTCCTCTTCCCGAAGGGGCCCTGCTTCTCCTAGTTGGTGTTGCCGCCGCTGTGTGCTTCGCCATGTTTGTTACACTGGGGTGTGTCCTGCTGTTGCGTGACTTCACTGACATGTGTGCGTCGGTTGTGTGGCGTTGGGTGTTGTCCGTGAATTGGGCGTTGGGGACATGTCTGTGGCAGGCCTGTCACGTGTCATGTGCGTTCGGGGTGGGGCTGGTGTGTGTGCTGCTTGGTTGTGTCCCTGTGTCTGTGTGCGACGCATGCATGGCGCTGCGGTTGGCCTCTGCGTTGTGCGCATGTGTGGCGGCGTCATCGGCGCTTTGGGGCCGTGACGGGGTGGTTGGTTCCTAGTCCCAGGTGGTGTGTACACATGTGTTCCGCGATGTTAGGATTTGGCCTGTGTGTCATATGTGGATGCGATGGTGGATGTGTAGTGTGCACGCGCTGGTGGGGGTTGTCCGCTTTTTCCTCCCTTGCACTGTGTGCGCTGTTTGCGTGCACTTGTTGTGTGTGTGCCTACCTGCGTCTCCGCGGTACGTTGCGTCCTTGGTGGTGCATCAGCAGAAGCATGGGAAGGGCCTGCAGTGCTGGATTCATGCCCGGGGTGCCGCTTCTTCGTTGTCCGTGCTCTGCGTCCGTGTTTCCGCCTCTCTTTCACGTGCGGTGTCTCTTTGCCGTGGGAGCCGTTTGTTTGCGGCATCGTAATTTATGCGCCGGGCGGGACGTGTTTCGTCGGACGGTGTGTGTCAGTTGTGCTGCGCCGCTACGTGTGCGGGCGCACTTTGATGGCGGACGGTGTTGCTGGCTTGCCGGCGGTGTTTGGCCTGCTTTTCGCATCGTAATTGGGCGGGCGTGTGGACTGCTGCGTGCCGGCGGTAACTGGTGGTTTTGCATCCGCCAGCACGGCGGTAGTGCTTCCGCCCGCCATCGTAATGGGCCCCTTAGTGTGAATAGTACATATGATCTTAATAAGTTGTTAACATTTGCTTGCATTTTTCATTTATTAAAAAATTATACTCACTTACAGAATAAATGTTTTGTTTGCTTTTTAATGTAGCTTTTATCAACTATTATTTTTTATATTTTATTATTATATACATTGTCTAAACATTTTGTCTTTGTTAAATCAAGGCACTTGAGGTGAGCAGATTCAGGGTGTTGCTGGTGATGTAAGGTGCTCCATATAAAGAAGCTGCTCTCCGTCTAAACTTGGGAAGTTCCCAGAGTTCCTTGCCTCCTGTTTTGCATAATTTATGTTGCACTCTAACCCTAAATGGGTATTGTCTTGGCTTATACTGGGTGCTCCCTTGTGTCTGGTAAAAGCTATACCTCTCTGAAGACCTTTAATTAGAGCGAAACACATGTGTCGGGTGTTGTTTTTGTCATTCCAGGTTGGCTTGGATGGTATTTTACCAATTCAAAGCTTTTAAACTGTGCCTGGAGTGGTAAAATGCTTTTGCCATATTTTAGTTTGGCATGGATGGCACTGTACTAATCCTATGCTTAAAGACATTTCTGTAAAAAGGGCAAATGGCTTTGTCCATTTCTAGCTCAGTGTGGATGGTGCTGTGCTAAACCTATGCTTAAAAACTCTGCTAGAAAAACAAACATTTATGGTGATCAGATTCAGAGTGTCGCTGGCGTTCTCTGCCTAAATTTGGGTGGGAACTACTCAGTTTCTTGCTTCCTCTGTAGTTATAGTTAGGATTCCCAGGTATGGGAATTCCTCTGAATTTAGCTTGCTAATAACTTTGCCCTCCTTTGCAGAATCTCCACAAAACTTTCCAGACCTATAGCTTTTTCTACATTGGTGGAGGACGGAACGTTTTGCAGTGATTGGTCAAGGGGGTGAAAATTTAAAAGGGGGGTCACAAAATGTATTCTAATGCAATGCATTTTCCATAGACTTTTGTATCGCAAGTAGTGCGAAAACAGATGAACGCATTTTAATTAAATTTGGCAGGATTATACATTATGGTGCGCAGATGATCCTTTTGGGCACTATAGGCAAGTAGGGTACATATTTTTTTCAAGTTATGTCATTTAAACTTAGTGATAATTGTTGACGCTGTAGTTTCACACATTTTCACAATATTTTGTGGTATTTTGCAAAATTGCCATGGTACATGGTGATGACAAGCAATTATGTGATTGGCTAATGACTGCCTTTGCAAAAATTAAAGGCAGCCATGTTGTTTTCAGCATACTTTGACTGTGTTATGTGTTATACACTTAGATATAGGTAAGTGTTAGGTTTTATATTTTTTCCCTACCTATTGCCACTTTATTAAAATGATAATTGATAGGAAAAATTATTTACAAGTTTCTATATATATATTTTTAGTGTACGGAGTACCACAGTACTTTCTGAGAAATACTGCAGTACCTAAGAAAAAAAAATGATAAAAAATTTAAAATACACTATAATTGACTATATTTTACAAATATGGCATCGTAAAGTGTATTTTAAATTTTTTACATATTTGATTCCTTACCAAAAAGTCAACAGGTTATGTCTGGATGCAGGGTTTTTAGTAAATCAGGGAGAATGGCGCACAGACAAGTACGCGTGGTGTAAGTATGCTCAAAATGTGTACGGTGCTGCCAGGTTGGGGGAACTACCCTATAACCCCCGTTAGTGTATGAGTTGGAGAATCCAAACTAAAATTGAGAACACAGTCCCGGGCACACGTATTGGGGATATGATAATGGTACAAGAAGTCTCGTTTAAGATCAAATTGCTTAGGTCGACACCAGTGTAATTGTTGAAAGTTATTTAATGAGGCAACAACAAAAGAAAGCAACCAGCCGACACGTGTTTCGTCATACGGGAATGATCCCGTGACTCTTCAGGGCTGTATTAGCAGTGGCGAAGTATATGCCGAAAAGACACTGGTTCCGTCTGCGCATCCGGATACACAGACGGAACCAGTGTCTTTTCGGCCTCCACCTCGCAGACATCGGTACGGCGCACCCGCCACCCCGCTCCTACTACCAGGACTACTCACGTCGTGATATACCCAGGCTTCCTTTTCATCCCGCCATCACACGGCACACCCGCCCTAATACATCCTCGCATCGGACACTGGATGGTCCTCTGGCACCGTCACTCAGGCCATCAACATTCCCCTACGGCCGGGCGCACCCGCCCCTGCTCGTCTCCACTGGCATCTTGATTTCCAGGTCACGTCTCTACCAAGGTCCAGCCCTGTCTTCTTGGAACCCCTGACCGGTTTTGATGCATCACCGGCCTTGTGGAACCACCTCCTTTTGTACTTAGCAATACAGGCATATACTTCGCCACTGTTAATACAGCAACATCTGGAACATTTACAATTTACGCAACACCTTCAAATTATTATAACTCACACACCTCCATACACAGTGTATTCAACTTGATACTATAGCCACACTACATTAACTATAACTCGCGCCTTCTTGATGCACTGTTATAGCCTATTATATTATATCACTTATACCACCTAAAATAATAGTATTTACAATAACAGTTATGACATTGCAAATCACATCTTTTGTGATGGTAGAGTGGCGCGTTATAGTTAATGTAGTGTAGCTGCCCAATGGAAACAGTGTATGGAGGTGCATCAGTTATAATAATTTGAAGGTGTTGCCTAAATTATGAATTAAAAGTATATGTTTTGAATTTTACATTTTTGTGTAGTTCAAATTTGGTTTGTACATAAACAATAAATAAAGTTATATTAATTTAAAGGTGGTGTGTAAATTATACATTTAAGGTATAACTAGAACTATAGAATTTGTAAAGTTTGTGGAGTGGTGTAGAGTGTAGTGGACAATGTGGAGTGGAGAAGACTGGAGTGGTGTAGAGTGGAGTGGAGTGGATCAGAGTTGAGTGGCGTAGTGTACAGTGGAGTAAAGTGTTATACAGTGCAGTGGCATGTTGTATAGTACAGTGGCTCAGAGTACACTGAAGTGTATAGGCATAGTGTAGAGTCGAGTAAAGTGTCATAAATTGTTGTGGTGTTTTGTAAAGTACCGTGGAGTGGTGTATTGTACAGTCTTGAAAAGTATCGTGGAGAGAAGAAAAGTGTTGTACGGTGGAGTGCCGGAGCATAGGGTGGAGTAGAGGGTTGTAAAGTGTAGTGTAGGTTCATAGCGTGGAGTACACTGTTGTATAGTGCCATGGAGTGTAGTAGAGTCTTGTAGGGTGGTGTTGCATGGAGTGGAGTAGAGTGCGGTAGAGTGGAGTGGTGTAGAGTGGAGTGTTGCACAGTGCCATAGAGGGGAGTAAAGTGTTGTGCAGTGGAGTAGAGTGGAGTGAAGTCCAGTGGAGTGGCACAGCATAGCGTGCATTGGAGTGTTGTAGAGTAGGGTGGTGTTGAGTAGAGTAGAGAGGAGTGGCAAAGCATAGAGTGGAGTAAAGTGTTGTAGAGTGAGTGATGTGTGTTACAGTGGAGTGGACTGGCATGTTGTAGAGTGTCAGAATGTGTAGTGGGGTAGAGTGAAGTAGCGTACAGTATGACAGCCCTTCAGAGAAGCATTGGTGCTGTTCTTTAATATATTATGACTCTATTTAGACGTGCTGCTGCTGACCATTACTACTATAACAGCTCTGTAATACTTGCTGTCACTGTCTATTACTAGTGTAAGAGCCCTTTTGAGAAGGGTGGGTGATGTCCTTTACTAGTACCACAGCTCGACTCAGAAGTGATGATGCTGCCCATTACTACTATAACACCTCTCCTGTACTTGCTGTCAGTGGCCATTTTTCTTATAAGAGCCCTGCTGAGAAGTGTTATTTTCATTTACTAGTATTACAGCTACAGCTACTGAGAAGTGCTGGTGATGTCCTTTGGGAGCACCACAGTTGTGCTGAGTAGTGTTGGTGATATCTTTGCTATTATAACACCTGTACTCAGAAGATCTGGTGCTCTCCATAAGAAGCTTTGCAAATCTACAGTGTTTTAGCTTTTATGCTGGTAGTGGCCAGCGTTAAAATTTATCAGAAGGGTTATTACTAGGGGTGGGTGGTACTCGCGGAGTTTCACTCCGGGGAATTCCGCGGAGTTTCATAAAAACTCTGCGATATTCCTCGAGCGAAATTCTGCACGTCGCTCTGCTCGTGCTGATTTGTAGCACTGGGAGCTTTTTCTGTGCTGCAAAATCAGCCCTAACGCCACCGCACAGCATGCCAGAGACCTCTACTTCTTTGCAGCCACTCGAGTAGATTTTCTACTCGAGCGGCAGCATTTTCACCGCTAACGGTCATGACCTGCTGCGACCGCCACATTGAGAAAATCTTGCCTGGTGTCACTCTAGTGCCCAAAAATCATGCTGGGGGATGCAAATTCTTGCTCGCCAACTTAAAATTGGCGAGCCACACACATGAAAAAAACTGCACCAAGTGACAGTTGGTAAAGTTTTGCCGGAACTCTGCATTATAAGCATAACGAGGAGTGGGCTAAACTCCACGAACTCTGCCGGCGGAGCGAAATTTATCGCACACCCCTAGATATTACTTTTACCTTGCTATTGATACTGTGAGGTAGTACTTGCATTTTTTCCTCTGACTGCTTTACATTTACTATGGCTGTTGCAGCAACAACAATGGCGGTGCTCTCATACTTTAATGTGGATAGTAGGAGTACTCTAATGCAGTAACAAGATATTTAGTAACAAAGTAATTGCATCCATTGGCATTTTTCACACCAGTGTGGTCCAAATCTTTTGCAAGGGATTACAGATCAGAGACAAGCCCAGCCAACTTGGTGGTGACTCACAGTCAGTTGGTCAGAGCAGTGCCCCAGTGTAGCCTGATATGGCTGGACCTCACTGGGCATTGCACTGTCAAATCCTACCATGAGCTGCCAGATGTCGGCATATCCTGAGAGCACCCAGAGATGGTGTGAGGGACAAGTACCAGACAAGAACTGGACCGTGCAAATGATACCAGGAGAGACAAAGGAAAAATGAGGAAAGAGAGCCTCCCAGCTATCAGGTGCTTCCACGCTGTGACTATGACTTCCAGGCAGTCCTGGTTTATCAGGCAACAGCAATGAGCCTGCTGAGATTCTTAGTTCACATTTCCCATTATCAATATGCTCCATCAGGCTCCAGCATGCTTTGTACTGTTGGGTAAAGTGCCAGGACTAACTGAAGTCTCCCTAAATGCATGAGACCATTACATAAGGTCACTGAGGGCCTGATTTAGAGCTTGTTGGACGGGTTGGCCCATCCCAAACGTGACGGATATTCCGCCCGTGTAAATACATCATATAAGTGCATTGTTAGGATATAATGAACTTGTAATTAGGAGGACGGTATACCCGTCACGGTGGCTCAGTAACCCGTCCCCCAAACTCTAAATCAGGCCCTGTGTTGGCTAACACTATCTGTAATTAACTCAAACTTGACAGATCCGGTTCAGTTGTGTTCATTTATAAAACTGAATCAACCAACTTTAAATTAATCACAGAGAATACACACTTTAAGCTGCTGCTAAATTAATATTAGAAATAATGGTCAACATAGCATACCTGACATAGTGGGCACGCTTCCTGGTCATCGCCATTTTAAAAATATCACATTTCTTTATTGAAATTGAAATTGAAATAGCGAGCAGAATCTGCCAAATAACATAGCAGAACAATTGCAGATAAGTCATGCTAATAAAAGATTGGTGAAACTACGATGTGTGCGGCCGGGATGAAGTTTCTAATTCTAAATCTCCAAGGTATCGGTGTCTGCCCTCAAATGTCGTCCAAAAACTGCTAGCTCACTGTGACTGTCCATCAACACATTCATCCTGAACACAATGTACTTCAAAATACACCAATAATTACTTGTCATAGAAACCTTACTATATCTTACTTTAAAGCACACCACAGTAAACCATACAGTAGAGGCTTCTCTTGCTATTTTATCGAAAACGCACTACATACCATCAAATATTTTAAAATCTCTTTACTACGCCCCCCTCGCCTTTGCCCCCGTTTTTCAACACATTCCAATATTTGGTATCAGAAAATTTTTCTTTTGCACCTGAATTTTTTTAATTCATGAAAGCATGGCATTGAGACATGACTTTGTATAACAACGAGTGTGCCACTATCATTAACAAATAAAGTACTGCAAAGTGACGTACCATTCTGTGTAGCGTCTTGATAGTTAGTATAATTAACTCAATTTTTCCATTCGCCAGGACCTCACGTGAAATTTGAGAAAAACCTTCAGGCTTTCAGGCCTGTTTCTAAGAGAGCTCATGGGCACCACGTGAGCAGATGCTAGCGCTGGGCGCTCACTTCCACATGTTACAATCTACTAGCTTGGAAAATTGGTGAATTGTTCAGATCCACGCGGTCACAAGCAGAACCAAAGTATCTTGCAGAACTGCTTTCCATGCTTCTACTTGGAATATGTGAGCTTATTTAGAGATGTCTGCTCAAGCTGCTATGAAAAGTAACTGGATGGCAATTGTAAGCCATGCTCTCAACCCTTGTGACATGTCAGTGACATGAATGCTGAGTGTATTGTCCGAAAGGAAGATATTGTTGAAAATCTAACCTAAAATTGCTGTTGTGAGAATTAGGTCTTCCATTGTTATGTAAAGTTTTTTTTAATTCTTGTAAAAGTGTTATGCAACATGATATGATGCTTTAGACGCACTTTCAGGGGTGGTTCCCAATTTTTTTAATGCGTTTTTTCACTTGATAATTCCTTTTCTTGATCAGTTGGCCTCAGGCTATGATTTATTACTGAGAATAGCAAACACTGAGACCAAACAACACAATTACGTGAAACCTAATATGCTTCATCCAACATAACTTTTTTTCTAATACTTTTTGATGTCTTATGTGTTTCAACTTCTGTTTCAGGCTTTTGTTGAATAAAAGAAACGGATTATAAGCCAAGATTATACTTTCTGTATTCCATTCATGGGCTTGTTGTGTTTCTGAATATCATACACCTGAAGTGTCACAGCTACATTTCTGTGGACTCAGCAAGACTAGTCCTATCCATAGTAAGATATTGTGATAAAATTCCCCTTTTGCATGGTCACCCCATTTTGTTGTTGAATTTTATTGTTGTCCAGTGCCCAGTGTATGTGCTCTTGGCCCTTAAACATGCAGAAATTGGCTAATCCCAGATCAGTTTAATTAACTTTCCATAGTATCTGGTGTAGAAAATACAATTATGGAATAGAAAGGTAAAATGTCACCTGTATACTGCATTACTGCTGTGCTATCAACTAGTGTGACCAGGCAAACACAACTCCAGGCCTACATTTGTAACTTGGCTGCTGCAGTTTAGAGCCTGAAGCCCGACCTGTCAAAATTACCCCTTTTTGACAGGACAAAAACATCTTTCTAAATATGAATATGTCACCCCTAGGAATAGCCTTGTAGCATTCAAGGCAGAGTGCATGTTATTTAAAAGTAGGACATATAGACATTTATATTTAACTTGTTCTTAGAGTAACTAGCACCCAAAAGCAATTTCCAATTCATGAAAGCTCTGGATGGCCCATAGATAAACTCTGAGAAGTGATATTAAATTCCACTATCCCTGGTTTGGAACCAGCTAGAAACATGATTACATCACTATATAAAGCCTAACTCAATGGTGAAGTTAGATTTGAATAAATATTAAGTAAAAATAATTTTTAGAAAGTTACCTTTTCCCTTTCTGAAGCTCCTGGAGCCTAATATGCATTAGCTCTCTAGCAACTGCCCAGCCTTGATGAGGTGCGAAGGCCATGCGTAGCGGGAGATTGAATGGTTATGGCAAGGTTGGTGGATGGCCGTGTGTAGTGGGTGGTTGGCCATCCACAGCCAAACCCCTCAGCTGCTCGAGGGGGTGGGGGGTTGATTTCTGTTGGCAAAGAAAATACAGCAAACACAAGGAGATGATGACAGAGCGCTGAAACCTTTCAGACACTCACCCCCAGTCACAGATCTGGGTTGAACCATTCATCATTCTTTAGCTCACTTCCCCACCTCAGTTCAGACCCAGCTATATGCAAATCAGTCTTGACCCTGTGCCTCATGGGAACAGCCCAAACCAAACTGTAAAGCCAGGTCTTCCCTGAACCGGAAACAAGCATCCTGGGACCGGTTTCTGGGTAACACCCTTCATCAGCCAGGCTAGCTTGAATCCAGTGGCAAAGTGAGCAAGGGACCCACGTCTGGGCATACCCTGCCAACTTAGGGCGAACAAAGCAAACACAAGAACAAAGCAAACACAAGGAGATGATGGACGGAGCACTGAAACTTTTCAGACACTCACCCCCAGTCACAGATCTGGGTTGAATCCATCATCATTCTTTAGCTCACTTCGCCACCTCAGTTCAGACGCAGCTATATGCAAATCAGTCTTGACCCTGTGCCTCATGGGAACAGTCCAGCCCAAACTGCCAAGCCAGGTCTTCCCTGAAACGGAAACAAGCATCCTGGGACCGGTTTCTGGGTAAACCCCTTCATCCGCCAGGCTAGCTTGAATCCAGTGGCAAAGTGAGCAAGGGACCCACGTCTGGGCATACCCTGCCAACTTAGGGCAAACAAAGCAAACATTAAAAAAAATTAAAAAGGCAGGCCAGGCCCGGGGGGATGGGGTCCCCGGGGCCAAAAGTGGCCCAGGGAAAGGGGGCCTAGTGGCCCCCCTTCTATTAAAAAAGGTTCTGCCAGGCCCCGGGGGATGGGGTCCCCCGGGCCGAAATCGGCCGGGGGAAGGGGGCCCTCCCCTATAAATATAAAAAACAACAAAGGCCTAGCCCCGGGGGATGGGTTCCCCGTGGCCATAATCGGGCTTGGGAGGGGGCCCCCTTCCCGTTTTTAAGAAAAAAATAAATAATTAGGTCAGGCCCTGGGGGATGGGGTCCCCAGGGCCCAAAAAATATTAAGAGAAGGGGGGCCCCCCTTCTAACAACAGAAAAAGAAAAGAAAAGCTGCATCTCGCCTAAGGCCCCGCCCCCACCTGCACCACTCTGCAAACGCGCCTCCTGGCGCATTTAGGGTTGGGGATGAAGTCCCCTAGAATCTTATGGGTCCTTAGGGGCCAACGAGCCCACCAGGTACCTCCAGTAAGCCCCACACAGTGGGATTGCTGAGCGGTGGTCCGAGGCCATGCCCCTTTTTACACCACTCTGCAAACGTGCCTCTTGGCGCATTGCTGGTGGGGCGATGAGGTCCTCTTGTGTCCTGAGGACCTCAGGACTAAAGTGGACTTCATCCCCCGAGCAGCAGTGCGCCAGGAACCGCGTTTGCAGAGTGGTGTAAAAAGGGGGCGTGGCCTTTGACCACTCTCAGCAATCCAGCTGTATGGGGCTTACTAGAAGTAACAGGAGGGGTAGTTGGCCCCCAGGGACCCTCAGGAGGCAAGGAGACTTCATCCCACAACCAAAAGTGTGCCAGGAGGCACGTGTTGCAGAGTGGTGGAGAAAGGGGGCATGGCCTGTGTCCACCTCTCAGCAATACCACTGTGTGGGGCTTACTGGAGGTAAGAGGATGGCTAGTTGGCTCCTAAGGACCCCCAGCAGCGAAGGGGACTTAAATCCCCATCCAAGAGCGCGCCAGGGAGTGCGTTTGCAGAGTGGTGGGAAAAGGGGGCGTGGCCTGCTATGAGAACTTAGCAATCCTGCTGTGTGGAACTTAGTGGAGGTAATAGGAGGGATAGTTGGCACCCAAGGTCGTCCTTGGGGGCCAACTACCCCTCTTGTTACCTCCAGTAAGTCCAACACAGTGGGATTGCTAAGAGGTCTTCGGAGGCTACGCCCCATTTTCTCCACCACTCTGCCAACTTGCCTCCTGGCACACTACTGGTTGGGCGATGAAGTCCACTTTACTCCTGAGGGACTTTGGGGGCCAAGAAGCCATCCTGGTACCTCCTGTTTGTCCTACGCAGAGGAATTCCTGAGCGCTGGTCGGAGGCCCAGCCCCCTTTCTCCACCACTCTGCAAATGTGACTACTAGTTAAAGAAGCATTTGCAATGTAATAAGTCTCGCATTTGCGAGAGTTAGAGCTATTGGCGTTGTAAATGTAAAAGTTTTTTACTAATGTTTTTTTGGAGTGGATTGGATGTCCGTTGTGTGTAGTGAACTTATGAGGTATGTTGTGCAGTGAAATTATGTGGATAGAAAGTATGTGGTATTTAGTGTATAGGAATTATGTAGAGTGGGATTATGTGTTATGGAGAGTAATTATCTGGCATGGTAGTCTGTGTTGTGGAGTGGCAACCTCAGGTTTAGTCTTCCTCGTTTCCATAGAAGCTAAACCATAAACTCAATGAGACAAAAAAAGAAGGAACCATTGAGGAGCACTTCGGAACTAGTCGGAGGTATAAGCTGGGCCACTTGAATTATGCACCTCTCTTGCCTCTTTCTGCACCTCTCTTGCCTCTTTCTGCACCTATGTTGCCTCTTTCTGCACCTCACTTGCATCTTCCTGTACCCCTCTTGCCTCTTTCTGCTCCCCTGTTCCCTCTTTCTGCACCTATCCTGCCTGTTTCTGCACATCTCTTGCCTCTTTCTTCACTTCTCTTGCCTCCTTCTGCACCTCTGTTGCTTCTTTCTGCACTTCTCTTGCCTCTTTCTGCACCCATCTTGCCTTTTCGGCACCTCTGTTGCTTCTTTCTGCACTTCTCTTGCTTCTTTCTGCACCTCTGTTGCTTCTTTCTGCACCCCCTTGCCTCTTTCTGCACCACTCTTCCCTCTTTCTGCACCTCTCTTGCCTCAGTCTTCCCACCTGTTCCTTCTTTCTGCACCCCTTTTGCCTGTTTCTGCAACTCTTTCTGCAGTTCTCTTGCCTCCTTCTGCACCTCACTTGCCTCTTTCTGCAACTCTCTTGCCTCTTTCTGCAGTTCGCTTGCCTCCTTCTGCACCGCTCTTGCCTCTTTCAACACTTCTCTTGCCTGTTTCTGCACCTCTCTTGCCTCTTTCTGCACCCCTCTTGCCTCTTTCTGCACCTCACTTGCTTCTTTCTGCACTCCTTTTGCCTGTTTCTGCACGCCTCTCCCCTCTTTGTGCAACCCTCTTGCCTCTTTCTGCAACTGTCTTCCCTCTTTCTGCACCACTCTTGCCTCTTTCTGTACCTCTGTTGCTTCTTTCTGCACATCTCTCTTTCTGCACCCTTCATGCCTCTTTCAGCACCTCTGCTGCTTCTTTCTGCAGTTCTCTTCCTTCTTTCTGCACCCCCTGCCTCTTTCTGTACCCCTCTTGCCTCTTTGTGCACCTCTCCTACCCCTTTCTGCACCCCTCTTGCCCCTTTTTGTACCTCTGTTGGATCTTTCTGCACCTCTTTTGCTTCGTTCTGCACTTCACTTGCCTCTTTCCATACCCCTCTTGCCTCTTTCTGCACCTCTGTTGGTGCACTCCTCTTGCCTCTTTCTGCAACTCTGTTGGTTCTTTATGTACTGCTCTTGCTTCTTTCTGCACCTCTGTTCCAAATTTCTGCATCCCTCTTGCCTTTTTCTGCACCCCTCTTCCCTCTTTATGCACCTCTCTTGCCTCAGTCTGCCACCTGTTCCCTCTTTCTGCACTCCTTTTGACTGTTTCTGCAACTCTCTTGCCTCTTTCTGCAGTTCTCTTGCCTCCTTCTGCACCTCACTTGCCTCTTTTTGCACCTCTGTTGGTTCTTTTGCACTGCTCTTGCTTCTTTCTGCACCTCTGTTGAAAATTTCTACACCCCTCTTGCCTCTATCTGTACCCCTCTTACCTGTTTCTGTACCTCTCTTGCCTCTGTCTGCACCCCTGTTCCCTCTTTCTGTACCTCTTTTTCCTGTTTCTGCAACTCTCTTCCCTCTTTCTGCAGTTCTCTTGCCTCCTTCTGCACCTCTGTTGCTTCTTTCTGCACTTCTCTTGCCTCTTTCTGCATCCTGTTGCCTCATTCTGTACTTCCCATGCTTCTTCCTGCAACCCTGTCATCTCTTTCTGCACTCGTCTTCCCTCTTTCTGCACCTCTCTTGCCTCTTTCTGCACCTCACTTGCCTCTTTCTGCACTTCCCTTGCTTCTTTCTACACCTCTGTTGCTTCTTTCAGTAATTTTCTTGTCTCTTTCTGCACTTCTCTTGCCTCTTTCTGCACCTCTCTTGCCTCTTTCTGCACCTCTTTTGCCTCTTTATGCACCTCACTTGCTTCTTTCTGCACCCCTCTTGCCTCTTTCTGCACCCCTCTTCCCACAACTCTCTTGCCTCTTTCTACATCTCTCTTCCCTCTTTCTGCACCACTCTTGCCTCTTTCTGTACCTCTGTTGCTTCTTTCTGCAGTTCTCTTGCCTCTTTCTGCACCCTTCGTGCCTCTTTCAGCACCTCTGTTAATTCTTTTTTGCACTTCTCTTCCTCTTTCTGTAACCCTCTTGCCTCTTTCTGCACCTCTGTTGCTTCTTTCTGCACTCCTCTTCTTTCTGCACGTCTGATGCTTCTTTCTGCACTTCTGTTCCTTCTTTCTGCACTTCTCTTGCTTCTTTCTGCATCCCTCTTGCCTCTTCCTGCACCTCTGTTGCTTCTTTCTGCACTTCTCTTGCTTCTTTCTGCACTTCTGTTGCTTCTTTCTGCACCCCTCTTGCCTCTTTCAGCACTCTTCTTCCCTCTTTCTATACCTCTCTTCCCTCTTTCTGCACCTCTGTTGCTTCTTTCTGCCCCCTCTTGCCTCCTTCTATACCTCTGTTGTTTCTTTCTGTAGTTCTCTGACCTCTTTCTGCACCTTCATGCCTCTTTCAGCGCCTGTTGCTTCTTTCTGCACTTCTCTTCATTCTTTTTGCACCCCTCGTGCCTCTTTCTCAACCCTTCTTCCCTTTTCCTGCACATCTCTTGGTTCTTTCTGCACTGCTCTTGCCTCTTTCTGCACCCCTCTTGCCTCCTTCTGTACCTCTGTTGTTTCTTACTGCACTGCTCTTGCTTCTTTCTGCACCTCTCTTGCAAATTTCTGCATCCCTCTTGCCTCTTTCTGCACCCCTCTTGCCTCCTTCTACACCTCTGTTGGTTCTTTCTGCACTGCTCTTGCTTCTTTCTGCACCGCTTTTGCCTGTTTCTGAAACTCTCTTGCCTTTTCTGCACTTCTCTTGCCTCCTTCTGCACCTCTGTTGCTTCTTTTTTGCACTTCTCTTCCTCTTTCCACACCCCTCTTGCCTCTTTCTGCACCTCTGTTGCTTCTTTCTGCACTTCTCTTGCTTCTTTCTGTACCCCTCTTGCCTCTTTCTGCACCTCTTTTGCTTTTTTCTGCACTTCTCTTGCCTCTTTCTGCACCTCTCTTGCCTCTTTCTGCACCTCTGTTGGTTCTTTCTGCACTGCTCTTGCTTCTATCTGCTACTCTCTTGCACATTTCTGCACCCCTCTTGCCTGTTTCTGCACCACTGTTGGTTCTTTCTGTACCTCTCTTGCCTCTGTGTGTACTCCTGTTCCCGCTTTGTGCACCTCTTTTGCCTGTTTCTGCAACTCTCTTGCCTCTTTCTACACTTTTCTTGCCTCTTTCTGCACCTCTGTTGTTTCTTACTGCACTCCTCTTGCTTCTTTCTACACCTCTCTTGCAAATTTCTGCACCCCTCTTGCCCCTCTCTGCCCCCCTCTTGCCTCCTTCTACACCTCTGTTGGTTCTTTCTGCACGTCTTTTGCCTGTTTCTGCAACTCTCTTGCCTCTTTCTGCACTTCTCTTGCCTCCTTCTGCACCTCTGTTGCTTCTTTTTTGTACTTCTCTACTTCCACCCCTCTTGCCTCTTTCTGCACCTCAGTTGCTTCTTTCTGCACTTCTGTTGCTTCTTTCTGCACTTCTGTTGCTTCTTTCTGCACCCCTCTTGCCTCTTTCAGAACCCTTCTTCCCTCTTTCTATGCCTCTCTTCCCTCTTTCTGCACCTCTCTTGCCTCTTTATGCACCTCTCTTGTAAATTTCTGCACCCCTCCTGCCTCTTTCTGCCCCCCTCTTGACTCCTTCTACACCTCTGGTGTTTCTTACTGCACTGCTCTTGCTTCTTTCTGCACCTCTCTTGCAAATTTCTGCACCCCTCTTGCCTCTTTCTGCCCCCCTCTTGCCTCCTTCTACACCTCTGTTGGTTCTTTCTGCACTGCTCTTGCTTCTTTCTGCACCTTTTTTGCCTGTTTCTGCAACTCTCTTGCCTCTTTCTGCAACTCTCTTGCCTCCTTCTGCACCTCTGTTGCTTCTTTTTTGCACTTCTCTTCCTCTTTCTGCACCCCTCTTGCCTCTTTCTGCACCTCTGTTGCTTCTTTCTGCACTTCTCTTGCTTCTTTCTGCACGTGTGTTGCTTCTTTCTGCACCCCTCTTACCTCTTTCAGCACCCTTCTTCCCTCTTTCTGTACCTCTCTTCCCTCTTTCTGCACCACTCTTGCCTCTTTTTGTACCCCTGTTCCCTCTTTCTGTACCTCTCTTGCCCGTTTCTGCAACTCTCTTGCCTCTTTCTACAGTTCTCTTGTCTCTTTCTGCACCTCTGTTGCTTCTTTCTGCACTTCTCTTGCCTCTTTCAGCACCCCTCTTGCCTCTTTCTGCACCTCTCTTGGTTGTTTCTGTACTGCTCTGGTTTCTTTCTGCACCTGTATTGCAAATATCTGCACCCCTCTTGCCTCTTTCTGCACCCCTCTTGCCTCTTTCTGTAGCCCTCTTCCCTCTTTCTGCACCTCTCTTGCCTCTGTCTGCACCCCTCTTGCCTCTTCCTGCACCTCTGTTGCTTCTTTCTGCACTGCTCTTGCTTCTATCTGCTACTCTCTTGCACATTTCTGCACCCCTCTTGCCTCTTTCTGCACCTCTCTGGCCTCTGTCTGCAACCCTCTTGCCTCTTTCTGCACTTCTGTTCCTTCTTTCTGCGCTTCTCTTGCTTCTTTCTGCACCCCTCTTGCCTCTTCCTGCACCTCTGTTGCTTCTTTCTGCACTTCTCTTGCTTCTTTCTTCACCTCTCTTGTAAATTTCTGCACCCCTCGTGCCTCTGTGTGCACCTCTCGTGCCTCTTTCTGCTTCTCTCTTGCCTCTTTCTGCTTCTCTCTTGCCTCTTTCTGTACCCCTCTTGCCTCTTTCTGCACCTCTTTTGCTTTTTTCTGCACTTCTCTTGCCTCTTTCTGCACCCCTCTTTCCTCTTTCTGCACCTCTGTTGGTTCTTTCTGCACTGCTCTTGCTTCTATATGCTACTCTCTTGCACATTTCTGCACCCCTCTTGCCTCTTTCTGCACCTCTGTTGGTTCTTTCTGTACCTCTCTTGCCTCTGTGTGTACCCCGTTCCCTCTTTGTGCACCTCTTTTGCCTGTTTCTGCAACTCTCTTGCCTCTTTCTGCACTTTTCTTGCCTCTTTCTGCACCTCTGTTGCTTCCTTCTGCACTTCTCTTGCCTCTTTCTGCACCCTTCTTGCCTCTTTCTGCACCTCTGTTGCAAACATTCTGCACTTCTCTTGCTTCTTTCTACACCTCTCTTGCTTCTTTTTGCACCCTTCTTCCCTTATCCTGCACGTCTCTTGGTTCTTTCTGCACTGCTCTTGCCTCTTTCTGCACCCCTCTTTCTGCACCTCTTTTGCTTCTTTCTGTACTTCTCTTGCCTCTTTCTGCACCTCTTGCCTCTTTCTGCACCTCTGTTGGTTCTTTCTGCACTGCTCTTGCTTCTTTCTGAACCTCTGTTGCTTCTTTCTGCACTTCTCTTGCTTCTTTCTATACCTCTCTTGCTTCTTTCTGTACCTCTCTTGCCTCTTTCTGCACACACAGGGCAACTTTTAAACTGACCTCAGGCTCAGCAGTGCACACATGCAAGTGCAGAAAAGGGCTGCTGGCCTCTAAACTGCCATGCCATATTATATGCTAGGGACTTAGAGGTAGTTTTAATCCCCCTGCCCTATTATGTACTAGGGCCTTACAGGGGAGGTCATGCCAATTGTATTGTATTGTATAACATTTATAGAGCGCGACAAACACCCTGTGGGTACCCTGGCGCTAAGGATACATGAACACAGACCAGCGTGGAGCGAGAAGGACAGAACCTAAAAAAACATTACTCGAGAACGACAGAATCAGTTTCTGGGGAACAACCACGTTTTGATCCTTTTCCTAAACAGGGACAAGGTACTACATTGTCTGATTTCAAGTGGAAGTGCATTCCAAAGTTTCGCAGCGGCAATACTAAAAGATCTTCCTCCCAGTCTGGCCCTGTTGAACCTGGGTACCTTTGCCAGGCAGGCAGAAGAGGAACGAAGGGTCCGGGTAGGAGTATACCAAACCAATTTCTTCTGTAGCGGCTTAGGACCGAGTCCATGCAGAGCCCTGAACCCTATGCAAAGGGATTTAAAATGAATTCTTTGCTGCACAGGGAGCCAGTGTAGCTCAGCTAGGCACATTGAGGCAGAAAAGCCTTGTGGTCTAGACAGGGCCAATTTCGCAGCCGTATTCTGAACACGTTGCAGTCTCTGAATCAGATACTTGGGGGACTCCAGCAATAAGGCATTGCAATAGTCAAGTCTGCTTAAGATAGCGCCTCGAACAACCAAGGCTCTGACCAAGATTGGAAGCAACGGAAGGATCTTTCTCAAAGCTCTAATAAGGCCAAAACAGCACCCCACCATCTTATTCACGTGCGTCTCCAATGACAGGTTGGCATTGAACATGACTCCCAAGTTTCGCACCGTCTTAGACGGCGCCAAGGCAGTAGATGTATCAAGAGGCCAGAAGTTGTGAGGAAGAGGCAGATGGACCTTCCCAACTGCGTAGGGTACAATTTCGGTCTTATCCGAATTAAATTGTAGAGAGTTGTTACGTAGCCACTGCGCAGTGTCGTGCATGCACGCATGAAAATCCTCCAGGGCATTAGGTAGGGATCCATCAAGAGATAGAATGATCTGGGTGTCATCAGCATAATTTACCAATTTCACATTATGAGCCCGAATGGTATTGATCAATGGGCTCAAATAGATGTTAAATAAAATTGGGCTGATGGCAGATCCTTGTGGGACCCCATGACAGATGTTAGTGAAGGCTGACTGGAAAGGTGGAAGAGCCACTGCCTGACACCTGCCAGATAGATAGGATCGAAACCAATCCAGGGCAGTGCCCACTACTCCTACCTCCTCTAGACGTGTTAGCAAAATATCATGGTTGACCGTGTCGAAAGCGGCAGACAGGTCAAGCAAAGTAAGTATTGCTGATTGTCCCCTGTCTGCCAACAGACGCAAATCATCCAACACGGTCACCAAGGTAGACTCGGTTCCGTGTTCTGGACGGAAACCAAATTGTACATCTGCCAGGCAGTTGTTACGTTCTAAAAAAGCTGACAGAGATTTGCTAACCAAACGTTCAAGGATCTTCACCAATCACAGGGGTACCCAACCCATAGTGTACCCTAGTGTATTTAGGTGTTTTCACTGTATTCTAACTGTCTTTCAGCATAGCCCTGGCTCAGGGCCCGGTTACGCAGAGCCCAGGGTCAGTCAGAGTCAGTTACCACCAGTCAGCAAAAAGTTGGGGGGTGCCCAGGGCACAGGATGACTTTGCAACAAGGCTTCTGTCTGCACCTCTGTTGGTTCTTTCTGCACATCTAGTGAATTTCTAAGGTTTTTTAAATGCTAATTTCTAACTATAACGTCCCTGAAACCTATGGTTTTTTCACTGAATTTCAAAGGTTTTTGAAATGTTAATTTCTAACTCTAACGTCCCTGAAACCTATGGTTTTTTCACTGAATTTCAAAGGTTTTTTAAATGCTAATTTCTAACTATAACGTCCCTGAAACCTATGGTCTTTTCAATGAATATCTATAGTTACTGAAAAAACCAAAGGTTACAGGGATGTTATAGTTAGGAAATGGAATAAAAAAAACCTTAGAAACTCACTGAAAAAAACAAAGGTTGCAGAGACATTATAGTTAGGCTCAGGCTTCCCTCGTACAAAACCAGTGAAATTCAGCAGTTATAGTTAGCTGAGCTAACTATAACTCATGCCCCCACAATACACTGCTTATGACCTCACATATTACATCACACATGACATGGTCAGTGGCATCGCTGATGACATCACTGATGACATTTCAAATGACATCAGTGATTACATCATCCAGGGACTGTGAGTGTTTTTAAAATATTTATGAGTGTTAAATATATATACCAAGGTGTACTGCTGAAACAGTGGGTGTATCAGTGACTATATGGACGATTCAATGGGTGAGTGACTGTATATGTGAATGATTAGGTGTCTCAGTGAATGTATGGGTGAGTGACTGGTTGCGTAAATGTCTGTTTCAGTCTGTCAGCTAGTGTCTAAGTGGCTGTATGAGTTTGTGAGTGGGTACGTGAGTGGCTATATTGGTGAGTGATTGTTTGTCTGAGTAACTGTATGGTTGTCTGTGTGGGTGGGTGAGGGTGTGTGTGATGGGCTGTATGGATGAGTGAGTGGGTGAGTCAGAGGCTGTATGGGTTAGTGAGTGCATGTGTGAGGGGCTGTATGAGTCGGTGAGTGTGTGTATGGCTGTGTGGATGAGTAAGTGGATGTGTCAGTAGTATATGGGTGAGTAACTGGGTATGTGAAAGGCAGTATAGGTGAGTGATGGGGCATATGAGTGACAGTATGGGTGAGTGTGTGAATGTGAGAGTGGCTGAATTGGTAAGAGTGCTTGTGTCAGTGACTGTATAGGTGAGTGAGTACGTGTTAGTATCTATATGACTAAGTGAGTGGGTGTGCGTGTATCTGTATGGGTGAGTAAGTGGCTGTGTGATTGACTGTATGGGTGTGTGAGTAGCTCTATGGGTGACTGACACAGTGTGTGAGTGGCTGTATTGGTGTATGAGTGGATATGTCAGTGGCTGTATTGGTCACTGAGTGGTTGTATGAGTAGCTGTATGGGTGATTGAGTGGATGTATGTGTAGATCTATGAATCAGTGAGTGGGTGTGTAAGTACGGGTACGGGTCTGTGAATGGGTTTGTGAATGGTTGTATGGGAGAGGTAGTGGGAGTGGGTGTATGAAAGGTCCTAGGCGGGTGTGATTGGGTCCGTCAGCGATTCTACGGATGATGTCATCAGTGATGTCATTTGAGATGTCATCAGTGATATTATCAGTGATGTCACTGACCAGGTTATGAGTGATATAATATGTGAGGTCGTAAGCAGTGCATTGCGGGGTGCAAGTTATAGTTAGTACAGCTAGCGATAAGTGTTGAATTTCATTGGTTTTGTACGAGTGAAACCTGAGCCTAACCTTTGGTTTTTTCAGTGAATTTTAAGGTTTTTTTAAATTCCATTTCCTAACTATAACATCCCTGTAACCTTTGGTTTTTTCAGTGAATGTCTAAGGGTTTTTAAATGCTAATTCCTAACTATAACGTCCCTGTAACCTTTCATTTTTTTCAGTGGATTTCTATGCTTTTTTAGGTAGTAGTCACGTTTGCAGTGTGGTGGAGAAAGGAGGCGGGCCTCCGACTAAATCTTAGGAATCCCGCTGTGTAGGACTTACAGGATGGCTTCTTGGACCCCAAGGTCCCTCAGGAGTAAAGTAGACTTCATCCACCAACCAGTAGTGCGCCAGGAGCCACGTTTGCTGGAGAAAGGGGGCGTGGCCTCCCAAGACATCTTAGCAATCCCGCTGTGTGGGACTTACTGGAGGTAACAGGAGGGGTAGTTGGCCCCCAATGACGTCCTTGGGGGCCAACTACCCCTCTTGTTACCTCCAGTAAGTCCCACACAGCAAGATTGCTGAGAGGGTGTCAGAGGCCATGCCCCTTGTTGGAGAAAAGCTCACAGAATTTAGATTTGTTTTTACAGGAGTATGTTGTCAATTTGCCATCATATTTAAAAGACTCAACAGATTTTTTAAGAAAACTGAATCATATCCCATGGAACCAAGATTACATAACATCATTGTACACCTCCATTTGCCATGACTAGGCCTGGGCGGTAAATTCCGTTCCGCTCGCGGAATTTGCGGAATTTGTGTAATTTCGCGTTCCGCGGAGAACGCGAAATTGCCAAACATTCCGCGATCCACGACTTCGCGGAGTTTTTTGCTTGTTCGCGCTTTCAAAATGCGTGTTCGCGAGATATTTCTCCCCGAGCATGCAAACAGCGTTCGCGAACAGGAAAAAAGCATCGCGAACGGGCGGAACAAGCAATTCCGCGTGTTCGCTGAACTTTTGCGTGCTCGCGGAGATTTTTTACCGTTTCGCGGAGCTTTGCGTAGCGCGACTACGCAAATTCCGCCCACCCCTAGCCATGACAAGGGAATTTAGGCGTGTGAGTACTTTCTAAGAGATTGACCAATAGAATGGCTTGCCCACACTCTGATGTTACTGGAGATGTCGAGGTATTGTCTTACCCACAATGTTTTTACCTTAGATGGGAAATATTATTTACAGCAACAAGGTACGGCAATGGGCACCTCGTTTAGACCCACCTAAGCGAACTTGTTCATGGGGTGGTGGGAGAAGGAGATGGCCTGGCCAATGGGAATGTTGAATTTGTCCAGAAAATTGTCCTATGATCTCGATTCATAGACAACTTACTTATCTTGAAGGGAAGGAAATTAAATTGAATTGAATACTTTTGGGAGAGGCTTAACTGCAATGACCTCAACCTGCAACTAACAAGGACACAGAGTCAATCTCATTGTGACTTCCTGGATGTGGTCGATAATCAATTAGCAACAAAGGTACATGGAAAACCGACTGCCACTAATTCATTGTTACATGCTAATAGTGGCCATCCAGGTGATCTTAAATGGAGCATTCCCTACAGTCAAATTTCGGCCTGGGAGTAGGTCATAGAGTTCCAAGTGAGCAAAAAAACTCCACCACGCTGCGCCAAGTTCAGCAGGCGGCGGAGTGCATTAGGTTGTACCATTTGCGCTGATTTGTAGTGCTGGGTGTTTGTCCTGTACTGTAAAATCAACGCGAACTGTACCATGTGCAGTGCAAGAGGGTGCTGCTTCTTTCTGGCGCTCGAATAGATGTTCTATTCAAGCAGCAGCTTCCTCAACGTGAACAGAAGGTTTTTCGATGTGAGCAGTATTGGCCATCTGCGACCGCCTGCATTGAGAAATCTCGCCGGGAGGTGGTCTGGAGTAAAATTTTCCTCGCTCACGCTTGCCAACATTAAGTTGGCGAGCGAGGAAAACACTGGAGATTGAGAAAAGGAATTGAGAAGATAGGAATAACGATTAATAACAACATTGGGAAGTGAAACTCCCTGAGTCATAATACTGATGCTGAACTAATCAATCAATCAATCACAGAATTTGTAAAGCGCACTACTTACCCGCGAGGGTCTCAAGGCGCTGGGGAAAAGAAAGGGGGGGTGCTGCTACTGGTCGAACAACCAGGTCTTGAGTAGCCTCCTGAAGGTCAGCAGGTCTTGGGTCTGTCGTAGGCTTAGTGGAAGGGTGTTCCAGGTCTTGGCGGCGAGGTGGGAGAAGGATCTGCCGCCGGTGGTGGTTCTTCGAATGCGAGGACGGTGGCGAGGGAGAGGTCGGCGGAGCGGAGTTGGCGGTTGGGGACGTAGAAGAGGAGTCGTCTGTTGAGGTAGGCTGGGCCAGTCTTGTGGAGTGCCTTGTGTGCGTGGATGAGGAGTTTGAAGGAGATTCTCCTGTCGATGGGGAGCCAGTGCAGGTTCCTCAGGTGGGGGTGATGTGGCTGTGGCGTGGTACATCGAGGATCAGGCGTGCAGAGGCGTTTTGTATGCGTTGCAGTCGCTTGATGAGCTTGGCCGGGGCTCCCGCGTAGAGGGCGTACCCATAGTCAAGTCTGCCACTGACGAGGGCCTGGGTGACTGTTCTTCTTGTGTCTGTCGGGATCCACCTGTAGATCTTGCGAAGCATGCGGAGGGTGTTGAAGCAGGAGGATGAGACTGCGTTGACTTGCTTGGCCATGGAGAGCGTTGAGTCGAGGATGACTCCCAGGTTGCGTGCGTGGTCGGTGGGTGTCGGGGCTGCTCCCAGCGTCGTTGGCCACCAGGAGTCGTCCCAGGCTGAGGGGTTGGAGCCGAGGATGAGGACCTCTGTCTTCTCCGTGTTCAGTTTTAGTCGGCTGATCTTTATCCAATCGGCGACGGCCTTCATTCCTTCATGGAGGTTGGATTTGGCGGCGAGGGGGTCCTTGGTGAGGGAGAGGATCAGTTGAGTGTCGTCGGCGTAGGAGATTATGTTGAGGTCGTGCTGTCTGGCGATGCGTGCGAGCGGGGCCATGTAGATGTTGAACAGTGTTGGGCTGAGGGACGATCCCTGGGATACGCCGCAGATGATCTCGGAGGCTTCGGATCGGAATGGTGGGAGGCGGACTCTCTGGGTTCTGCCGGCGAGGAAGGAGGTGGCCCATTCCAGGGCCTTGTCTCGGATCCCTGCGTCGTGGAGGCGTGCGCGTAGAGTGCGGTGGCAGACAGTGTCGAAGGCGGCGGAGAGGTCCAGCAGGATGAGGGCTGCGGTCTCACCGTTGTCCAGCAGGATCCTGATGTCGTCGGTGGCGGCGATGAGGGCAGTCTCAGTGCTGTGGTTGCTGCGGAACCCCGATTGGGATGGGTCCAGGATGCTGTTTTCTTCGAGGTATCGGGTTAGCTGTTTGTTGACGATCTTCTCGATGACCTTGGCTGGGAACGGAAGCAGGGAGATGGGCCGGAAGTTCTTGAGGTCTCTCGGGTCCGCATTGGGTTTTTTGAGTAGGGCGTTGAACTCTGCGTGTTTCCAGCTCTCTGGGAAGGTCGCGGTCTCGAAGGAGAGATTGATGACGTTGCACAGGTGGGGTGCGATGGAGCTGCTGGCTTTGTTGAAGATGTGGTGCGGGAAAGGGTCTGACGGGGAGCCGGAGTGTATTGTGCTCATGGTCTTGATGGTGTCCTCGATGTTCACGCTGGCCCAGGCTGGTAGGGGGTCGTGGTCGATGGTGTGCGGCGGGTCTGGTGCATCGATCTTAGTTGGGGCTGTCTGGGTGTTGAAGCTGTCGTGGATGTCGGCGATCTTGCGGTGGAAGAAGGTGGCGAGGGAATCGCACAGGGGTTGCGACAGCGGGATGTCGTTGGTGTTGGAGCTGGGGTTGGAGAGTTCCTTCACGATGTTGAAAAGCTCCTTGCTGTTGTGTGCGTTGTTGTCGAGGCGGTCTTTGAAGGAGATTCTCTTGGCGGACTTGATGAGGTGGTGGTGGTTACGGATGACGTCTTTGTGGGCTGCGTGGCTGTCCGGTGTCTTATCACTGTGCCATTTCTTCTCTTTCTTCTCAACTACATGTGCAATTATAACTGAAAGTTGAACTGAATTATTTTAACCTATTGGAAATCTCCTCATGATATGGACATATTGTACAGATTATCTTGATACATGGGACATCGCATAAATTACATTACTCAAATTTTAGTACCCCCTTTCAGTTTGAGTGAAATAACTGGCTTTTTGTTGATATTGAATTGATATGATGGTATGGTTTTATGTATGTTGCACTTTTGCACTTTCGAGAATGACTTTGATTCTTTAATGACCTTGCACATGATGGTGTTTACAGTTGGATCCAATGATATGTTGGTTAATAAGTATGCATTATGCACTTTAAAAGCATCATGCACTTTATGAATCTTATGGAGCAATAACATAGCCGTGAATATAGAATTATAACCTTAGGCGCCTAATGCGATTACTTTTAGGGAGGAGAGGTTATGCACTTTAAGATATTGTTTACATTTATGCATTATGCACTTTGAAAAATGATGCACTTTATGACATTTATTGCTGCTCTGTTGTACTCTCTTTGTTACCTCTCCCGGTGATCAAAAACAAATGTTGAGCAATTATGCTATAGTTGAAATGAAATACAGGGGGCCATAGATTTAGGTAATCAGCACTGTAAATTGCACATTTGCATCTTAAAGGAATGTGGCTTGGAAATCAAAATGGTTTATGCACTTTAAAGACATCAATGATTACCCAATATGCACTTAATTATGCCTTTATCTTGGAGAGGATGTGACTTTGGACTCATCATGGTACTGAGAGGCTTTTGCATCTTCAGGGGGTGTATTTTAGAAAAAAAGTATTGCTTTACACCTGTAATTGCCACTGTTGTCACGTCCTGCTCGTTATCCCGCTGCCCCTCCCCCTGCCTCTCACACTCCCTCATCCCAGCTGAGCTTCCCACCCTCCTCCCCTATTTAATGGCGGCTGCTGCTAGGACGAGCAAGCAAGACCTCTGATTCCGCTCAGGGACCTGCTGTCTCCCCCAGTAGCTCCACCGTTGTGCCATTGCCGCTGATAGGGATCCGGCAGGGTTCGAGCCTGCCTGCTGCCACCTGCCTCGCTGTGCCCGTTTTTTTCATCTGTTTCCTGTGCTGTTTTTCCTCTGTTTCCCGTGCTGTTTATTTTCTTTTAGGAGCTTAGGTGTAAGTACTGTTTTACTCTGTTTCCCGTGCTGTTTATTTTCTTTTAAGAGTTTAGGTGTAAGTATTGTTTTACTCTGTTCCAGTGCTGTTTCTTTTTCTTTTTAGGTGTTTAGGTGTAAGTATTGCTTTCCACCTGTAATTGCCACTGTTGTCACGTCCTGCTCGTTATCCCGCCGCTGCTCCCCCGTGGCCCCTCCCCCCTGCCTCTCATGCTCCCTCCACCCAGCTGAGCTTCCTGCCCTCCTCCCCTATTTAATGGCGGCCGCTGTGCGGCCGCACAGCAGACACGCGCAGCGGGCGTGCCGCTGGCACGTCGAATGCGTGCTAAAGGAAAGCCCATCTGCGCCCGTCCGTGACCTGACCGCGACCAGTGCCAGGGACCCTGGGCCTCCAACCATCCACCGCTACGACTCAGCTACCCTCCACGCACTCAACCCCGGGACGAACAACAACTGCCAGCTGTCCGTGCCGAACACCACCCACGCACAGTTCTCCTGTCACCACTGCCGCCAAACCTTCAACACCATCAGCACCCCCACGGCCACCACCCCCCGCACCGAACGCCAACACCTCCGAAGCCCTGAGGTGCATCCTCCTCAACGTGCGCTCCCTGCACAAACACATGGCTGAGATCTGGGACCTCCTCGACACCCTCTCACCAGACGTCGCCTTCTTTACAGAAACCTTGACCAACGCCTCATCCGCCCCCGACATCACCACTGCCATCGCCGATGGATACAAGATCCAGAGGAAAGACCGCCCCAACCGCCTGGGTGGAGGACTCGCAATCGCACACAAGAGCTCCCTCCGACTCTCCACCTCCACCACTGACTCCATCTCCACCACTGAACACCGTCACTTCCAGATCCAGACCAGCCCTAGAACCACTCTGCGTGGCACCCTCGCTTACAGACCCCTTGGACCTCACGCCCCATTCGTCACGACCATCGCCGACCTCATCGCACTCCACGCCATCGCCTCCATGGACTACATACTCATCAGAGACCTGAACTTCCACCTCGACAACCTCAGCGACCCCAACTCCACCACCCTCCTGGACACCCTAACCAACCTTGGCCTTAAACAGTTCGTCACCCCGCCCACCCACAAGGCAGGACACACCCGCGACCCCATCTTCGCAGGAAGTAACAGCATCCACTTCAGCCACACCACGCAACCCCTCTGGACGGATCACCACTGCGTACACTTCAACGTCGACAAACCCACCGCCCCCAAACCGGCACCGCAACCACCATGAAGGAACTGGAGCAAAATCACGGAGGAGCAGCTCAACTCCTCCCTCAACCACGTCCCCACCATCTCAACCGACCCCAACAGTGCAGCAAAAGAACTCCACAGATGGATCTCCAACTGCGCAGACAAGCTCGCACCCCTACGCAACTCCGACAGACACCGCCCCAGGAAAGCCACCTGGTTCACCGCCGACCTCCAAGAATCCAGACGCACCTGCAGACGTCTCGAGAAGAACTGGAGAAACAGCAAAACACAAGAAGACCGCACCACCTACAAGAACAACATGACGGAATACCACCAACGCATCAGATCCACCAAAAAGACCTTCATCGAAAACAAGATCCTCGCCAACTCCAGCAACTCCAAAGAACTCTTCAACGTCATCCAGGAATTCACCAAGCCCCCCAGCGAAACCACGGACATCACCCCCTCCCAGGACCTCTGCGACAAGCTCGGATTCTACTTCCACCTGAAAATCAAGGACCTCTACGACCACTTCAATGATTAGACACCCAATGCCGAAACCGTCACCCCCCCCAGCAACGCCAGCCAGCCTACCATCTCCTCCTGGACCCCAGTCACCACCGAAGACACCACTTTGACCATGAAGGGCATCCACTCAGGGGCCCCCACGGACCCCTGTCCGCCGCACATCTACCACAGAGCCGTCATCGCCCCAGAACAACAACGCACCATCAACACCACCTTCAAGACGGGCACCTTCCCCAACGACTGGAAACGCGCAGAAGTCAGACCCCTGCTAAAGAAGCCCACAGCAGACCCCACGGACCTCAAGAACTACCGCCCCATCTCCCTCCTTCCCTTCACGGTCAAAGTTACCGAGAAGATCGTCAATGCCCAGCTAACAAAATTCATCGAAGAAAACTCCATCCTCGACCCCTCCCAGTCCGGTTTCCGCAGGAACCACAGCACCGAGACTGCTCTACTCGCCGCCACAGACGACATCCGCACCCTCCTCGACCAAGGACACACCGCAGCCCTGATCCTGCTCGACCTCTCTGCAGCGTTCGACACCGTCTCCCACCGCACACTCACCGCCAGACTCCATGACACTGGCATACAGGGAACCGCCCTCGACTGGATCCACTCCTTCCTCACCGGTAGAACCCAAAGAATCAGACTGCCACCCTTCCTCTCCTAACCCACAGAAATCAACTGCAGAGTACCCCAAGGATCGTCACTCAGCCCCACGCTCTTCAACATCTACATGGCCCCCCTCGCCGCCATCGTCAGACACCACAGACTCAGCATAGTATCCTATGCAGACGACACCCAGCTCATCCTCTCCCTCACCAAGGTCCCCATCACCACCAGACTCAACTTCCAGGAAGGAATGAAGGAGGTCGCATCATGGATGAGCAGCAGCTGCCTGAAGTTCAACTCGGAGAAGACAGAGGTCCTCGTTCTCGGACCCTCCCCCTCTGCATGGGACAACACCTGGTGGCCCACGGCCCTCGGCACCCCCCCACCCCCACGGACCACGCCTGAAACCTCGGCATCGTACTCGACTCCTCCCTCTCCATGACCCGACAGGTCAACGCAGTCGCCGCTAGCTGCTTCAACACGCTCCGCATCCTCCGAAAGACCTTCAAATGGATCCCCCCCGAATCGAGGAAAACCGTCACCCACGCACTCATAACCAGCAGACTGGACTATGGAAACGCCCTCTACGCAGGAATCAACAAGTCGCTGCTCCACAAACTCCAGACCATACAAAACACCGCAGCCAGACTCGTCTCATGCGTTTCATCTTGTTTGAAATATGGTCCTCAAATCTGGATAGCATTTGTATTTATGCGTTATACATTTTAAATTAAATATCCTCTGTATATGAGTATGGTAATGCCCTTGGAAAGAATTTTTCATAGGTGAATAATTGAATGTGCATTGTGGGTTTCATAGATGAAAACATGATTATACTGCAATATCATTTCGGGACATAATTTGCCAGCATAAAGTCTTGCAGCTCTAGTGCTTGGACGCAGACAAAGCTGAGAAGGGAATAAATAGTAAAATGCGGTTCACTGCAATTGTTTGTGAGGCCCAGTTGAAGGGTTGAGCCGAAACGCGTCGGCAGCATTAATTTTAATCATTTGCATTGGATGCTTGGTGTTCACTAAATAAATGGAAGAAATGTATGGTGTTATTCCATTGTCTCTTGATTTTGGATAGGTATGCTTTCTGGTCCATCAAAACAATGTTACATCTTTTTTGGAGGGCTTGAAAATTAGTGAGGGATTATTTTTCAAATCACAGATGTCTTTCCAATCCTTCATTGAGAAGTTGTTCTTTTTCAAGATGTTCTGCCATTTCTTCCAAAGCAAAGTTCTTTTAGATTTTCCACAACCGCTATTAGGTTTTATATATACATATATATATAATAAATGCCTGTGAATATGTTTTGGATATGGAATTTACCATGAACGAATACCTATTCAAATATGGCCGCCACTGTTACATAGCCATCCTAACTATTGTGAGCAATAGTCCTTTGTTTGTATCATTTGTCTATGAAATGCACTTTCTATCCATTGCTCAGCGTGTGATCAAGGCAGTTTTGCCGAAACGCGTTGCAACTGAGGAATACATTTCTTTTTGCACTAGCAGAGGTCGTTTGAGTGTGCGCTCTATCTAATTGTATTTGGATTACCATTGTCCGGCTGTGGTTCCGCCGGCACCGCGCACCACCTGACCACGGGCTCGATTCCAGGAGGAACCCTTCTCTTTTGGTGATTCATACGGAGGAATCGGAGCCGGCCGCCAACCTCAACCGAGGATTTCAACCTTTAACAGAACCCCAACATACCAGCCGACGTCCCAGAGGTAAGCGTTGGCCCCTGGGGAAGTTTTCCGGGAGGGGGCGTGCGTGTACATTGTGCAGGTACGGGCTCCCTCGTGGGCGCGACACCGGGGGTTGGGTGCTTACGTCTCTGGCTGGCGGCAAGGAGGGGAATTTGAAATCTTACATGTCAGGCACAAGCCGGCGGTCTAATTTGGAAGCATTAACGAAAATTTTAGCTGTCTGCCAGCTCAGACAGCACACTACAACCTGCGCGCAGGACATTGTGTACAGTGTGCCTTTTCCCGCACCACAGAATACTATCCAATTAAAAGACTTTGCAAAAATCGGAATCAACATCATGCGAATGCAATGAGGTGTGATACCGGAGGCAAAGGGTAACAAACAATAGCAACAGGAAGTATTTCCAGAATAGCGGACAACGTACTGAAACCAGAACACAGGACAGTGCACCAAACCTGTCTCATATCCCCCACATCCCGTGCTCACGCAGAGACTGAACAGGATCTGTTTACACCGGCTAGATTGCAAGGCGGTGGAACGGGGTGGTGTGCCTTCATATCCCCAGACTGCGGGACTTTAAGAGAATTCATTGCGGCATCAGGAACTTCCTATTTTTAGGAAGGAAGGACACTCTGCTGAAGTGCAACACAGTGGGGACCATGGGCCAGGGTGCCCCCAAAATCCCCACGAATACGTGCATTAACTCTAACAACAACAAATTGCACTCAGACAACAAGAATCTGAAACAAACATGGAAGACGAGAATGAAAGACGGATGGTTGCGCAGATGCTATTCGCACGCGCACCAGGAAAGGGAGAAACAACTGTGGTATCTCGCAACCACGATACCTCACTTAATACAAAGCTGAAACGATATGAAAAACTGAAGAAAATGGAAACATCGAAGTGGTGGGAGGCAATCTCCCTCCAGGACTATGTAGTCAAACAGATGGTACCGCGAGGCCTCAGAATATATGTCACTCCATCACATGAGTCACCCAATCCACGAATGTTGGAAGAGTGGGCTGACAATTCTGCCACCAGCTCAAAGAACATGTTATGCATACTCATTAAATACGCATGAGAAGATAGAGACAAAATTATAAAAGAAATATCTGAGATAGAGGATGAGTTGAAACAAAACAGCGACCAGGATACCATCATAAAATTCAGAGAATATTTGAAAGGAAGACTACTCAAACATGAAGAAGATATAAAACTTCGGAAACAGAGAAAATTACATCATGATTGTGTCGACTATGAAGATGGACGGATTTTAACTTACAGTCATAAATACGACCATCTTTACAACATAAAAACATCACATGATGACCCGGCACTGCCAACCAATGCCAAACAAGATCTTCCCTCCCCAACATTAACAAGTGACTCAGATACAGATGTATCAACTAACACAGCGAGCACGTCCTCAGAGGTCGAGGTTCTCACAAAACCAGCGACTTTTTTGACGAGTACCAGATGCTAAGGAGAGGGCGTCAAACGGGAGGAACAACTACCCCCACACCAACACCACCACCGAGAGGACGGGGCAGAGGCCGAGGAAGAGGAAGAGGCAGGGGCGCAGCAAACAAAGGAGAATCAGACGGAAACACAGGAAACAAAAACACAGAGTCCATGGGAAGCAAAAGGGGCAGCTCCAGGAAGAAACAACAATGATGGACAATGAAATGGTAAACAAAACCATTATCAACTTATCAACCCGTCCCCTTTCCTTGTATGAGAAGAAAACCTTATGTCTAGGACTGACTTTTTGCCCAACAGAAATATTAAACTACTCAGAGACTCGTGTTGACATTTTTGAATTCATTAGGAAGCTCAAATTAAAGGAAGTGGCATAGTCTCAAAAACAGTAGATCTCCCAACACCGATGACATTGCATGGGAAAGACCTGTGTTTTCGAACCTTACAGTTGGAGATGCAGACACACTGCAGGTCATGCATGATCTTGAACTCACCCAAGGTGAAGACATTGAGGGTGGGACAACCTTTAACAATGACTTTGACATCCCTACGGACAGAGCAGGGTGCACTAATTTTAAACCACACTCCGTATTTTACCCCAGCCTCCCACACAATTCTATTGACACATTTCACGATGTCGTCACACAAGAACTTCTGAAACAGAAACACAAGAAGACCACCAAGAACCTTCAAACGTATAACCTATCCAGTAGACAGAGTAATATCATTTCTTCTCTATCTCAAGACAAAAACATTGTAATCCGCCCGTCTGACAAAGGCGGTAACATTGTATTGATGAGTAGACAAATGTATATACACGAGGCCCTCAGACAGTTGGAGGATGGTAGATTCTATTGTTCATGCAATACAGCCGCATACAATGAGAGTATTATCACCACTTGGAGGAAGCTTGCAGAGTGGCAACAGTCTGGGATTATCACGTGGCATGAATACTGCTTCCTGAAAAAGGATTATCCAAGACTGCCCATTCTGTAACTTCTGCCCAAGATACACAAACATCCCAGAGTTCCTCCAGGTAGACCCATTGTGTCATCACTAGGGAGTGTGTTTGAAAACATCTCCAAATATGTGGACCATTTTTTAAGAGAGTCTGTCACCACATTACCATCCCATGTGAAAGACACAAAAGATTTTTTAGGCAAACTTGAGGGCATTGTCTGGAATGAGGAATACATCCTCATCACCCTGGATGTGAATTCTCTATATACCATCATAGAACACGACCAGGGCATAAAAGCATGTATGCATTTTTTGAGCACCAAACATATAGGCTACCTGGAACACACCAAGATGCTTGCGGAGATGATGATGTTGTGTTTGACCAACAACATCTTCATGTTCAATGGAGAACTCTACAGGCAGGTGCTCGGCACGGCCATGGGCACGTGCTTCGCGCCCAGTTTTGTGAATCTCTTCTTAGGCATGTGGGAGGAGGAGATCCGCAATGAGAGACTGCTCCAACATGACTTTGAGAGAGTGGTAGTCTGGCTGAGATACATAGATGATTTATTTATCATCTGGAGAGGAAGTGAATTAGAAGCTACCAACTTCATTGAGAAACTTAGTATCAACCCGTACAACATAGTACTAAGCCAGAACATGAGCAGACAATGTATTGAGTTCCTTGATGTCAGAATTGAAGCACGTCAGGGCAATCTGATCACTAGCCTATACAGCAAGGAAACAGCCAGGAACAGTCTTCTTCATGCCCTCAGCAGCCACCCAGATGCTCTCAAGTGGAGCATCCCCTATGGGGAGCTGCTGAGGGCAAGAAGAAACTGCAGCACCGACGAGGCCTATCATGCAGAACAGGAAACCATGATCTCCAGGTTTAGAGCACATGGGTATCCTGAATGGGTACTAAACAAGGCCATTGACAAGGTAAGCAAGGTCAATAGACAGCAAACATCTGAGATAGAAACCACTAACACTGGGGATTGGGGCAAGATGGCGTCTGAGTGAGATCGCAGTCACTCACCTCCGCTTCGCTCCGCTTCGCTCCGCTCCTTGCTGTGCTCACTACCGAGCAGGACGGGTGATGGGCGGCAAATAAACGATGAAGGAGACCTGAAGTAATCCGCAAGGCCGAGAAAGTACAAGGCGGTGTCAAAAGGAAGGAAATGCGAGTTGCAGAAAACATTTGTTGGACCCGGTGGATCCACAGGCTTGCCGAAGCCCAGAGACAGGGGGAACATCGATGTGTGATAGCCTGCTGTACGTGCTGGGAATCTCTCGCTCGGCTTCTCCTGATAGTTTCCGGAGGGAGAATCTGTGACGGCTGCCGGCTGGGGTTGCTCAGCAATGAGGACGCCAGGGGAAGCCGCGGGGATTATTGCACAGAGACCATGGCAGCGCGAGGAGGTCGCGGTATGACGCGCTTGAACGCGCAGTCTGTAGCCCGAAAAGAGAATGATTTAAAGATGGAAACGGATACAAAGAAGTCAGAAATACGGTCCGGTAAGGGGGGTAAACCGGAGAAAAGTAAAGAAAAAGCGGAGGCTCCTCCTATAATTACCGTTTTGAAAGGTATGCTTCTGGGGGGCCCCGGGGGAAAGAAACAAATCGCAATAACCAGTATGTTCTCACCCATAGACAGTGAGAAAGAGAAAGAGGTGGGGGCACAGAATAAACCAGCTGACGCGGGCAGCCAGGAATTAACAAACACAGAAAATCCCCAGAATACCCTATTAGACATGTCACCGGGACTGGTAGAGGAGGGAAGGCCCTCCTGGGGGTCGTGCAGTGAGAAAACAGTACTAGGCTCACCTGAGGAACCTCACAGGGGCCCCCAAAGGGAGGATAATACCAAAGGAGAAATTCCGGACAAGGACAAGGACAGTACCCCTAAAGCAACCGGAGAGACCACTAAGACCACAGAGTGGGGGAACATGCCTGAACAATTACAACAACAAGCTTGCGATGGAGAGGCCATCCAGAAAAGGAGCCTAGAGGCAGGATATCTTTCCCCGGACTCTATGGAAAAATTCTACTCCCTAAATGAAGAATCAGCGGATTCAGATATTGCGCTCTCTAGTAGTAGTAGTGAAGATGTGGAATGCGAGGACTCATCCACGAGTTACTACAGCCAGCAAGGCGAGAAAAGGATACCCAAGAGAACTAAACGGGTGTCGGAAGGCAAAAGGAACAATCACAAGAAAACGCTAGGAGAAGAAGAAGGAGAGCTTGGATGGGACTAATCAGCAACGCAACTGCTACCTTCTAACAGTCCGAAAGAGGCAGGAAAACTCGCCAGAGAACAGCAAACTGGCCAGATGGTGCAGGAAAACTATGACGAAGCCGCAGAGCCCTCCCTATCGATGATCTTACAATCTTTGAGGTCATTCCAGGATGAGGTCAAAACTGAAAACTGTCAAGCGCACTATGCGCAAAGTTGGGAAAACTTGTACGGAGATCGCAGAGAGACTAAGCATGGTGGAAAAACGCATAGAGGATCTAGAAAATACCGTGGATACACTGAAGGAACAGGCATCCTCGCAAGATAACATGCTAAAGGACGTAATGTGGAAACTAGAGGAGGCAGAAAATCGCTAGCGCCGCAATAACCTGAGGCTACTGGGAATACCAGAAAATAGCGAAGGCAATGATATTAGGAAGTTTACAATAACCCTACTGAAAAACTCCTTACCAGAACTAGCACATTGGGAGTGGGATAAGGAAATTCAACGGGTGCATAGATTTCCTTTGTCAATCTCCAAGCGCCCTACAAATACACAAGCGTATCCTCGTGTGATTTTAATATACTTTGGGAACTTTCTGCTCCGACAGGCCGTGTATGATCTGGCCAGACCAAATATGAAGAGGAAGTGGGAGAACTTTTCTTATTTCGCCAAACCGGACTTTGCACACGCCACCGTGGAAAGAAGATGGAGACTCAGGCAGCTCATAACTCCATTTCAAAAAGTCGGAGCGTCAGCCTTTTTACAGAATCCGGCTAAACTAAAAGTCGTTTCTCAAGGGCGGAACTACTATTTTTCATCTGAAATACAAGCCCAGAAACTACTAGAGGAGATCACAACAGGGAAAAATAGGACTGCCGAGACTAAAGAAACCAAACAATTGATCCATACTAAGATTATAAGGAAGCTAGGAGCTGGAAAGTATATGTATAGTATTTTTTTTTTTTCTCTAGGGGGTGGATGATGGCAACATTGTTGATACCTGGAAGCTGAAAAATATGGGTGTGTGGTAAAATATGCTCCCTTTCTCTATACACACAAGGATGGTTTCTTCTTTTGTTCGTGATCTTGAGCACAGGGGAAGGTAGCGGGGGATGGGAGTGAGTGTGGGTGAGGACGATCCAGACCCTATCACACAGGCTCAGGATTGAGCCTGATTGTCCTAAGATGGGTGGGGGAAGGGGGTGGAGGGTGGAAGGGGGGTGGGGAAGAGAGACCTCAGACATTCAACAGATATAAAGTATGCAATCAGGATAGGTGAATCATGGCGCAAAAAAGCATATATAATATTCAATGGCTAAGCCGAAAATTCTTTCTATTAATATCTGTGGTCTTAATGACCTGAAAAAAAGACAAAGGGTGGCGGTGGGTCTACAAGCAATAGGGGCTAATATCATTTGTCTTCAAGAGACACATATCGAGGGATCACAATGGCATCTTCTTAAAACCCTAGGGTATAGACTGATTATAGCAACAACGCAGGGTACGAGGACAAGGGGGGTTGCCATTTTGGCAAAGGGGAGTGGGATACAATTTACTAGATCAGCGGCCGACAAATATGGGCGATGGGCAATTACGGAATGTCAATACAATAATGACAGAAAATTTACTGTATGCACAATATATGGAAATGTCAATGATGACCCCGTGTGTATTAGAATTTATCACTAATGAACTGGTGCATTGGCCACTCCCACTGATTGTGTGTGGCGATTATAATCTGAACCTCCCCTGTGATTGGTCATTAGATTCTGGGTTTACGTATAAGGGGGAAGACAAAGGTATTTCTGGCCCTCAAAGATTTATGTTTAACACATGGCTTGAGCGACTGCTGGCAGACAAAACATCCAAATGATCCAGGATTTACGTTCTTCTCTAACCCTCATGCAAAATTCGCTAGACTAGACTACATATTTACGTCTAGTGCTATAATAACTAGCTGCTTAATAGATAGATTACCACGGGTTTTATCGGATCACAACCCCCTAATTATGAGCGTAGACAGTGGAGGAATGAACAACGACTCGAATATCTGGACTTTTGAGAGAACCTTGCTTCTAAACAAAGAATATTGCCAACACATGAACAAATGGATACCTGAATTTTTAGAGGTTAACCTGGGTAGTACTTCAATTGAGATAGTCTGGGACGCCCTAAAAGCAGGAATAAGAGGGGAGACATTACGATTCTCATTAAACTTTAACAAAGAAGCCAAACAGAAAATGGGGATATTGCAAAAAAATCTGGCCGTAGCCGAGGAGGGACTGATAAGGGCGGTACAAGAAGGTCAGGAAATTGAAAGGGAACTAAGATTGGTGGCAATTGCTAAAAACACTATTATTGATATCTTTACAGAAAAAGCGATGTGCAAGGCAACAATGAATAGAGAGAATACATATGAGCTGAGCGAGCAAGTTGGTCACCAATTGGCAGTTCGAACTAGGCAACAAAACACAGCCAACATAATAAGGGAGATTAAGGATCCAAAATACGGTCGTAAGAATGATCCTAAGGAGATAAGAGCTGCATTTCAAAGATATTACCAAGAGCTATATGAAGAGACCAGTATACGGCAGGATAAGATTGAGGAATTTTTAGATCAGATTCCAACATTAAGATTGTCACAAGAGGATCAAGACAGTCTGGATGAAACGCCACAGTGGGAAGAAATTTTACTGTCGATAAACAGTCTAGCTAAGGGGAAGGCAGCTGGGTTGGATGGGATACCCTCAGAGTTTTATGCTAATTTTTACAAACCACTAAAGAGGATCTTAAGTGACTTATTTGTACATATTTTCCAGGGTGGGCGCCCCCCGGGATCATGGGCTCGAGCTAAAATTATAGTTTTTTTTTTAAAAACAAAGACGCTACAGAACTTGGTTCATATCGACCCATCACCTTAATAAACAGTGATTCAAAAATATATGCGAAACTTTTAGCTAGCCGGTTGGCGCCAATTATTCATAAAATTGTATCGGGTCGCCAGCATGGGTTTATCCCGGGAGATCTACTACCGACCACGTACAAAGAGTGATCACACTTTTTGACATTACTGAGGTGGCAGGAGACCCTATGGCACTCATATTACTGGATGCTGAGAAAGCCTTCGATAGGGTCTCCTGGAAATACCTGTGGACAGCGATGTCAAGAAGCGGTATAGGGGAGCCTTTTATTAGAGCAACTCGAATGTTATATACGGCACCAGAAGCGGTAGTGATGGTGAATGGGGCAGTCTCAGAGAAGATAGATGTAACTAGAGGGACAAGACAAGGATGCCCATGCTCCTCTCTATTATTCGCGATATTTATTGACCCCTTTATCCGTAGGCTCGAAAATAATCCGTTAATCCCACCAATATGGGCGCAAACCTGGGACACAAAAATATTGGCCTATGCGGATGACATTGCGCTGGTCACGAGTGATCCAGGTGCCGCAATAAAAACAATAGAAGAGGAGGCTAAAATCTTTGGAAAAGTATCCGGGTATAAGCTGAATCAGGATAAAACCCAGATAGTTCTTAATAATAAACTTACGATGAGGGATGATCGTGTAGTGGAGAAAGCCATATACCTGGGTGTCAACATAACGGATAATTTGGATAGTTTGGTGAAGGCTAATCTGGACCCACTAATACAACAAACCGAAAAAGATGTTAACAGAATAAATAACCTGCACCTATCTATCGGGGGTAGGTGTAATGTGATCAAAATGCTTTTTTTTCCAAAATTTCTGTACTTTTTTAGGGCAATATGCTTGGAGTTTACACCTCAATTGTTTAAAGTTATAGATAATATGTTTTCTCGGTTTATATGGGGATATAAAAGACCTCGTAGGGCACTTAGATACATTTCCCTCCCGAAAGATAGAGGTGGCCTAGCCCTTCCCAATTTTAAACTGTATTGGTGGGCCACGATTCTGAAGTACTGTAACGTACTATTGACTTTAAGCAGAGGCAATAGGTCAAGCTGGGATATACCAACACCACAAGAACTTATTTTGGGTAATGAAGCTAGTGGGTACCTATGGCGACAACATATGACTGTTACTTCAAAAAAGTACGCTTCAAAACCCTAGTGGGTATACATAAAGCCTGGAATAATGTGCGTAAACTTCTGGGAATTGGAAGGCTTTCTTGTTATACAGTACTATCTAAAAACAATAATCTCCTGGAGATATTCAATGATATATGTATGAATAGATGGTTAAATGAAGGGATCACTCAATTAGGATGTTTTTATTCTACTGCTGGGCTAAAATCATTTGAAGAATTAAGAAGTAATTATATGCTAGACTATAGGGATTTTTTTAAATTCCTTCAAATTAGGGATTTTTTAACAAAGAAAGGGGTGGGTGGGGGTAAATCTAAATTCCAGAAAATCCAAACCATTGAAACTATAAACAAGAATAAATCAGGAAAGATCGGAGAAATCTATGATAGCATGATCGCCGTACTCCCAGATGATATGAATACATTTTCGTTAAAATGGCAGGATAAACTGGGGACAACGGCAGAAACATGTCTTAGATCGTATGAATTATCTCAGTCTATATTAATGTCTGCTAGATTACAAGCTCAATATTACAAGACGTTTTTCCAAGTGTATTATACACCAAGTAGGATAGCTAAGTGGGGATCTGGTAAGGGAACAGAATGTCCACGGTGTGCCTTATACGAAGCCGACATTATACATATATTTGCAACATGTGACGTACTACAAGAGTTGATAAGGGACATATCTGATTTTTTATCTGAAATCTTTAATGTAAGAATAGAAATTACAACGGGAGAAATAATGCTGGGTATAGATGGAGATACTCGATCAAATAACATACAAGGACTGATATTTATGTCAATGGCGGTGTTTAGAATATGTATAGCTTCCGCTTGGCTGGATCCGAAGCCGCCCGTATTCCAACAATGGCGTGCGCGATTGCTGGCGTCGTGCAGCTTAGAGGTAGCTATATATAGAAGGAAGGAACGAAATAAGTGGAAAAAGGGGCTGGAAATTTGGGATCCCCTGTTGCAGTGGATGCAAAGCCAAGAGAGTGCAGGCTAGACTCCTGACGGTTTTGATTGTACAAATAACAAAATGTACCAGGAAATGATTTGGTTATATATATAATCAATTGCTTTGACGAAATTAGCTGCGCTAGACGAATCTAGTATGTGATATTTCAATATTTCTGATTTATGTAATATAATGTAATGTAATGTCTGAGCGGGGAGGAGGGGTGGGGAAGGGAGGGGAGGGAAGTAATTTATATGTAAAATGAAATAATAAAGATCAATAAAAAAAAAAAAAGAAACCACCAACACTGACACCAGGGTCATCATGACATTCAATAGGAACTCACAGAAAGTACACAAAATACTGGCCGATCACTGGGACATACTCAAGACGGACCACACTGTGGGACCCACTCTGAGCGACAGACCCATGATTACTTACAGAAAGGGCAGAAGCCTTAGGGACACTCTAGTGCGGGGTGATATCACAGAACCACGCATGGCCAACACACACAATCTCAAAGGTTTCTTCCTGTGTGGGAACTGTAAGGCCTGTAGATTCAGCCACATGGTAAAGGAGTTTAGAGTACCAGGGTCGAGTGTGAACAAAAGCATAACCCAGTTCTTAACATGCAGTACCAGCTTTGTCATTTATGTCTTGGAATGTCCGTGTAGAAAAGTATGTGGGCAGTACGACCTTAATGGTCAAAAAGAGGATTTTAGAGCACCTCAGGGCCATTACCAACAAGGATATACATTATCCAATGGCCAGGCATTTCCAAGACCATCATCAATCTAATAGCTCCCTCCTTCGCTTCTATGCCATTGAGCAGATTAATATGGGACACAGAGGCGGGAACAGGGAACTAGCACTGCGCAAGAAGGAATCCAAGTGGATTCTTGACTTAGAAACACGGTTCCTTGGAGGTCACAACCCAGACGAGGAGTTAGCAACTCACTTGCATGATGATTGAGATAACCCTCACTTTTCATTCATGTCTCTGTTCATTTCGGTTCTTTGTCTCCTCATTAGAACAGTAGAAAACCATTAACTGATTTTATTTGGATGTATCAATCAATGTTTATCCACAATAGGTGCAATCACGAACCCCTGGTTCATTGTTTCTCTTTTTTGTCTTTCCACAGGAGGAAAGGAAGGGACTCACCGTACACGACAGACACTTTCACGGGTTCCCTACCCTTTTCTTCCCCGGGCCCGGGCATGCACTTGGACAAGATAAGGAACTTTTATTCTCTTTTCATTCACTTTAAATTCAAGAGTTGGAGTTTCTAGTTGTCTATCACATGTGGTCGTTTATTTTGGACTGCTTTTTAATCTGCCACTAGGCGAATGCAATTAACCATGTATGGCTTCTGTTTTTCAGGCCTATGGCCTTTGCAATTATGACATGTTCATATGGAATTGCCACTTGGCGAATGAAATAATGTATGGTTTTGGTCTTCATGATATATGATCGCATGGCAATCACAACATGCTCATCCTTCACGATGACACGTAGTACCTACTTAGGATCACCATGCCGGGACAACACTCATACCGCTATGCACGGTAATGCTTTTCGTGTACATACTGTTATACTGGTCCGTCATTTTACACTGTATCCTAGAGACCGTTTACTCTTATATATATTCATGAAACACAACAATTCATGATAAAAGCTGTTTAAATCACTTTGCATAACCTGCATTACCACAGCAAGCTTGATGTGTTTCCCTACCGGGAACAGGCATTTATGTGGTAACCTTACACTACATGATGGCCGCCGTACAAACCTGTCTTACCAACACAAGTAATCCTGCATGTCACACCAATTGTACCTCAATTGCGATTTCAATATAGTAGCATGACTACATATGGCCACAATCATTCCCATAAGGATCAAACATTTTGTAATGTAATAAATGCCTGTGAATATGTTTTGAAACGGAATTTACCATGAACAAATACCTATTCAAATATGGCCGCCACTGTTACACAGCCATCCTAACTATTGTGAGCAATAGTCCTTTGTTTGTATCATTTGTCTATGTAATGCACTTTCTATCCATTGCACAGCGTGTGATCAAGGTGGTTTTGCCGAAACGCGTTGCAACTGAGGAATACATTTCTTTTTGCACTAGCAGAGGTCGTTTGAGTGTGCGCTCTATCTAATTGTATTTGGATTACCATTGTCCGGCTGTGGTTCCGCCGGCAACGCGCACCACCTGACCACGGGCTCGATTCCAGGAGGAACCCTTCTCTTTTGGTGATATATATATACATATATATCCACTCACAGCTTGCGGATTGCCTGCTTGAGCCAAATCACAGGTTGTGCTTAGGGGGACATTACCGCCGAACGCCTAAACACGAAGAATGTATCTTTCTCATCAAAAGAGACCCTCAATCATGGAACAGTTTCTGCTTTTATTGCATGCTACAATTGTATAAAGAGACACGTTTCAGCAGTTTGCTGCCTTTTTCAATCTTAAAAAATCGGCATTGTGGATACGCCTTTTATGCAAAATAAAGTTCATCAACATGGAAAAAATACTCCACGTCTAATTCCTCAATCATGTCGACATATTAAACGAAAATGTTCACACTTATTTCCATGATTGTACGGGCCGTATTTTAATGTTCAAAATTCCTTGCTGCACACACACAACAGTTCATTTCCAAGTGGCTAGCAGCATACCTTTCATGCATATATATATATCTTAATCTTAATGAAATTTTCCAAAAACGTGTCCCAGTGATTCTTGTTGTGCATGAAAAGTTTCAGGGTGATCCAGCAAGCGGGGACAGAGAAAAAGAGGGGGGTCAAAAGAAGTGTTTTTCCAATGTTAGATTCCATAGGAAATTTTGAACACGGTTACTGCAGAAAGAGTGTTTTTATTAATTGGTTTAAATCTGTTCAGTAGTTTTGGAGACATTAAAAAAAAGAAATTGTATATCTAGGGATGCGGATCCTCCGAGGATCCAACAGTCCCCGTGCTCAAATGTGATTGGCTGCTAACAATTCAACCAGGAAGTGTTGGCAGCCATCTTGGGACTAAGCTTCAGCTGAGTCCCACAAAAAAAGTTTTAAAAAAAGTAGAGGGGGCAGGTTAGGAATACTCTGACCCCCTAGATGAGGGAGTGGGGTCAATAATAAGAAGCGTGGGCTCCCTCGCTTCACTAATGTTTAGCCCCGGGGTGGGCCAGGTCCCTGGGGTATCAGTAAATATATGCAGGGGGTGGGAGCACAGGTCCCCCTCCTATGGCTTATGAAAGCCCGGGGGACCACCACGTCCCAAGGGCAAATGTTAAACAAATGAGGGGGACCACCACCTTAAATTGTATTAAATTGTATGAGGGTGGGCCTTCTGGGCCTGCCTATGCCTCAGAGACTGTCACCTCCCTGGGACTAAAGCTAAAAATGAATGTGGGGGCCTGTACAGCCTCCCCCGCAACCCCCGCAACCCAGAGGACTGCCAACTCCCCAGACATAATCTAAAATGAATGCAAGGAGCCTGTACAGCCTGCCCCACAGCCCCGGGGACCAGTGTCGTGTGGTTTGTGGCCTCTTGGTCTGCATTGCTAAATTGGCTTAGGCCTGGCAGCCATGTTGCCTTTTTGCACACGTTACTTTGTGACTTTGTTTTCCAGACTCTGCATGTGCCCGGCTATATTAGAACTGTCTGCCTTTTGCCTTTCACCTTTTCTCCTGTTCCCTGTGGGTTTTGTCTGCACAACATGTACAAGGTCGAAAAACAACGTCCCTTGTTCTTGCTGATCTGGTCAGCCCTCGCACTTAGACATAACACCAAATACAGCTGCAATGGAGAAATTCGTGTGCTTTAATATGGTGAGCTCTCTCTCTCTGGGACAGTTGGAGAAAAACCTTTCCAGGGAGAAGAGCTGTGCTTGTCTGATGATGTAAATCTTGCATCTAGATATTGAGGTATGGGGGTCCGCCAGACAAAGCCCAGAGGTCTTCTATTTTTATAATAAACTAGTTATTAGCACAGGGAGGGTGGATAGGCCATTTAGCCCTATTTCCACTGTCTTTATAAAATGCTGTCCCCGTTTGTATTCTATGGAATTGTAACCATGCTTATTATTTTATCATTATGCATTATGCTGATAGTACTGGCACATGTACTGTATCTTAGAGCACGATAGTTGAAATAAACATTTTAAACTATACAGTGTCTCTTATTACGCACGTTGTGGACAAGTATGAGTGAGTTATGAAAGAGTGTTCATGCTCCCGCGAGTCCTGAGAGAGACCTTGTCATGGGTTGTCAAATCATTGGTAGCTGCGCTGCGAATGAGACGCTAAAGCTAGTCGGATTGGGATTGTGGGTACTAAGGGGCATGGTTGGCTCACCACTATACTCTGAGGTCCTATTATCCTGTGCATAGCTCTGTGTATGTGCAGAATCCCTACAACATGGCACCACCAACGTGGTGGGCTGCTTATCTGCGAGACGCTTGAGTAGTGCTTGTGCTTGTCCACAACACCCTGCGCATACGTTTCCGGAAACGGGTGCGAGGGTGATACCTCCTATATTGACGTTTTTATAGGTTCTTTCAAGCTTGAAGTTGTTAAAAGGTGTTTCGACACAACCCTATATTGTGCTGCCTCCTACTACTAGGTTGTCGAATATTTTTAGCCTTAAATGGCTGTCCGAATTGCGGCACATAACCGCGCAGCGCTCAAAGCTCATTTGGCAGCGTATGGAGTGCCTGACGCGGGTGTCGACCTGATCTTTGTGGTACAAGCGGATCCTGCTTACCACTTTGAAGTATTTTACTCTTGGATCACCTTTCCGGCGGTGGATGGGACTGATAATTTGTTCCATGAATATACAGCCACCGCACTTCCTAATGTCTATAGGCCTTATAGGAATCTTGAAGTACCGCTCACGGCATGGCAACACCGTGTTTGGTTTGATGGCGCCCTCCCCCAACCGATTACCTCAGTTCGTTTAGGCCCCTTATTGATTGAAGGGGCCACTTGGCCTGTTTTGGCCGGGTATACCCCACATCCACGTTATATGACGCTTCCGGTCGCTGACCTGCGTAATTTGCATTCATCTTTGATACGTGTGCATAGAGCTTTAGTACAGTATGTTACAGGCATCATCCAGGGAGCCCCTCCTGGAGTTGCGGCACATCCAGCTGGGCCTGGAGGCGTAACCATAAGTCCCGTCATGGTTAATTCGGTAATGGGCAAGCGCCCACAAAATAAGGACGATTTACCTTATTGGCTTGCAGAGAAATTTGACCAGCTGGAGGCAGTTTTTCCAAATACTTCTCCTGTGGAAAAACACAGGATTTTGACGATTAGTTTACCAAAAGATTTAATTCCCGAGTTGGCAGATTGCAACAACTGTGGTAAGGTATTCGCAGCGGTATATGCGAAGTGTTTCGGCACTCCTTCCATGATAGTTCTCCCCTCTGTAATTAAACGAGTGCAGGATGAGCATGGCCCTGAGGCGGCTGTGGAATTAGGGATGAGACTTGTGGGAGTGTTCGATGTAGTGGCTGACCTAATCCTTGCTAACGTCAAGGGTGATGCAGTTAACTTTCAAGTAGCTAATGCTTTGGCTTTGATCCCAGAACCGGACAAGCCATGCGAATTACCGAAAATTATTGCACAAGCTTATAAAACCATAGGCCGCAATAGCCTGGGAGTTAAGCCTTTTGCTAAAACGCAAACTCAATCGCACCACAACCAAAAACTCAATCTGAGAAAGATGAGAAACCGTTCTTTACTAAAAAGAGCTGGAGGTTGAAAAAACAGGGTAAGCAACAGCAGAAGAAGCCAGGGTCGCGAGGCGCATCCCCGGTTTCCGTATCTTCTGAACGCACATATGATTTGCGAGATAGCGCGAGAATAAAATCTCCAGAGAGATTCCAAGTCCCTGATCCGCGTTCTCCTCGTTCTCCACAGGCACCAACGTCGTCACAGACTGGTGGAGGAGATCGCCAGGATAGAGGCAGGGGTTGTGAGGCTCCACAGGGACGAGACCAACCTTGACAACAAGTACGAGGGACACCAGAAGAATTTCAACGTTCTCGCCCACAGTTTCAGAAGAAAAAAGTTGCAGCTGTAACAGCGAGGTATGCCACAGATGGTGAGAACGAGACTCCTGAATTGGACGTGGGCAGTAACGCTGCTAGACAGCGCCGCGGAAGTTACCATAGTGCGGGAGGCACTGCGTCCTCATGTCGAGGCGACAGCAACTGAAACATTCATTACTGTTGAGACAGCTGACACCCAAGTGGCACCCCTGACAGACTATTTAATATTGTCATTCAAATTGAAGGTGACATTGAGCGTGTTATTAAAGGGATTTTTTGGGAGAATCTGACCTCTTCGTACGACATTTTGTTGGCAGAGGCGGATTGGCCGCCCCCATTCGTACTTGCTGCTCGTAGAGGGGAGGAGGTAATCCTTCCAAGTTTTTCTCGTCATGTCCCCAAGGACAAAGCGGAGGCTCTCGCAGCTGAGTGGGCTGTGTCCCTGGCTCCGGTGTTATACCGCAATCACGTGGGCTGGGATGAGGATTCTCCCCTCCATGATATTCCTTTGCGGTTGTTGCCACAGCCACAGCCACAACCCCAATATCCCATCCGGCGGAAAGCTAAAGGTCCCATTTCAGACATTCTGACACAGTTAGAATATCAAGGAGTAATAGAAACATGCGTATCACCAATGAATAATCCCCTTTTCGCGGTTTCTAAACCCAATGGATCGTACCGCCTAGTTTTGGATTACCGACATTTGAACTCTCATTGTCGGACCTTTGCGGTACAAAATACCCACAGTTCTGCGCTTGTAGACAGTCTTGTTCGTAAAAAATATAAAACGACACTTGACCTATCCAATGGATTTTATACACACAACTTGTCCCCGGAGTGCGGCCAATGGAGCGCTTTCACTTCCGGTGGAAAACATTTCAAATTCCGGCGTTTACCCATGGGCTATAAAAACAGTCCGGGTCTCTTCGCCGCCCGTGTTGTCTCTTTGTTGGACAGCATAGACCCTGATGCGTGTTCGTACGTCGACGACGAATTATGGCCGCATCTTTCCCGAGTGGACCGCATTATTCTTGAATTTGCGGTCTTGGGATACAAATTAAATTTTGCCAAATCTCACATTGCTGAATTTACCGTTTTGTTTTTGGGCTATGAGCTCAACAATGAAGGTAAGGGCTTAGCACCCCATTTTTTGGAGAAATGCGCGATCTTGTGCCCTCCAACCACACTGAAGAAGCTTCAGTCATTACTGGGTTTTCTAAACTTCGGGCGTACTTACATTCCCGAATATGCCCAGCGTATCAAGCCTCTTTATGCCTTGATACAACCTACCTTTTCGAAGTCATGCTGGCTTCCTGAGCATTCCTCTATACTGCAATCTTTGCAGTCTGATGTACTTGAATCTAAATTCTTGTTGACTCGTGATAACCACACAAACCTGGTGATTAGAATTGTGCCAGGGGCAGTGGGTTTCACGTACTTAACCTTTAACGAAGGTGACACAGTACCTATTGCATACAAGTCACATCTTTACACTTCAGCAGAGTTGCGCTTTTCCTCTGTGGAGAAAGTTTTGACTGCAGTGTAAATGGCGATTCTAAAGGAACGTGCACTGGCACAGGGAAAACGCATTTTGGTGGTAACACCATATCCTGCCCTTGAGGCAGTGATGAAGGCAAGTGTACCGAATTCAAAGGCATTGCACCCCCGTTGGATACAATGGGCTACATCTCTGACGTCTCCGGATGTCACGTTTATCTTTGATTCTTCACTTCAGACACAGGAGTTTTTACAGTATGAATTTGTTCATCCTCCTCCTCTGTCTTTGCTACCGCTTGAGGAGTACGAATGTATTATCTATACCGATGGTTCGGCACAACCGGCCACGGGTTCCAAGCATGCTTATTCCGCAGCGTGTGCTATTGTTGCAGGTACTATGGTGAACGGAGAGTTCAAATCAACTGTAGTGCACACTCAGGCACTAGGAGACAGTACTGCACAATTGGCCGAGCTGCGGGCCTTGGCGCTCGCCCTTGAGTTTGCGAATCCAGACGTGACAACTTTAATTGTGTGCGATTCTTACTACTGTGTTCAATCTTTTAATGACAACCTCTTCTTTTGGTTGCAAAACGACTATAGAGATGCTAAAGGCAGCACAATCAAGCATAAGATGCTTTGGGTTCGAGTGGCAGAATTGAAACAACGTCTGCCTCTCACACAGGTGGTACACACTCTTGGCCACCAGCGTGTGGGCGCACACGCTGTCGGTAACGGTTTGGCAGATGAAGCTGCCAAATCAGCAGTAGCCACGTGCACAGTAGCCGCAGTTACAAGATCCATGACTAAAATAGATAATGATATTTTGGCAGCTATTGCTGCAACAAAGGAAGGTGCTAATTACCCAAGCGGTTTCCCTTCCAAGTACTCTTATCACTTAAGTCCCGAACAGGCTCCTTACGTAAGAATTCCAGACGTTGGTGATCGGCTGATCCCCAACGCGGACCGCAGACTTTCTTTGATAACAGCCGCACACGAAGGCATGGCTTCGGCCCATGCTGGCGTGTCAGCGACGGTTTCGATCTTGCAGCAGCGTTACTGGTGGCGTGGTTTATATAAACAGACCCGTACTTATGTGCTTTCTTGTGACTTTTGTCAGCAAATTAAGCCTTCGGCGGTTACACGACCACCACAAACAAAGCTCTGCATTTCTAACAGACCTTTTGGGTGTGTTTACCTGGATCACTGCGGTCCATTTTCTTCTGACACTGCATATAAGTACATCTTGGTTGCAGTGGATTCGTGCACACGTTTCATCTGGGTCTGGCCACAATGGAGTGCTGACGCTCGAAATGTCATCAGGGATTTGCGTGTCTTTGTGGGAATTTTTGCCTGCGGCACCTTCCATTCTGACCAAGGTCCAGCGTTCACCTCTAAGGCCTACCAGGACGCAATGGGGTCACTGGGGGTGCGGGTGGAATTTTCGTCTTCATATCGGCCTGAGGGCAATTCGATTGTTGAACGAATGAACCGTGACTTAAAGCAAGCCTTGACAGCTAGAGTCTTAGGTACTGGCAGGAACTGGCTGGCCCACTTGTATAGCGTACAACGTGCACTTAATAATCTCCCTAGAAGATCTCTGGGTGGGCGGACCCCATACGAAATGCTCTTTGGCATTCAAATGTTTGTGCCCGACCTTGATGGTCTAGACATGGCGGCGCAATCCGCAATCTTTAATGTAGATAACCATTCTACTATGTTACAGGACTTACAAAAAGCCCGAGGCAAACTTGCAATTGAACTTTTACCTTCAGCCACAGATGCTGCTCTGCAGATTCCGGTTGCCGGCTGGCTTCCGAAAGTTGGAGACCTGGTCCGAGAGAAAGTGGAGAACAAAAAAGAATTTGGCCCCTCTTATCGTGCACCGGTTCCAGTCCTTGGCTTGAAGGGTACTCATACAGTTATTTTACCACCGCTTCTTGGTTGCAAGGAAAACAGACACATCTCAGTGGAAAATGTCAAGCTACAACATCTGGCCGATCCTGAATAGTGTAACACCAGCGGTCTCTTGTCCAGTCATTTACAGGACAAATGTTAGTGGCCTTCCAGCCCGAACGGTCACGGATGTTGCTATTGAGATGGTAGATGTTCCTGATCGCCTGCTCGACTGCCCGGATTCCCCATGCAACGAGGAGACTGAGTATACCTACCCCGCCACCAAGTCCGTGGCTCATCTGCCAACGACGCCACTGAGCCCAACACGTTATTCTTTTGACTCGGATTCCACCTCAGCACTTATCCCGTCCAGATTCAGTATTTTTGTATCCTGGTTCAGAGACAATTTTTTAATTCCACCATGGACATACATCTGGTTGGTACTATTCCTGATTTTTCTGTTCATGTCCATTGGCTTTGTGACAGTTTTTTCTTGCTCATCAATGGTCACTATTTACCCGAACGCTCTGCTGTGAGCTGTGTCGGTGGAACTTTGGCTCCGCATTCTTCATCTCACATCATGAAGCGTGACCACACATTTGTGAACATTTCAGCTTCTCCGGTTGCTGATGGCATCGTATGGGATGCGGTAAATTTCCAAATTCATGGCCCAACTGAGATTATTAATGTGTCAAATGTCCTCCGTGTTTCAATGGGTGATGTCGTAAAAAGTCATATTCATTCTGACGATTGGGATGTACATGCCGTTGAATCGTTATTTTCTGATTTGAAATATTATGCTGCTTTTAATGCTGAGGATTTGTATTTAAATTCTGCAAGTTATGCCGACTTATATTGTTACCAGCATTGGGGCAACCACTTTCTCCATAAACCAAGTACCCTTCGGGGTCCTTTTAATTACACCCAATGGGAACATTGTCCGACCCCTTTGCCAGGCAGCTCCCAGACTCTTAGAAATAAGTTTACTTATTTTACAGACTTTGATAGATCGAACCCTGGGTCCTATTATTTTAAATTGAACACTTCGTCCACTCAGAAAATTATGTTGACCCACACCAAATTGCTGTATTCAGGTTCCTTTTTGAATGCCTTAGCTGTGGGTGGATATGAACATTGGCGGGATACCATTGACTTGAAATCTATTTGGGGCTCCAGAGCATGGCAGGTGCAAGGCACAGAAGCATTGCACCGTGCTTGCCATATCCCGGCCCAGATTTTATTCTTAAATCAGACCATCTATCAAACAACGTGTTGGGGTTTGGCTACGTCCAAACAATTAAATGCCCCATCCATTCCTGTATTGTCCCAACTACAGCTTGCAGTTCAATTTGTCCCTTACGGATTTGCAAGTTTTGTTTCAGAACAATTCGTTTAACGTCTCTGAGTTTGTTCAGTCGCCCTGGTTGGCTTGGCCTATGGCATCTAATGCCTGCCAACTACGTTTTCATGCAGCATTCTTCCTTAGTTTCTGTTAAACAACATTTATCCCTCCTATCAGGCAACATTGATCTGTCAGATTATGTGCTGGGGCCTCGTGGTCCTTTATTTATGGAACTTACAATGAACTCTGGAAACTTTCACAAATCTAAGCTGCTTCCCGTCTCCGGGAAATAGATCAGGCAAATCTAGAAAAGGTACTTGCTGTTGTTGACAATAGTATTAATACCCTGTCTTCCCGCATTTACACATTGGAGAATATTGTTTCATCTGTTGTTGATATTGTACAAGATGATGTTTCTGTGTTATATCATGGTCAACACCAATTGCGTTCAGTAATGCAGTTTGCATGGACTTTGCAAACACTTAAAATGGGTAAGGTTCCTTGGCACTTTTTGAACACCTCTGCCTTATTCTTACCTTTTAATTTGACTGAGAAACAGCAGTTCATGTCCATGAAGGATGCAACATACACTCTGTTACATATCGAAAAAATAGAACCCTTACCATTCTCTGTGGCGGAATTGGATTCTGCAGTGTGGTTAGTACACGGGGTTATCGCGTTGCCTTTCTCTTTATTTGAATTCAGTTCATGCATGAAGCATTATCCTGTGGGCCGCTTTCAGCCTTTAGGAAGTGCTTTCCTGCATGAACTTTGGTCCCTGCCTTTCATGTATAAATGTCTTAGGGACGGGAAGGAAGTTTTTCTCACGGGGGAGTCATGCGATTCTAATGTGGGTCATTCCCTTGTTTGCAAACACATTAAATTGCACGGAGCTTGTAATGTTTCGGCTCCGAATCTTGCTTGTGTTTTAAAGGGCATTCCTGCTCCTTCTATCTCTCCTACTTTCACTGTGCTTGCAAATGGTAGCTATCTCCTTCTAAATAATCAGGACTGCTGCGGCATGCTAGCCGGCATACCATATATTGTAACAGTTTCCCACAGGGTTGTCTGCTGCAAAAATGTGCTTTTTCCTCCTCCGCACGACATCGTAGATAGTTCTATTTGGCCTTCCATTCCAACTTTGAAGGCAGATTTCAATAAATTGAGCAGAATAAAGGCGCTATTATTGAATCAGGAGGTTATGCTCACATCCGCCCGGGAGACATTCATTCTCGAGGTGGCGAGTACCCACAGTGAGATACAGGCCCTCTTGAACACAAATCTCCCACAGCATTTCGGTGAACTGATTCACCGTGTTTTCAATGCATCGCGCACTGAAGGACTTGTGCACTTTTTTTAAGTTGTGGGTTCTGGCCTTGTTACCTCCTTTCAAACAATCTTTGGTGTAATACTGGCTTTTATTCATTCCATTTTTTCCAGCGTCTTTGGCGGCTTTCCGTTGATCCTCGCCTTGGCGGCTGGTGAATTGCTTTTGGTCTGTTTGCTACGCAATGGCTGCACTTCAGGGGGCCCTCCTCGACCATGGTCGCCTTCGGGTGATCCGTGAGCGCATCCTCGCTGGCTTCGGCATCCTACCATTGGCAACCCTTGGAGTGTCCTATAGACTTTCTTTTCGCTGTGCGTATTTCACTTGCGTGCAACCTGTGATGTCCTGCATCCGATGTCCTTTCTCATGGTCCTTGGATTATTGCCTCTCCAATACGTCTCTGTCCCACCCGGATTTTGTCCAGTTGATGGGTCCCTTAACGGCCCATGAGCAGGACTGTTCCGGTGCTGGCAACATGGCGCGTGCTGCTGCACTTGGCATTTTGGCACAATGGGATGTCTGGGCGGCTGCTCAGTCTCTCCTCCAACGAAGCTATATTGAGTATCACGCAAGTTGTCCCGCAATGCTGATCGCTACTCCCTATTATGAGGAACATGAATGCAGTTTTGATCTGTTGAACTGGATGGCATCTCTTTTTTCTAACCATTCCAACGATGTCCTTTTGGATGGTGTGGCGTTTTTCTGCACTTACACACTGGATTAGTGGGCCTCCAGGTTCGGCGTCCTGCCTCAATGGATTTTTCTTTTGCTTATGTGTTTTTTTTGGGTTTTTTTCTTCTTTGCCTCAATTGTTGTCCTTTATTGGGGACTATTCCAAAACAGACGTTTCTGTTCTGCTCCATCTATTTGGACTCTGTCTTCGTCCTTTGTCTTCACCGATGGACTGACCAGGGGAGGGTGTTGTGTGGTTTGTGGCCTCTTGGTCTGCATTGCTAAATTGGCTTAGGCCTGGCAGCCATGTTGCCTTTTTTGCACACGTTACTTTGTGACTTTGTTTTCCAGACTCTGCTTGTGCCCGGCTATATTAGAACTGTCTGCCTTTTTGCCTTTCACCTTTTCTCCTGTTCCCTGTGGGTTTTGTCTGCACAACATGTACAAGGTCGAAAAACAACGTCCCTTGTTCTTGCTGATCTGGTCGGCCCCTCGCACTTAGACATAACACCAAATACAGCTGCAATGGAGAAATTTGTGTGCTTTAATATGGTGAGCTCTCTCTCTCTGGGACAGTTGGAGAAAAACCTTTCCAGGGAGAAGAGCTGTGCTTGTCTGATGATGTAAACCTTGCATCTAGATATTGAGGTATGGGGGTCCGCCAGACAAAGCCCAGAGGTCTTTTATTTTTATAATAAACTAGTTATTAGCACGGGGAGGGTGGACAGGCCATTTAGCCCTATATCCACTGTCTTTATAAAATGCTGTCCCCGTTTGTATTCTATGGAATTGTAACCATGCTTATTATTTTATCATTATGCATTATGCTGATAGTACTGGCACGTGTACTGTATCTTAGAGCACGATAGTTGAAATAAACATTTTAAACTATACAGTGTCTCTTATTACGCACGTTATGGACAAGTATGAGTGAGTTATGAAAGAGTGTTCTTGCTCCCGCGAGTCCTGAGAGAGACCGTGTTCTGGGTTGTCAAATCATTGGTAGCTGTGCTGCGAATGAGACGCTAAAGCTAGTCGGATTGGGATTGTGGGTACTAAGGGGCATGGTTGGCTCACCACTATACTCTGAGGTCCTATTATCCTGTGCATAGCTCTGTGTATGTGCAGAATCCCTACAACACCACCACTGCCCGAGGCAAGTCATTGAAATTAAGGGGGGATAATGTGGCACCCCTGCAGCCTCCCTGGGGTTAACTACTACAATGAGGGGGGCTGCGCTGCCCTCCTTCTGGAGCCATGGATGGCCCTTTGGACAGCTACCACACATGGCCGGCTCCTGCTACCTCCTGAGGTGCCCACCATTGAGAGGTAGCTTTTTGCTTTTGCTTGGTGGGAGCTTACAGCTCCCACCAAGGAAAAGCAAGCATAACTCCGCTTTCTGCAAGCTTGAGCTATCAAACATCTCCGGCTTGCAGAAAGTAGATTTTTCATTTGTTTTCCTGCATGCAAATATGCGTGCAGGGAAACAGATGAAAACATTTGCTCTGACAGACAGAAGGCTGCCTTTGAGCAGCCCCTTGTCTGTCACAGTAATGCCAGGAGGAGGGGAGCCAGCTGGGACCGTGGGGGCCTTGAGGCTACCCCCGTGGTCCCATTGCATGCTGGTTGCCATGGCCAGGCCCCGGGGGATGGGGTCTCTGGGTCTGAAAAAAGCCTTGGGAGATGGGCCAAATGGCCACCCTCCCCGAATAAAAATAAAAAGTAAAAAAATGCCAGGCCCTGGGGGATAGGGTCCCCAGGGCTGAAATCAGCCTGGGGAGAGGGGCTGCACCACCCAACTCTCCTATTTTAAATTGTTTAAAAGGCCGTGCCTCGAGGATGGGGTCTTCAAGGCCAAAATCAGCCTGGGGAGGGGAGCAGGGTGGCCCTCCTCCCCCATTTAATTATGGCCAGGCCCCGGGGGATGGGGTGCCCAGGGCTGAAATCGGCCCAGGGATGGGGGCTGCGTGGCCTCCCTCCCCATTCAAATGTGGGCTGGCCAGTCACACACCCACTCACAGACCCACTTACCCACTCACATACCCACACAGACACACACACCCACTCACATATCCACTCAGATTAACACATCCACTCAGAGACTTAAACACTCACTCACCCATCAGTGCTGTCATTTGAGATGTCATCAGTGATGTCACTGACCGAGTCATGAATGATGAGTGATGTAATGAGGTCCTAAGCAGTGCATTGCTTTGGTGTAAGTTATTGTTAGCTCAGGTGACTATAACTGCTGAACTTCTCTGGTTTAGTACAAGTGAAATCTGAGCCTAAAAATGTGGGTTTTTTCAATATATATATATATAAGCATTTAAAAAAATGGCGCCGACTGTCGTGATCAAGGCTGCTGTGAGCAGTTGAAACGCGTAGGCAGTCACTCTTTATGCTTTAAATAAAGCATTTGCTGAACAATTTGCTGAGGAGTTCGTTCATATCCTTTGTTCTGGAGTTAGGATACATTGTTGCACACATATATATATATGAACCAACAATTGCCCGAAATCTTTTAGAAGCGCACACAACAGCAGATGAAACCCAGAGGTTTATTAACAGTGCAGGAAACTCGCATCAGCATTCCTTGGTGAAATTAACTTAGACCTGACGCGTTTCGAGTGTTCTCCTCTTTTTCGAAGGTCATCAGCAAATATGCATTTGGCGCAGGGAGTTTGAATCACACTTTATGTACCGCCCTTTGTGGGCTGAGCTTAGTGCTGGTAATGACTCCTGGGATCTGTAGTTTTTGTCCCACAAAACTCACTTCCTTTAGTAGGTCCTGCGTTACAATCCATATGTTTAAAAGCATTGTAAAACCCTCAGTGGGCCCCTGAATGCATTTAGCGAGTTTAAAGTGTTCCCATCTGCTGTGCTGCATGACGAGTGAAGACACAGTTCTCACCTCGCAGCCTCCTTTCATCTTGTGGATGGTGCAGCCTCCCACGGCAGGGCTGCCGCGTAATTAAATGAACCAACAATTGCCCGAAAGCTTTTAGAAGCGCACACAACAGCAGATGAAACCCAGAGGTTTATTAACAGTGCAGGAATCTCGCATCAGCATTCCTTGGTGAAATTAACTTAGATCTGACGCGTTTCGAGTGTTCTCCTCTTTTTCGAAGGTCATCAGCAAATATGCATTTGGCGCAGGGAGTTTGAATCACACTTTATGTACCGCCCTTTGTGGGCTGAGCTTAGTGCTGGTAATGACTCCTGGGATCTGTAGTTTTTGTCCCACAAAACTCACTTCCTTTAGTGAATATATATTCACTGAAAAAACACAGGTTTCAGGGACGTTATAGTTAGTTGGACATTTCACTCATACAAAACCAGAGAAATTCGGCCGTTATAGTTAGTTGAGCTAACTATAACTCACGCTCCCGCAATGCACTGCTGATGACATCACATATTACATAACTCATGACATGGTCAGTGACATCACTGAATACATCTCAAATGACATCACTGATGACATCATCCACGTGATCATCTGATGCACCTCCTCACAGCCTAATATAACCTTTGATACACCCACTCTAAAATACAGACTGCCATTCTCGAAACCATAGACACACCAATACCAGTGTGCCTGGGTAATTGCATGAGTGTAGGAATAATGTCTAGCTAATTGCATGAGTGTAGAGGTACTGCCTGGGTGATTTTATAAGTACATGGGTATTGCCTGGGTAATTTTATAAGTACAGCGGTAGTGCCTGAATTATTGGAGGAGTGCAAGAGTAGTGCCTGGATGATTGAAGGAGTACATGGATACTGCATGGTTGATTGGAGGAGTGCATAGGTAATGCCTAGGGGCATCGGGGAGTGCATCAGTAGTGCCTGTGTGATTGCATGAGTGCATAGGTAGTCTCTGGATGTTTTTATAAGTGCATGGGTATTGCCTGAGTGATTGAAGGACTGCATGGGTAATAGCTAGGTGATTGCATGAGTGCAGGGGTAATGCCTGGGTCATTGGGTCATTGGAGGAATGCTTGGGTAATGCCTAAGTGATTGCATGTGTGCAGGGGTAATGTGTAGGTAATTGGAGGAGTGCATGGGTAATGTCTGGATGATTGCATGAGTGCAAGACCAATGTCTGGGTCGTTGCATGACTGTAGTGGTTGTGGCTGGGTGATTGGAAAAGTGTATGGGTACCGACTGGATGATTGGAGGACTGCATGGATAGTGCCTGGATGATTGCAACACTGCACGAGTAGTGCCTGGGTTATTCTATGAGTGCATAGCTAATGGCTGGGTGATTGTATGAGTTCAAGAGTAATGTCTGGGTGGTTACATGAGTATAGTGGTAGTGCCTGGATGATTGGAGTAGTGTATAGGTAGTGCCTGGGTGATTGGAAGAGTGCATAAGTACTACCTGGGTGATTCCATGAGTGATGGAGTAATGTCTGAGAGATTGGAGGAGTGCCTGAATAATTTGAGGAGTGCATGAGTAATGTTTGGGTGATTGCATGTGTGTAGGAGTAATGTCTGGGTGAATGCAGGAGTGCATGGATACTGCCTGGGTGATTGGAGGAGTACTTAGATAATGCTTTGGTGATTGCATGACTGCAGGGGTAATGTCTGGGGAATTAGAGGAATGCATAGGTAATGCCTGGGTGATTGCATGAGTGTAGGGGTAATGTCTTGGTGATTGTATTAGTGCAAGGGTAATGTCTCGGTGATTGCAAGAGTGCTTGAGTAATGTTTGAGTGATTGCATAAGTGCAGGGGTAATGTCTGGGTGGTTGCATGAGTGTAATGGTAGTGCCTAGGTGATTAGAGGAGTACATAAGTAGTGTCTGGGTGATTTTATAAGTGCATGGTACTGGCTGAGTGATTGGACGAGTGTATAGATACTGCCTGAGTGATTGAAGGAGTGCATGAGTAATGTCTGGGTGATTGCATGAGTGCATGGGTAGTGCCTGGGTGGTTGTAGTAGTGCATGGATAGTGCCAGCACAATTTCAAGAGTGCAAGGGTAGTGCCTGGGTTATTGCACAAGTGCACAGGTAATGACTGGGTGATTGGAGGAGTGCATGAGTAGTACCTGGGTGATTGCATGAGTACAGGGGTAATGTCTGGGTGATTGGAGGAGTGCATGGGTACTACCTGAGTGATTGAAGAAGTGCATGAGTAATGTCCGGGTAATTGCATGTGTGCAGGGGAAATGTCTCTGTGTTTGGAGAAGTGCATGGATACTGTCTGGGTGATTGGAGGAGTGCAAGGGTAGTGCCTGTCTGATTGGAGGAGTGCATAGCTAATGTATGGGTAGTTGCATTAGTGCAGGAGAAATGTCTGGGTGATTGGAGGAGTGTATAGCTAATGCATAGATGATTGCATGACTACAGAAGTAATGTCTGGGTGATTGGAGTAGTGCATTGATAGTGCTTAGGTGATTGGAGGAGTGCAAGAGTACTGCTTGGGTTATGGTATGACTACATAGGTAGTGCCAGAGTGATTACATGAGTACAAGACTAGTGCCTGGGTGATTGGAGGAGTGCAAGGGTACTGCCTGATTAATTATATAAGTGCAGGAATAGTTCCTGGGTGATTGAAGGCGTGCATAGGTAATGCCTAGATGATTGCATGAGTTGAAAGTTAATGTCTGGGTGATTGGAGGAGTGCTTGAGTAATGTTTGGGTGATTGCATGAGTGCAGGGGTAATGTCTGGGTTATTGGAGTAGTGCATTGATAGTACTTAGGTGATTGGAGGAGTGCAAGAGTAGTGCTTGGGTTATTGCATGAGTACATAGGTAGTGCCTGGGTGATTGTATTAGTGCAGGGGTAATGTCTGGGTGATATTATAAGTGTATATGTACTGGGTAGGTGATTGGAGAAATGCATGGATAATACCTAAGGTGATTGGAGGAGTGTGGTAATAGTGCCTAACTGTATACATGAGTGCATCGGTAGTGTTTGAAGGAATGGATGAGTGCAGTAAAAGCAGCTGTAAACATTATTTCATATTATCATGCTTCTTACATTATTTTATCTTACCTTTTTTACTAATGTAGATACAAAACTCAGTGAAACTATTTTACAATAGTTTTGTTGTAATCTGAATTGAAAATCTTTTCAAACTTCACCATTACCTTCTGTAAAAAAGAAGAAGAAAAACTATTACTGAATATAATATTATAGATTTAAGATCACAACATAATTTTAGAATTACATAACATTTTCAGTTTCCCTTTTTTGCAGTTCTCAGATTCTACTGAATTTCACCATACACAGTGATTTCAATGTAGATCATCATACAACAGCGGGGAAAAAAAGCAATCAATGAGATTGTAAAAAAAAAAAAAAGAAATCAGCGTTGAGCATTATTTACAACAAGTATACCTATCTGTTTACCTATCTACAGTTTCTAAATTACATTCTTCAACCACATTAAGGGCCCGATTCTGATGCAGGTTGGAAAAGCTTCCCGACCGATGGCCTAATTCTGATGCGGTTAGGAAGGCCTCCTAACGGCATTTGCTCCTTCCAAATCGGATCGGGAACGTGTCTTCCCGACCGAGGGCCCAATTCTGATGCGGTTAGGAACAAATGTTCCCATTGAAGTCAATGGGAGTTCAACCAAATCGTATCTGGAAACATCCGGATGCATCCTACTCTGCCGGTTGGACTTTCCCGATCCGAGTGGGTCGGAAACCATTTCCCAACCGATTCGGTCGGGAAGCTTTTCCAACCCGCATCAGAATCGGGCCCTATGTCTTTTATTTCTGTCAACTACATTTTGTAAAATATACACTATCATTTACATTGCGAATAATATAAAGATCAAATATATAAACTACTTCTTTCAAACACAATTTTCCAACTGCACTATCCATTAACACAAACAATAATCCAAACAGTAATTGTTCACATCTTCCCAATAGGCCGAATAATGTTTCCAAATTCATTTGCATTGAAAATATCCAAAATAAATTTGTTAATTCGTGTTCACATCTTCCCAATAGGCCGAATGATGTTTTCAAAACTTTGGCATCAAAAATATGAGATATGAATTTGGTAATTCATAAGGCAGCCTACATTTGAATTCCAAATGAGCATCATTGCATCATTGCAGCGTGTCCATCCTTTATTGCACTTTAAATACACAGTATAGTGTCCAGATGTTGTAGTAGGTCCATCATGGACAATAATAGCCACTGCTTTAAAAATTCTTCCTAAAATTGATACTTGACTATTTTTAAAATTTTTAATTTTGGTTTCCAATTTTGTTGTAGCATTAAAATGACATGTTTTCCATATCTTTCTATATATAATGTTGATAACATTTCTGATTTACAACGAGAACATTTCATATCTTGATTAGCTGTTTTTACTAATTTGTTAAAAGACACTGATTTGCAATCTGGTATCGTCAAGTATATGAATCGTTCAGTGTCTATTTCAGTGGTAGAAGAAAATGAACACTCTTCACATTTATGATCCCATCTGTAACTTAGTCCAAATACATTTTCAATTTCTATTCCTTCATCCTCCAATACTCCAAGCATAAACATAAGAAATTCTTGTGCATCTTGTTGTATATTCAATGTAAATTTCAATGAAGCAGTACATATATCCAAAAGATGCTGAATGCCAGAAGCAGTATGGATTTTAGTTCTATTAGTTACCAACTTTTGAAAAATATAATGCAGTAAAGAACAGAATCTTTTTTCTCGATTTTCCATAATTTCATGATGAAGATCCTCTAGATAAAAGACATTTACAATTACATTAGCATAGCAGTTGATTCCTGAACTATTTTCTAACTGGTATCCTACAATATCATCAACAGTGTCCATTTTTATTTTCTTTGCAGTTTCATCATTCTCTTGAATTGTTTTCTTTTTTTGAATCTCAGTAGAATATTTCTCATATTTTCATTTTGGACACACTACACGTTTCTCATACACAGGATATTCACCTAAGTTAGGAGCATAGAGTCTTCTTAACCGATTGTACTCTTTTACACAATGTACATCAGCACTAATCTTTTTCTCATCAAAATCAATCAAATACAAACCAGAAAAAGTTCTTATTCAAGACAATGCAGCGTATGCCATATCCTCTTTAAACACTGTACTTCCAATATTTACCAAAGCACTGTCTACACTTAAACCTTGAGATTTATGAATGGTTACTGCATATGCTAAAGAAAGAGGAAAGTGTTTTCTACTAACATACAAGTCTTTTACAAGCAAAAAACGAACAGCACAATGTCCAATCTGTTTTACCTCTTCAATCTGATCAAATTTAATCTTCAAAAATTCAATTCCATCTCTGTTCTGAAAATTTACAAAATCAACAACTTTACCCATTGCTCCATTTACTAAACCTTCTTCTACATTAAAATTGCGCCTTAAAATTACCTGACAGTTTACACATACATATAAAGTCTTTTCTAAACCTGCAGTCTTAGACACCGACTTTTCCAAGGAATCTAATTTTGACTGTAATTTCTCTGAGAGAAGAATAGTAACCCCTTCATGTTCCATTTTATCAATAGCTTCCATTTTCACTATTGGTTGTTTTTCCAATTTCAAAAGTTCTTGATTGAATGTAGAACACTCTTGCAGTGTTGGCATTAGGCAAACTATAGACTTCTTTTCACCAATTTTCTTATATATTATTTCAGGTGCTATGTTTTCGTTTGCAAACAACTTCGTTAAAAGACGACTTTATAAAGCTTCTTTGTCATGTTTTGACAAAACACCTAGGGGCATATTAGCAACAACTAGCGAAAATTATCACAAACCGCGCCTAGCGCGTTTTTTTTAACGCCGCCTATCGCTGAGATAACATGCTATTAACAAGGTTTATCTCCAATACGATAAAATATCCAGCGATAGCGGCGAAATGCGTGAACATCGCTGGAAATCCAGCGATATTCACGCATTAACGCCATGGTGGACTTAGCCTGACAATCCACCTCCCATTGAACAAACAGATAAGTCATGTTTTTAGCAGGTGTTAAATTCTAGCGATAATCGCGCTTAGCGTGACTTTTTTTATCGCTTCGCCTGCCTTGCTGATAGGGGGAAGTTGTGTTAGCAACTGTTTTCAGTCGCTTTTAGTTGGGAACGCCTACCTTGCATGTCATTAGCGATAATTATCGCTGGCATGCAAGGCGATGGGAAAACCGGCCGCTATTGCTAGAAAGCTGTCGCTAATTGCCAGGTAGGTCGCTCCCCCACCACACAGCTCTGCCTGTGTTGTCTGCCCGCTGCTCCTGTAGGTAAGATCGCCCTCCGCTTGTGGCCCCGGTGCCCGTTTTTGTCTGCTGTCCCCCTGTTTTTCCTTTCTGTGCCCCTCGCTGCCCCACTGTTGTTGTGCCCGTGATTTTGTCTGCTTTCCCCCTGTTTTTCCTTTCTGTACCCCTCGCTGCCCCACTGTTGTTGTGCCCGTGATTTTGCCTGCTCTCCCCCTGTTTTTCCTTTCTGTGCCCCTCGCTGCCCCACTGTTGTTGTGCCCGTGATTTTGTCTGCTGTCCCCCTGTTTTTCCTTTCTGTACCCCTCGCTGCCCCACTGTTGTTGTGCCCGTGATTTTGCCTGCTCTCCCCCTGTTTTTCCTTTCTGTGCCCCTCGCTGCCCCACTGTTGTTGTGCCCGTGATTTTGTCTGCTGTCCCCCTGTTTTTCCTTTCTGTGCCCCTCGCTGCCCCACTGTTGTTGTGCCCGTGATTTTGTCTGCTGTCCCCCTGTTTTTCCTTTCTGTGCCCCCGCTGCCTCTCGCCACTCCCGCCGCTGCGTTCCCTGCGGCCCCGCCCCCTGACTGCCCATTCGCTGCCCCTGCCTCCCGCCTCCCAGCTGCTCCTCCCTCCCACCTCCCCATAAATGGCGGCCGCTGCACGCGTGAGGAGAGCGACCCTTGACCTTGCCAGGTAGGTCGCTCCCCACCACACAGCTCCGCCTGTGTTGTCTGCCCGCTGCTCCTGTAGGTAAGATCGCCCTCCGCTTGTGGCCCCGGTGCCCGTTTTTGTCTGCTGTCCCCCTGTTTTTCCTTTCTGTGCCCCTCGCTGCCCCACTGTTGTTGTGCCCGTGATTTTGTCTGCTGTCCCCCTGTTTTTCCTTTCTGTGCCCCTCGCTGCCCCACTGTTGTTGTGCCCGTGATTTTGTCTGCTGTCCCCCTGTTTTTCCTTTCTGTGCCCCCGCTGCCTCTCGCCACTCCCGCCGCTGCGTTCCCTGCGGCCCCGCCCCCTGACTGCCCATTCGCTGCCCCTGCCTCCCGCCTCCCAGCTGCTCCTCCCTCCCACCTCCCCATAAATGGCGGCCGCTGCACGCGCCGCGCAGCGGACGTGCGCAGCGGGCACGCCGCTGGCGCGCCGAAGGCGCGCCTAAGGCAAGCCCGTCTGCGCCCGTCCGCGACTGGACCGCGCCCAGCGCCAGAACCCTGGAACCCACCAACGCAACACTACTCGACGGACCTACGACGCCGCCACCCTCACCGCACTCAATGCCGGCCGGAACCCTGCCTGCTACCGAGCCTCACCGAGACGCACCCACGGACCCTTCGCCTGCCAAGCCTGCCGATTCACCTGCCCCCGGACATGCACCACCTCCGCCAAGTCGAGCAACAGCAGCAACCACCTGAAATGCATCCTGCTGAACACCCGCTCCGTCCACAGGCACGCCGTGGAACTCTGGGACCTGCTCGACGCAACAGCACCGGACATCGCCTTCCTCACCGAGACCTGGATGAACGCCTCCTCAGCGCCCGACATCGCCATAGCCATCCCGGATGGATACAAGATCACCCGGAAGGACCGCGTCAACCAGACGGGAGGAGGCATCGCCATCGTACACAAGAACACCATCCGCATCTCGACTAACTCCGACGAGACCTTCTCCGCCGCCGAACACCTACACTTCCAGATACACACTGACCCCAAGACCACCCTCCGAGGCACCCTCATCTACAGACCCCCGGGACCACGCACACTATTCAGCGAAGACATCGCAGACTTCATCAGCCCGCACGCCATGCCCTCAACCGACTACATCCTCCTAGGGGACCTCAACTTCCACCTGGAGAACAACAACGACAGAAACACCACCGCCCTGCTGGACAACCTCGCCAACCTCGGACTCAAGCAACTGGTGAACACGCCCACCCACTACGCCGGCCACACGCTTGACCCCGTCTTCTCGTCCAGCAAGCACATCTCCTTCAGCCACGCCACCGGACTCCACTGGACCGACCACAGCTGCGTCCACTTCAGCTTCAGAAAGACTGCGACCCACCACCACCCGCAACAGGCTCCCCGCCGGAGCTGGAGCAAGATCACCGCCGAGCAGCTCACCGCCTCCCTCAGCCAGAACACACCCACCAACACAACGGACCCAAACGAAGCAGCCAGCAACCTCGCCAAGTGGCTGACCGCCTGCGCCGACGACCTCGCACCACTAAAAAACCCTCCCAGCAGACCCGGAAGCAAGAAAACCCTTGGTTCACCAACGAACTCAAGGAATCCAAGAAGAACTGCCGTACTCTCGAGAAAACCTGGCGACTCGACCAGACCACAGACAACAGGACCGCCCTCAAGCACGCCACCCGCAAACACCACCAGCTGATCCGTGCCACCAAGAAGTCGGCACTCAAAGAACGACTGGACAACAACGCCCATGACAGCAAGGAACTTTTCAGCATCGTCAAAGAGTTCTCCAACCCCAGCGCCGGAAACAACGACATCACCCCCTCGCAAGACCTCTGCAACTCACTCTCCGCATTCTTCCACCGCAAGATCACCGACATACACAACAGCTTCGACGCACAAACAACGCACCCTACCGCCCGAACCAACGCCCGCCACCACCACCCTCTGCAACTGGACCCGATCAGCACCGAAGACACCACCCGCACGATGAACTCCATCCACTCCGGATCACCAACCGACCCCTGCCCACACCACGTCTTCAACAAAGCCGACGCCACCATCGCACCCCATCTCCGGGACATCATCAACTCCTCCTTCCACACCGCCACCTTCCCGGAGAGCTGGAAGCACGCCGAGCTTACCGCCCTCCTGAAGAAACCAACGGCGGACCCCACCGACCTCAAGAACTACCGTCCCATCTCGCTCCTTCCGTTTCCGGCCAAAGTCATCGAGAAGACCGTCAACAGACAGCTTGCCGCCTTCCTCGAGACGAATGGATCCTCGACCCCTCGCAGTCCGGGTTTCGGGCCAACCACAGCACCGAAACCGCCCTTATCGCAGCCACCGACGACATCAGAACCCTAACCGACAACGGGGAAACAGCTGCCCTCATCCTCTTGGACCTCTCTGCGGCGTTCGACACCGTCTGCCACCGCACCCTAGTGAAGCGCCTCAGCAACATCGGAATCCGAGAGAAAGCACTGGAATGGATCATCTCGTTCCTCGCCGGAAGAACCCAGAGAGTCCGCCTCCCCCGTTCAGATCCGAAGCCACCGAAGTCATCTGCGGCGTTCCACAAGGATCCTCACTCAGCCCAACCCTCTTCAACGTCTACATGAGCCCCCTCGCAGCCATCGCACGCCGACACAACCTCAACATCATCTCCTACGCTGACGACACCCAGCTGATCCTCTCCCTCACCAACGACCCCACCACCGCCAGAGCCAACCTACACGACGGGATGAGAGACGTCGCCGACTGGATGAGGAACAGCCGCCTTAAACTGAACTCAGATAAGACGGAAGTCCTCATCCTGGGCTCATCACCCTCCGCCTGGGACGACTCCTGGTGGCCCCCGGCCCTGGGCACCGCGCCCAAGCCAACGGACCACGCACGCAACCTGGGCTTCATCCTGGACTCCTCCCTGTCGATGACCAGACAAGTCAACGCCGTCTCATCTTCATGCTTCAACACCCTGCGCATGCTCCGCAAGATCTTCAGATGGATCCCCACTGAAACCAGGAAGACCGTCACCCAGGCACTCGTCACCAGCCGACTGGACTATGGGAACACCCTCTACGCCGGAACCACAGCCAAACTTCAAAGAGACTCCAGCGCATCCAGAACGCCTCCGCACGACTCATCCTGGACATCCCCCGACACAGCCACATCACCGTGCACCTGAAAGACCTGCACTGGCTCCCCGTCAGCAAGAGAATCACGTTCAGACTCCTCACCCACGCACACAAGGCCCTCCACGACCTGGGCCCAAAGTACCTCAACGACCGCATGACCTTCTACACGCCCACACGCCAGCTACGATCAACCAGCCACGCCCTCGCCACCGTACCACGCATCCGCAGAACCACCGCCGGAGGAAGATCCTTCTCCTACCTGGCAGCCAAGACCTGGAACTCCCTCCCCACTCACCTTCGGCGAACCCAGAACCATCTCTCCTTCAGGAAGCAGCTCAAGACCTGGCTGTTCGAGCAGTAACTTACCCCCTCCCCCAGCGCCTTGAGACCCTCCCGGGTGAGTAGCGCGCTCTATAAATGCCGTGATTGATTGATTGATTGATTGATTGATTGAACGCCTGTTAGCGACAGCTTGCTGATAGGGCGATAAAAAAATCGCCGCTTTGGCGGCAAAAAGTGCCGCTAAAGCGGCGATAAAGCCCTTGCTAATATGCCCCCAAGTCTTATATCTTGAAGAATTTTTCCATAATGTTCATCACTTGCTTGTCGCATATTCTTAATAAGTTCTTTATATTCAAAATGACACCAAATGTTGACCTTTCCAATACTTCCCAAAGATTTCCTAGTGTCTTCATGGACAAGTGTTTTAAAAACAGGTTGCCCTTTCACAGGAGTAAGTTGTAGTAGGTCGCCAAATACAATTACATGTTTTCCTCCAAATAGAACATCATAATCTGTTTTTAAAATCTGTTGCATTCTTAAATGTACAAAGGCAAGCATTAAGTTTGAGGCCATGCTCACTTCATCAATGATTAGAAGTTTCATTTTCTTCAATACTCTTGACACTTCATAACAAGCTTCTCCAGATAGCTTGTGATATTCCAATTTATTTTCATGTTCAACTGGTAGCATGAGTAATCGATGTAAAGTAATCCCTTTAATATTGTGTGCTGCTAATCCAGTTGGAGCTGTTACAACACAAGATAAATGGCATCCGGTAGTTTTGTGTAGATAACTGGTGAAAACTTTAATTAAGAAACTTTTTCCTGTTCCAGCTTGACCACTGATGTACATTCGAATAGGTTTAAATGATGTGCATTGGCATTCTTTTTTTTCATGTAGCAAACCATGCTGTATCTGTAGTGTCACTTGCTCATATATTTCTTTTTGTTCAATATTTAGTTGTTCTTCCAACTTTCTCAAATCGATAATATCCTGTTGTGGTTGTTGCATTTTCGTTTCTACTTCATTCATGGCTATTGCAGCTTCATTTTCAATGATTGGTTGTCCTAGTGGATCTTGACTGAGTGGAGCAGAACTCTGACTATCTTGAGAACTGTCTCTAGCTATTTCAGCTGCAATTTTAGTTTCTTGTTCAGTCTCTTCATTTAACATTTGTAGATAAGTAGGGAAAATTGTGCATTGAATGTTATCTTTATATGCATTAAAAGAATCTTCATAGCAGTAGAAATCTCCAAGGAGTTTCACAACTGAGTTTTCTGTGATTTATAAGATTTCCTTTGGCATGTTTTACCAAACATCCATCACATCCAATTACTGCATATTTTTCTTCATTTATATTTTCAGTAACATTCCTCTTAAAGCTGTAATGTTGCAGTACTTCATAGAGACATACGTTTTCCAGATGTGGACTCCTTTTGGGATAGTAGGTATCCAACATATTAGTTTTAACAATATCTGTACTTTCTGGTTCATTCAATGCTAAGAATTCAATTTCTTGTAGAGATTTCAAAACTCTATTTCATGTAGCCGCAAGACCTAGACTTACTCAAATGATTCCTCTTGACTTTGAATATAAACTCGCAGAGCTCAACCGATCCGAACATTCATAGGATCCAATCTCTTGATGTGAAAGCATTTTCAAACTAAAGCTGTACAATTTGTTACTAAGACTCTTCTATTGTGAAATTTCTTCCCACATTTCCTTCAACTCTGTCTTTTCAGATTTTGTTATATATGACATAATGTAGCGAGCAACAACAATTGAATTATCTGCAACATACTGGATATCCATGTTTGCATTCCACATTGTCAAAATCACTGAATTGTAGTCATTAATATATTTTGAATCTTCAGTTCTTCTTATGTTGTATGTATTCTTCGGAGATTTTCGTGTTATAGTATATCTTACTTCTGACATAAAACTATTGATTCTTCCTTTTGAAATTACTGGATGTGGGAATCCAAAACGACATTTTGAATACAAATTTTCCTTTGACTTGTATTTTCGTCGACAATATTTTCCACATCGATGACTTTGAAAACGTAAAACTTGTTCTCTTAAGCTCTCTTCTCCTTTTTTTGGAATGGCACACGTAACATACTCTTCGATAAAAGGCAAAACAGTTTCATTAGAATCGGTTCCAAATTTAGGTGCATCCTTGATCCATAATAACACGTGTATATGAGGAGCACCTCTGGCTTGGTACTCCTTTTTCCAAAAGAAATCAGTAACTTCTCCAAGAGGTGGATTATTTTTATTGCAGATAAAAGACATCATAGCTTGAAACCTATGATTGAAATATCTGCACACATTCACAGGATCCAAAGAACACAATTCTCCAGCTGTCTTCAATTCAATATTCTTGACTTTTGAATTTGCTTGTCGAAGAGATTCAAGTAAATCGTTACAAGCATATTCAGCAAAGCTAAGTGTTAGAAACCACGTAGGAGTATCCAAGTTTCTTAACATACATTTAAGTTCATCATGACGACGATACCAATACTTATTAGTACCACGTTGACACGCCATCAAATTAATTAACTGAGATTCCAAATGATTGTCTCTTTGTTGAACTTTGTCCATAAATTCCTTTGCAGTAACATGTGTAAGATGAACTCCTGTTTTCATATGTGATTCACTGCATATGAAAGTCCAGACAAATCTCTTTCAAATAGAAGATGAAGTATACATGGAATGCACTGTCGAAATCTTGGATCTTCTGAGTACAATCTTGTCATCCGGTATTCTGAAGCTGGAATCTGTACTGCTCGTTCATCATATTGTCCACCTTCTCCAGTGGGGAACAGCTGTGGAAAACAACGAGCTTCCAAACTTTTTCCCATACACTCATGGGAGTTCCCTTTGCTTTCTTCATTTGAAATAATTCAATAGTGTTTCCAATCACTTCTTTTGAATGTAAAGGATGTATACTGTAATGTTCGTAAATCTCTTCACTCCTGCTCTTGTCCACTTTTTCTATTTGGCCAGTTGAAATTTCTGTATCTTCTTCTAAACATATTTCCTGGTCTGCCACATTTACACTTTTATAATAAATATTGTTATGTACAAGATATAATATAGCCTTTTGAAGTTTGCTGACATCTACTAACTCTTGCCATATTCTCCGACTCTTTGTTGGTACCTCATTAACTAGAATAACTACAGGCTCACTTTCCTCTCTCTCAATACCAACAGTTTCAATATTTTTTCAAAATCTAAAGGTAAGTACACAATTCTTCCTTTCAGACCTCTTTGTAAATCTGTTGGAGGCAGCTTACCTGTTTTAGGCTCCATACGAATAATAGCCTGAAACGGGTGCACAGATTGAATAAGAATGGACTCATATGTATTTAAATCTGCCAGTTCCAGAGGATTAGCTACCAACTCTAAATTGTTATGTAGTGCTCTAGCTGGCATTTTGTTCTCTTCTAATTTGTTGCAACAATATTTACAAATACGTTGATCAGTACCCAACTCAAAATGACCTTCCACCAACAAATAAGCACCAAATTGCTCCCACTTATCATTATTTTCCTTTTCACTTTTTAAATACACATCAACATTCCTAGTTTGACTTCTATAGTGAGTACGTCGACAACAAATACAAACATAGTTTGGTTTTTCACATGAAAGTATCTTAAACTTTGTAATTTCTTCTTCAAACTTCTCAGTACTAATATCTTCCAACTGTTGTTCCACACCTACACTTATCAAACTCTCACTTTCTCTACACTCCTCTTGTGAATCAAAGAAACGAAATTTTATATCATCACAAACTTTATTTACATTCAATACTGAACCATGCAAAAGAGCTGTGTTCATTTCACTTAAAGATAATACAGGACTTTTTACATAGTACAATCTCCTTACAAACTACCGCATTTCTGTATGATGTACAGCTAACATTCTTAAATGATGAAAAGTACTTTTACACACTTTTCTAAAAAGACAAGCCAGAGAATGACCCTGCAAGTTACTATATTTTCTCACTTTACAAGGATCTAGTCCTTGCAACATCTTAATCTTCTGTTTAACACTTTTTTTTGCATATTGTCGCAAGAAAACTCATAATATATCAATGGATTCCTGTTGAATACTACAAATACTGCTACAATCCCACTTATACACTGGAGCATGTGCACGTCTCCCTTGAACTTCTTCAGCAATTACTTCTTCCACATTTCTAGGAACCATCTTTTCTTTTTCAATTGGACAACCATCCTTTATCTCGTACGACCACAGGTATCAACTGCGTGAACTAATGTATTTTGTTGAAAATAACTTTCTTCATTAAAAAAAGGCTCAGTACTAGAAGTATGCTTCCATTCACCAGAAAAAGCTTTGCAGAAGTTACTTCTATTAACCAGTCTTTTACCTTTGCTTTTCTCCTTCATAAAGTGCATTGTTTTATTCAATGTTTTCATTCTCTTCAATACCAATATAAATAATTTCTGTTTCAATTCAAAAGCAGTATCTACTACACTTTCAATCTGTTGCTTCTTCTTAAATGCTGCCGATCTTTTTTTATACTTTTTACAATCTTTTAATAAATTCTGAATTACTCTATTACGAAACATACGTACACGTACGTCCTTATATTGTTTCTGTCTTTTTGTCACATGTGCTTCTTTTCCATTGTGTTTCTTCATTTGCTTCTCCTTTGTTCGAAAAATGTCTTTCCTCATTTGATTAGTATTTTGAGCGTACAATTTCTCCACAACTTTTTTTAATAAATTGTTTAGTTCTCTTACCAGAAGCCACTTTATCCTCAGCATCTTTTTGGTGTTTTTCTACTTCACTTGTTTTAGTTTTCATTAAGTACTTCTGTTTCCTTTGTTCTCTTCTCTTTTGATGTTTTCTTGCCCTCTTTTATTTGTAACCCAAATAAAATATCTCCCTAAAAACCAAATAATACTATAATTATTTTAGTACATTAATTCAAATTTCAAAATTAATAACATTTTAATTTTGAAAATAACAACTAAGCGCAAAAGTACAATTAAATTTCTATTGCATTTATATCTCATAAGAAGAGAAAAGTATAAAAATAAGCAAAACATCTGCAAAAACAGAAGAATAGGTGGTCACACAGCCAAAAGGAGAAAGGAAAAAAAACAAAAGGTTTACAAACAGCAAAATGAAATACAAAAACAACACAACTACTGAAAAATGTAAGAAATGCAGAAAGAAGGAACACATGTACAAAAAGAAAAAAGACAGGTGCAGAAAGAGGAAAAAGAAGTGCAGAAAGAGGAAAAAGTTGTAGAAAAACGCAAGTAAGGTACAGAAACAAATAAAAGGGGTGCAGAAAGAGGCAAAATGAGTTGAAAAAGAAATAAAACAGGTGCAGAAAGAAGGAAGAGAAGTCCAGAAAAAAGCAACATAGGTGCAGAAAAACACAAAAGAAGTGCCCAAATCAGCTAAGAGATACAGAAAAAGACACCAAAGGTACAGAAATAGACAAGAGAGGTGAGCAAACAAGGAAGACTAGTGCCGAAAGAGGCAACACGGGTACAGAAAGAAGCAAGAGAGGAGCAGAAAGAAGCAAGAGAAGTGCTGTAGGAAGCAACAGAGGCACAGAAAGAGACAACACAGTTGCAGAAAGAAGCAAGAGAACTCCAGAAACAATCAAGAAAAATGAAGAAACAGGCAAGAGAAGTGCAGAAAAAGGCAAGAGAAGAGCACAAAGAAACAAGAAAAGTGCAGAAAGAAACAAAAGATGCGCAGAAAATGTCAAGACAAGTGCAGAAAGAGGCCAGAGAAGTGCAGAAAGAGGGAACAGGGATGTAGAAAGAGATAAGAGAGATGCAGAAACAGGAAACAGAGGTACAGAATCAAGATAGGTGCAAAAGAGACAAGAGGGGTACAGAAAAAAGCAAGTGAAGTGCAGAAAGAGGCAACAGAGGTGCAGAAAGAGCAAGAGAGGTGCAAAACAACTAAGAGAACTGCACAAAGAGGCTAGAGATATGCTGAAAGAGGGAAGAGGAGTAGTATATGTATAGGTAGTTTCTCCTTAACTGTATGACTGCATGGTAGTGCCTAAGTAAAAGGATGAATGTACCAGTAGCGGTAGGATCATTGCATGAATTCATATGTAGTGCCTAACAAAATGTATCACTAAATGGCTACTACCTAAGTCAATAGTTCAATGCTAGAGTAGAGCCTCAATAATAGAATGAGCGCTGCCTGTTACACATTGCGCTAGACACGATTCCCATGAGGTGTACTTTTTAGCTCAGTTGTTTTTAAACCTATGTGTTTTTAAAACTAAAGTTCTATCGTTGTACTGTATCTTGCTGAATTTGATTACACTCACATACGGAGGAGGGAGGGAAGCGGAAGTGGGTTGGAAAGCGGACATTTGCTTTGAAAGGCTACCGCTCTAGTGGTTGGAAGCCTGCCTACTTAAGAGGCACGCTGACGCGGACGCGCAGCGCTGCCTGTTTCACATTGCGCTAGACACGATTCCCAGGAGGTGTACTTTTTAGCTCAGTTGTTTTTAAACCTATGTGTTTTTAAAACTAAAGTTCTATCGTTATACTGTATCTTGCTGAATTTGATTACACTCGCATACGGAGGAGGGAGGGAAGCGGAAGTGGGTTGGAAAGCGGACATTTGCTTTGAAAGGCTACCGCTCTAGTGGTTGGAAGCCTGCCTACTTAAGAGGCACGCTGACGCGGACGCGCAGCGGATGCGCCGCCGGCGCGCCAAAGGCAATCAATCAATCAATCACAGAATTTGTAAAGCGCGCTACTTACCCGCGAGGGTCTCAAGGCGCTGGGGAGAAAAAAAGGGGGGGGGTGCTGCTACTGGTCAAACAACCAGGTCTTGAGTAGCCTCCTGAAGGTCAGCAGGTCTTGAGTCTGTCGTAGGCTTAATGGAAGGGTGTTCCAGGTCTTGGCGGCGAGGTGGGAGAAGGATCTGCCGCCGGTGGTAGTTCTTCGAATGCGAGGGACGGTGGCGAGGAGAGGTCGGCGGAGCGGAGGTTGGCGGTTGGGGACGTAGAAGAGGAGTCGTCTGTTGAGGTAGGCTGGGCCAGTCTTGTGGAGTGCCTTGTGTGCGTGGATGAGGAGTTTGAAGGAGATTCTCCTGTCGACGGGGAGCCAGTGCAGGTTCCTCAGGTGGGGGGTGATGTGGCTGTGGCGTGGTACATCGAGGATCAGGCGTGCGGAGGCGTTTTGTATGCGTTGCAGTCGCTTGATGAGCTTGGCCGGGGCTCCTGCGTAGAGGGCGTTCCCGTAGTCAAGTCTGCTACTGACGAGGGCCTGGGTGACTGTTCTTCTTGTGTCTGTCGGGATCCACCTGTAGATCTTGCGAAGCATGCGGAGGGTGTTGAAGCAGGAGGATGAGACTGCGTTGACTTGCCTGGCCATGGAGAGCGTTGAGTCAAGGATGACTCCCAGGTTGCGTGCGTGGTCGGTGGGTGTCGGGGCTGCTCCCAGCGTCGTTGGCCACCAGGAGTCGTCCCAGGCTGAGGGGTTGGAGCCGAGGATGAGGACCTCTGTCTTCTCCGTGTTCAGTTTTAGTCGGCTGATCTTCATCCAATCGGCGACGGCCTTCATTCCTTCATGGAGGTTGGTTTTGGCAGCGAGGGGGTCCTTGGTGAGGGAGAGGATCAGTTGAGTGTCGTCGGCGTAGGAGATTATGTTGAGGTCGTGCTGTCTGGCGATGCGTGTGAGCGGGCCATGTAGATGTTGAACAGTGTTGGGCTGAGGGACGATCCCTGGGGTACGCCGCAGATGATCTCGGAGGCTTCGGATCGGAATGGTGGGAGGCGGACTCTCTGGGTTCTGCCGGTGAGGAAGGAGGTGGCCCATTCCAGGGCCTTGTCTCGGATCCCTGCGTCGTGGAGGCGTGCGCGTAGAGTGCGGTGGCAGACAGTGTCGAAGGCGGCGGAGAGGTCCAGCAGGATGAGGGCTGCGGTCTCACCGTTGTCCAGCAGGATCCTGATGTCGTCGGTGGCGGCGATGAGGGCAGTCTCAGTGCTGTGGTTGCTGCGGAACCCCGATTGGGATGGGTCCAGGACGCCTAAGCTCGTACCGGGCTCAGGGCGAGTTCCCCTGGCCATTTTACCTCAGGAATCATAGTGCACACCAGTGAAGAGCTACGGATGCTAGATCCCCGGAAAGAAACTTCTACCTGTCCTCAGTCGACTATGACTACGACGCCTGCCAGTAAGAACACTAATAATATTTGCCCCAACTGTTATGTCACCCATCCTGTTTTATTGGATATCCCGGTGAAAGGCCTATCAGCTACACATATCAGGAAATCAAGGGCAGCAGATGCTGGTCCGCTAAAATGTATCTTAGTGAACGCCAGGTCTTTAGTTAAACATAGCACGGAGTGTGCTCTATTATTGGAGGAGCTGATGATTAAAATTGCTTTTATTACGGAGTCCTGGACTGATAAAGCTTCAGGACCCGACCTAGTAGAAGCTGCCCCCCCAGGTTTTCTCTACCACACACTAGATAGACCTCACGGAAGGGGAGGGGGCCTGGCTGTTATCTACCATGACTCATTAAAGCCTATTTTCCACAAAGCTTCCAACCTTTGTTGTGAGGCCCTTTCATTTAGCTTCCACTCCGCCTATCATAGCACTTTTAAGGGTATCCTGCTCTATCGACCCCCTGGCCCCAGAGGTGGTTTCTTGGAGTTGCTGGGCTCACTGTTGGAGGAAGGGTTATGCCTTAACTCATTTACGGTGCTCGGCGATTTTAACTTTCACTTGGAGGCCGCAACTGACCCCGATACATCCCGGCTACAGCAAATCATGGGAGTGGGAGACTTTAAGCAGCTGGTGGGTAATCCTACCCACGATAAGGGACACACCCTAGGCGGGATTTACTCAAATAACTCGGACCTTGTCTGTACTGCGGTACTCCCGCTGCTTTGGTCCGACCACAGGGCGATTCAGTTTCACCTAAACCCACTCGCTGATCCCATAATTCCGTTAACTACTGCTAATGAGATTGAAACCAGGGCTTGGAAAGAGGTAGACAGTTCCAAATTGGAGGAGGAGCTTTGGAAATCTCTGCGTCCTCTTCCCGTTGGAGCTGAAGAGGTTACCTCAGTCTACACCTCATGGCTTGAGTCCACTTGCAATATACTCGCCCCTGTTAAAAAGTGGGTTCCTAAACGTGCTACACCTTCGGCCCCTTGGTACACTGAAGAGCTCAGAGCTCAAAAACTGAACTGTAAACAGTTAGAAAGGGCTTGGAGGAGAGAATATAATAAGCCAGACAAGGACACCTATAGACATAGCATCGCTACCTATAAGGGGATGTTGCTGGAAACTAAAAAGAAATATTTTCAGGAACAAATAGATCAAGCCAAATCAAATTCCAAGGAACTGTTTAAAACACTCAAAAAACTAGCCATACCAAATGCCCCTAAGAGCTCTAGCAGCCCCAAATTCTGCGATCAGTTAGCCGACTTCTTCAAATCAAAGGTGGAATCTATTTTTCTTCCTTCTCCCCAGCAGATAATAAGGAGCCTGAGCAGTCAAATACACTCGGACAAGATAGTGCAACAATCTCTGCCATATTTGAGCACTTTCAACCTCTCACGGTTTCAGAGACTATTAAAATTTTGAATTCTATTCGTTCGGGAGCTCCATCTGATCCCTGTCCTGCTCACTTATTGAAACAAATTTCAGGAGTTATTGGCTCGGCTCTTACACCCCTGCTGAATGAGATATTCAGCTCTGGCACTTTTCCCAAGAAGTGGAAGGTTGCCTCCATCCTCCCCCTCCTGAAAAAACAGAACCTTGATGCAGTGACCCCAATAATTATAGGCCTATCTCTCGACTCCCGCTTCCTGCCAAGGCCTTAGAAAAAGCGATGAACATACAACTTAATGCCTTTCTTCAATCTAATCAGACTCTCGATCCTACCCAATATGGCTTTAGAGCAGAACACAGCACTGAGCTTGCCTTAATTAAATCTACGGAGGAAATTCGGGAGGCCCTGGATAGTGGAGGAAGTGCTGTATTGATCCTGTTAGACCTGTCCGCGGCCTTTGACACGGTCCATCACAAAGTCTTGATGGACCGTCTGGCTGAGGGCAGGGCTAAAGGGGTCTGCTTTGAAGCTTCTGCAGTCATTTCTCTCTGATAGAATACAAACCGTGGATATGGACAACTGCCAGTCTAAACCTTTCACCCTTCCTTGTGGGGTCCCACAGGGCTCCTCCCTCAGTCCAACACTTTTTAATGTTTATGTGGCTCCCCTAGCTGGTGTGATTAGGTCTTTTGGCTTCCAGTTGACCTCTTATGCTGACGACACCCAGATAGTGTTGTCACTTAGGGAGGGCTCTGAAAAGGAAACGGGTGCTCGATTCCATGACTGCATGGCTGCTATCTCCAGATGGATGTCGGCAAACTGCTTAAAACTCAATTCTAATAAAACAGAGGTAATAAAATCAGTAATGTCTCAGTGAATACATCAATGCATAGCTACTAGCTGAGTAAATGTTTGACTGAATAGTAGTGTCTAGCTGACTATATTCCTAAAAACAAGCATGCATATGTATGTACCTTTTCCTAGTGCCATCATATGTAAAAGAAACATACAAATACATATATACCATTGTTTTCTAGCTCTACCATCTCTATAGATATAACACATGTGAGAATATATGTGCAAGCTGACACATACTTGAGACATAACACTACAAGGTCCCTTAACCTTGACAGACTGCACTTTCCATTTTAAAGAGACACCTAAAATTATACAGTATACTTGAAGTACGCATTTCCATACACCAATACGAACTAACCTAATCACTAATCCTTCTATCAACAAGTCTCAAACCTCACTTTTGAGCTGCAGGTTCACTATTCAGCAACTACTCAGAGTGTTGGGCCTAGCCAAATACAAAGCAGCAACTTTTTCAATGTGTCTATTAAAAGTCTCACCATATTCCGGGGAGCATGCGTGCATGTGTCTGTACCTTTTAAAAGTGGCATCAGATATCAAAGAAACATGCAAATAGATGGGTAGTGTGTAGTGCCTGAGAGAAGGATGACTGGATGGGTAGCGCCTGACTGAATAGTTCAGTGCAAGACTACTGCCTGGGTGATTGCATGATAGCAGCAGTACTGAATGGGTGATTAGATCAGTGCAGGAGATATACCTTAGACAAACCATGAGTGCAAGGCTAACGCATGGTTGAAGACAAGAGTGTATGAGTAGTGCTTGAAAGAATAAAAAAGTGCATGGGTACTGCCTCAGTGATTCTATGACTGCAGTGGTAGTAACTGAATGATTATATGACTGTATGGGAACCACCTGAGAGAAAATATGAGTGTAAGGGTAATGCTTGCCATTCTGAGTGCATCAGTAGTACCAGAGTGAATAGACAAGAGCATGGGTAGTGCCTGACTGAATCTTTGAATGGGATAGTAGTGCCTGGATGATTGCACAAATCTATGCTTAATGTCTGAGGGATTACATGACATGCATGTATCTGTGCCTTTTCCTAGTGGCATCATATATAAAAGAAACATACAGATACATGCATACCAAACTTTTATACTTCTACCATCTGTTTAGACATAACACGTGAGAGAATACATGTGCACACAGACACATACCTCACTCATAAGACTAAAAAGTCCCTTAAACTTGACAGACTACACTTCCCATTTTAAAGAGACACCTAAAAGTATGCGGCATACTTGAAGTGTACATCTCCATAGACCAATATGAACTAACCTAATCACTAATCCCTCTGTCAACATGTTTTAAACCTCACTTTTGGGCTGCACCTTCACTATTCAGCAACTACTCAGAGACTTGGCCCTACCAAATACAAAGCAGCAACTTTTTCAATGTGTCTGTTCAAAGTCTCACCATATTCCAGAGAGCATGCCTCCATGTGTCTGTACCTTTTAAAAGTTGCAGTATATATCAAAGAAACATACAAATAGATGGGTAGTAGGTATTGCCTGAGAGAATGGATGACTGGATGGGTAGTGCCTGAGTGAATAGTTCAGTGCAAGAGTACTGCCTGGGTGATTGCATGAGAGCAGCAGTACTGAATGCGTGATTAGATCAGTGCAGGGGAAGTACCTTAGACAAACCATGAGTGCAAGGCTAACGCATGGTTGAAGACAAGAGTGTATGAGAAGTACTTGAAAGAATAAAAAAGTGCATGGGTACTGCCTGAGTGATTCTATGACTGCAGTGGTAGTAACTGAATGATTATATGACTGTATGGGAACCACCTGAGAGAAAATATGAGTGTAAGGGTAATGCTTGAGCCATTCTGAGTGCATCAGTAGTACCAGAGTGAATAGACAAGAGCATGGGTAGTGCCTGACTGAATCTTTGAATGGGATAGTAGTGCCAGGATGATTGCACAAATCTATGCTTAATGTCTGAGGGATTACATGACATGCATGTATATGTGCCTTTTCCTAGTGGCATCATATATAAAAGAAACATACAGATACATGCATACCAAGCTTTTATACTTCTACCATCTGTTTAGACATAACACGTGAGAGAATACATGTGCACACAGACACATACCTCACTCATAAGACTAAAAAGTCCCTTAAACTTGACAGACTACACTTCCCATTTTAAAGAGACACCTAAAATTATGCGGCATACTTGAAGTGTACATCTCCATAGACCAATATGAACTAACCTAATCACTAATCCCTCTGCCAACATGTCTTAAACCTCACTTTTGGGCTGCACCTTCACTATTCAGCAACTACTCAGAGACTTGGCCCTACCAAATACAAAGCAGCAACTTTTTCAATGTGTCTGTTAAAAGTCTCACCATATTCCAGAGAGCATGCCTCCATGTGTCTGTACCTTTTAAAAGTTGCATCATATATCAAAGAAACATACAAATAGATGGGTAGTAGGTATTGCCTGAGAGAATGGATGACTGGATGGGTAGCGCCTGAGTGAATAGTTCAGTGCAAGAGTACTGCCTGGGTGATTGCATGATAGCAGCAGTACTGAATGGATGATTAGATCAGTGCAGGGGAAGTACCTTAGACAAACCATGAGTGTAAGGGTAGCGCATGGTTAAAGACAAGAGTGTATGAGTAGTGCTTGAAAGAATAAAAAAGTGCATGGGTACTGCCTCAGTGATTCTATGACTGCAGTGGTAGTAACTGGGTGATTGTATGACTGTATGAGAAGTACATGAGAGAAAATATGAGTGTAAGGGTTATGCTTGGGCCATTTCATGAGTGCCTCAGTAGTACCAGAGTGAATAGACAAGAGCATGGGTAGTGCCTGACTGAATCTTTGAATGGGATAGTAGTGCCTGGGTGATTGCACGAATCTATGCTTAATGTCTGAGGGATTACTTTGCATGCATGTGTCTGTGCCTTTTCCTAATTGCATCATATATAACAGAAACATACAGATACATGTATACCAAAGTTTTATACCTCTACCATCTGTTTAGACATAACACGTGAGAGAATACATATGCATGCAGACACATACCTCACTCATAAGACTAAAAAGTCCCTTAAACTTGACAGACTACACTTCCCATTTTAAAGAGACACCTAAAATTATGCGGCATACTTGAAGTGCACATCTCCATAGACTAATACGAGCTAACCTAATCACTAATCCCGCTGCCAACATGTCTTAAACCTCACTTTTGGGCTGCACCTTCACTGTTCAGCAACTACTCACAGTCTTGGACCTAGCCAAATTCAAAGCAGCAACTTTTTCAATGTGTCTGTTAAAAGTCTCACCATATTCCAGAGAGCATGCATGCTTGTGTCTGTACCTTTTAAAAGTGGCATCATATATCAAAGAAACATACAAATAGAAGGGTAGTGGGTAGTGCCTGAGAGAATGGATGACTAGATGGATAGCACCTGAGTGAATAGTTCAGTGCAAGAGTACTGCCTGGGTGATTGCATGAGAGCAGGAATACTGAATGGGTGATTAGATCAGTGCAGGGGAAATACCTTAGACAAACCATGAGTGCAAGGCTAACGCATGGTTGAAGACAAGAGTGTATGAGTAGTGCTTGAAAGAATAAAAAAGTGCATGGGTACTGCCTCAGTGATTCTATGACTGCAGTGGTAGTAACTGGGTGATTGTATGACTGTATGAGAAGTACATGAGAGAAAATATGAGTGTAAGGGTAATGCTTGGGCCATTCTATGAGTGCATCAGTAGTACCAGAGTGAATAGACGAGAGCATGGGTAGTGCCTGACTGAATCTTTGAATGGGATAGTAGTGCCTGGGTGATTGCACGAATCTATGGTTAATGTCTGAGGGATTACATAGCATGCATGTGTCTGTGCCTTTTCCTAGTGGCATCATATATAAAAGAAACATACAGATACATGTATACTAGAGTTTTATACCTCTATCATATATTAAATCATAACACGTGAGAGACTAGATGTGCAGATACATACTTCAGTCATAAGACTAAAAAGTACATTAAACTTGAAAGAGTGCACTTCCCATTTTAAAAAGACACCTAAAATTATGCGGCATATTTCAAATATACATCTCCACAGACCAATACAAGGTAAGCTAATCACTAATCCCTCTGCCAACATGTCTTAAACCTCACTTTTGGACTGCACCTTCACTATTCAGCAACTACTCAGAGAGTTTGGTCTAAGCAAATACAAAGCAGCAACCTTTTCAATCTATCTGTTAAAAGTCTCACAATATTCCAGAAAGCACGCATGCATGTGTCTGTACCTTTTAAAAGTGGCATCATATATCAAAGAAACATACACACTTGGATGTTTTTTTTTTTAAAGTAAAAATATCACTAGAAACAATAAAACAGTGCTGAATAATATATTATACACCTTACAAATTAGTTACTCACGTTTGAGGTAGTATTGCAAAATACCAAATATCAGAAACTCTTAAAAGATTTTCTTTTCCACACAAGAAATGTAATGCACCTCTCTCAGAAAGGTGAAACCAGAAATGGCAAACTTTCCCTCTCTTTTTGCACTCAAATAAATGTAAGCATCAAATCGCATTGCTTCCATCATTATTTCAAATTGTAAAACACATTTCTATTGGTTAGACATATTAACCCTTTCTAACTGTCTTCAAATGGTGCCCAAACTGCTTCTGTATCTTGCGGTGGAGCCGCGAATTCACACGGGAGTTCAAAAACCTATTTTTAATAATACTAGTATAGTTTTTCAGCAACACACTGCTTCTACACATACTACCGTCTTAGAAAACTTTAATTTACTAACTTTTCACTTATATTTAAGCATCCATTTCACATTTTAAGTCCACAGTTAAGTTTCAACCCTTCCTCCATTCTACTTAATGCCAGTTTCCATAGTAACAGTTCATGGAACATTCAACTGTACTGGCAGGTCACAAGTTCACCGTAGTTTCAAGTTCAGCACACAAGCTTACTAATGCATACAGCAGGTGTGGTTGACTTTTGCAAAATATTACCTTATGGTATCAACTGTACCTTTCAAACATTTTCTAACAACGAATCACAAACATGCTACCTCAGCAAAGTAACATGCATCCTATTTTTGAGTGCACAATCTTGATGAACAGCCAATCACTTATCAACTTTTAAAAAACAACATGTTCTCCACCATTTTAGATATCTCTCATTCTACCAACTGACTACCTGAGCTACAGACATCTTTTGATTACTTCCAGACATCCCTTCAAGATGCTCACAGTGTGGATTGTAGGGCACAGCTATGTTTTCTGGTGCAAAAGGTATGCTGAACGCAGAGGTATTGCCAAAGACCTAGGTTTGGAAAATGTGGACAGTAAATGGATTGTACAGAGAGGGTTAAAGTGGCACCAATTGTTGCCTATGGTTAAAACCTTTTTGCATCTCCAACCCCCTGACCTCATGATTGTGCACTGTGGTGGTAATGACCTAGGCACATTGACTGGGGTAGGTCTGGAAATGATAATGAAGGACACCTTTGCACAACTGATGTTGCTTTTGCCTCAAACTGTCTTTGTATACTCTAACATATGCCAAAGACAGAAATGGAACTGGTCAAATCAATTCTGTCCACAGTTTGAGAAAGTTAGGAAGAATGTCAATAAAGCTGGTTCTGCATACCTCAGAGATCATAGAATGGGGTACATTTACAACAACAATCTACGTTTTGATATGGACGACATTTACAGAAGTGATGGAGTGCACTTCACAGATCAAGGAAACAGAGTCTTCCTCAACAACCTTAAGCTGTGCGTCCGCACTTACAGGTAGCTGCAACAAAGTCAGAATGAAAACAAGGGCTCTTTTTAGAGCCACCCTATAACCCAACAGTGAATCTTATTTTTTTTAAACATACATACTCTTTTTTTAATTTTGCTTGGAGTCAGGAACCCATCGCGGTTACACAGGGGGGCCACGCTTAGAGCCGCGATGGAGTTGCGACTCCAAGCATGCGAGAAAAAAAAAATGCACCCCATTCTTACAACTCAAATTCTGCCTCGGGGACCCCAGCCCCCGAGGCCCAGCCATTTCATACTATAAAAAAAAAAAACTACCCCCCAGCCCCCTAGGGGCTTTTACTGCCCCGGGGACCCCATCCCACGGGGCATTCCCTCGCTTTTTTTAAAAAAAATGCATTTTCCCCAGAGGGGGGCCACGTGGCCCCCCCCTCCCCAGGGCCACTTTTGGCCCTGGGGACCCCATCCGCCAGGGCCGGCCCTCACGTTGGGGACTGCAGAGGGAGCCCCAATGCCCCCGCGGTCCCTGCCACCTCCCCGCCTCCTGGGGAGCCGGCATTGCTTTTGCACAAGGGGAGCTGCTGACATGCAGCTCCCCTTGTGTAAAAGCAATACTGCTTTGCTTCATGGAAGCGAGAGCAGGTTTCCTGCTCTTGCTTCCATGAAGCAAAGCAGAGTTTGCAATGACAGGGCGGGAGCTCCCGCCCTGTCATTGCAAACTGCAATGTCCCGGGGGTGGGCACCCCTGGATATTGCCGCAGCCGGCCCTGGGCAGTGGCAGTCCCCAGGGCCATAGAGGGCTCCAGGAGGGGGGCCACACGGCCCCCCTCCCTTTTCTGAAAATAGCCCTGGGGACATGGTGGTCCCCGGGGCTGGGGGGCCGCAACGGACCCCAGCATTACAATAATTAGAGCCCCGGGGAGGTGCGGCCCCAGGTCTTGGGGTGGCTCGCGAGGCCCCCCCAATAATTAAATAAAGCCCTGGGGAGGTGGTGGTCCCCGGGGCTGTGGGGGCCCCCACAGGCCCCCCCCAATAAAAAATTAATCATTGCCTCTAGGACCTGGCCCACCCGGGGGCTCATTAAAATGAAGAGTGGCATACCGTGCTTCGTTTTTTTGTTGTTATTCGGTGGGATTCGTGCACCCAGCACCAAAACTTTTTGGGGCACTGGAGGTCACTGTGGAACCCCCTGACCAGGCCCAGGGGGTCAGGGTGTTTCTACCCTGCCCCCTTTTCTTTTTTTTAATCATTTAATACCCTGTTTTCTTCTGACTCGGTTTTACCAAGTCACAAAATGGCTGCCAACACTTCTTGGTTTGGAGTGTTGACAGCCAATCAAAATGAAGCTCATGCTCGGGATGGTACGCAAATCCTCCTCGGTGCTCAGATATCAATATTTTTCATTTTTGAATTTCTCAGGAACTACTGAACGGATTTACAGCATTTAAAGCAAAGAGTGCACTCTGGACGAAGAGCTACCTCTCTGCCAAATTTAGTGTAATTCCGTTCAGCAGTTTGGTCTGTAGCCGCGACAAAAGTTCCTATGGAAATTAACATGGGGGAAACGCGTTTTGGGACCCCCCTTTTTTCTTGGCCCCCTGCTTGATGAATCACCCCGAAACTTTCAAGACAGGAGCTGACCGGAGCGGGCCATTCGTTTTGAAAATTTCGTGAAGATTCGCCAAACGGCGCCAAAGATATTGGCAAATCAAAAAATGCTTTTCCTATGGAAACTAGGTCCTAACTATAAATACCTACAGGCGACGACCGCCAGTAGGTAATATATACATATACGGACTCCCTCTACGTTGTTGGCTGACAAGGATTACAGTCGATATCGCGGCAGCGATCATCTGGTGACTCGGAAGGAGTTCTCTTTGAAGTCAGCCCCCGCAGTCGATAGTCGAGTACTAGGTGATGACCATCGTTTCCTAATGAGCGCGGCGGATCGGAGGAGTCGGAGGACGCCAACTGAACTCGCAGGTGTGATTAGCGGTAGCGAGGTTTTCATCTGTCTCGCAGACTAGAAGCGGGTGAGAGGTGTGGGCTACGTTTCAAGACTGTGCGCATTCAACTATATAGTTGTTAATTCATATTCGGTGTTTTGACATCATGACAACGTCAGCGGACGCGCTACTGAAACCGGGAGGCCGTAGCTGATGCTTTGTTTTCTAATGTACCTGAATTCAGTGACGGGAAAAGGAATGAGAAATCCAGTACTAACACCAATAACGATGTAAAGAACTTGCTTAAAAGATTAGAAAAACTTCTAAAAACGGAAATGACAAAGTGGTGGGAGATGAAATCTTTGGACAAATATAGGGAAGCTGGTAGGATACCACGAGGACTGCGAGTGATGATAGCTCCGTCCTTTGAGAATCCCAACCCTCTCATGCTACAAGAATGGGCAGCAAACAATCTGGCAGCCAGTATGAATATGGTCTGTATTTTAATTAAATATGCTGAGATCGACAGAGTTAGAATAATGAATGAAATAGATGAATTGAACCAGTTACTTGAACTTCACGAACAAAAGGAGCAAATTAAAAAAGGAAGGGAGGAAATTGACAAGCGGTTAATTAAACATGAAGAAACTATCAAGGCACGAAAAATCTATAAATTTGCTCGTGACAAACGAGATTATGAACTAGGAAGAGTCTTTACGTTCTCAAAGAAGTTTGACTCTATTAAACGCACAAGCACTCACACCACGAGTTTCTAACAAATGAAGCTACCGTGCAGCAAAGCAATGAACTTTCAGATTTGGAAGTTAGTTCAGCAGCTACCAGTTCTGATTCTGAAGATGGGGGAAGAACAAATGAACAAAATTTCACATCAACTAATCTCTTACCATCTGAAGAACTGGTTTTTTAGTCGAAGATCGTCGACAAACGCTACGACCGCGAAATCCTGCGAAGAAAAACGGAGAAGACGTAATAAACGCAGGCAAGAAAGGAGAAAAATCAGGAAGCGGCAACAGAGGGAGAGGTTGGAGAGCGAAGAAATGGTCTCAACAATAGTGAAATCTACTAGCATCGACAATACAGTGATCAACTTATCTGATGTTGAATTATCAGTAGCAGAATTACAACTGTTATCGCTGGGACTTTCTTTTTGCCCTACTAATGTTTTCAAATATGTCCAAACTAGGATTGATATTTTTAAATTTATCAGGAAATTAAAATTAAGGAAACATTTCAAACTCAATAAGGCTTCAGAAAAAGCTGTGTCCATTTTGCAACAGGGAAGTTGTGCAAGCAACCTCAAGGTATCCGATATAGACACGCTCAGGTCACTACATTCTTTGGCGCAGAATAAGGGAGATGCTATTATCTCGACACAAGAAGATTTAAGTGAGATGGGTATTTGTAGTAATATCCATCCAATGAGTCCTTTTCGTGCCCCGTCAACTTTCATTCCTATGATGCCAAAGGACGCAATTGACACTTTCAATGATGTGGTTATAGAGGATTTAAAAATCTTGAACCGGAAAATTCTGAAAAAACAACGTCAAAGAAAATATTCTGAAATGCAATATACTACTCTTATGCGAAAGTTACAAGATAATAATGAGATTATTATTAATAAGGCTGATAAAGGTGGAAATACAGTGATATGGCCTAGAGATCAATATATGGCAGAGGCTCATCGGCATCTAAATGATGGAGCATGTTACAGAAAAGCGACCTATAACGATCTGCGACTCATCAAAGATACCGTTTTCAAAGAACTGGCTCAATGGAAGCGAGAAGGTTTGCTCAGTAAAAGTGAGTTTAGTTTCCTGAAAAATGAACATCCAACAACTCCGGTACTGTATTTCATCCCAAAGGTACATAAACAAGTAACACCAATTCCGGGTAGGCCCATTATATCAGCCCAAAGAAGTCTATTGGAAGCAATGTCAAAGTATGTAGACTTTTTCTTACGTGGATTTGTTGAAGATCTTCCTTCATACATTAAGGATACGGGCCATTTTCTAACAAAATTAAGAGCCAGTACCTGGGATGATAACTGTTTTTTAATTGTAATGGATATATGTTCATTGTACACGAGTATCCAGCATTCTGATGGACTTGAAGCAGTGAAGCATTATTTGAGCAAACGCAGCATTGATATGTATCAACATAACATTATGCTCCTGAATATGATTGATTTATGCCTTAACAATAATTATTTCCTTTTTAATAAGGAGGTTCATCAGCAGCTGCGGGGTGTTGCCATGGGGGCATGCTTCTCTCCCAGCTATGCGTGCTTGCACGTTGGTTGGTGGGAGGAGCATGTCCTCAGGGGCACCCACAAAGCGCTGTATGATACTCATGTTTTACATTGGTGGCGCTTTATTGACGATGTGTGTGTGGTGTGGAAGGGTTCGGCTGAATCCGCCCAAAGGTTTGTGAATAGTATCAACATCAATAATCTTAACTTACAATTCACTGCACACATAAGTAATGAGATAGCCCAGTTTCTGGATGTCGAGTTGTATATTAAAAACGGGGTTGTGCATACAAAACTTTATAGAAAAAGTACAGCAGGGAACTCAGTTCTCCATGCCACCAGTTCGCACCCCAGTCACCTGATTAGGAGCATCCCTTACGGTGAATTTCTCCGTATAAAAAGGATTTGTAGTTCTGAGGCTGATTTAAAAACATGTCAGAATGAATCATTTCAGAGATTTCAAGCCCGTGGCTATAAATCAATCGATCTTAAAAAGCATTGTTAAAGGCTAATAATTGTGGGAATACGTCAGATATACTAAATTCAGATAATACACATATTGAGATTCTGCCCATTACTCCAATAGTTTCCCCTGTGGTATTAGAACCAATTCGGTTAATAACTACTTACAGCGGACAGCACAAACAGATAAGAGGGATCATAAATAAAAACTGGCCCATTATCAAAACAGATCTAACATTATCTCAATTAGTGCCAGAAGTCCCTTCAATTACATTCAGAAGAGCACCTTCAATGAGAGATGCTTTGGTTAAATCAAGTCCAGAGGTTAGCATCACTACTAATTGGTTATCTAGTAAAACAGGGTTTCGTAAGTGCTCTACTTGTAGGGCTTGTAAATTTGGCATTAACACTATCGAATATTCCAGCGCTTTTGACTCTAAACCTACAAAAATTAAAGGGTTATTTACCTGTCGTACAGAGTATGCAGTCTACATACTACAATGCTCCTGCCACCTGAGGTATGTAGGCAGCACCAAGCTGCAAGTATTTAATCGTATTTTACAGCATTTACGGGCAATAGTTAATTCTGACCCTAGTTACCCTGTTGCCCGTCATTTTAAACTTGTGCACAATAACAATCTCAATGATTTAAAATACTATGTTATCGATGCTGTATCCAAATCACTTAGGGAGGAAATCGTGAAAGGAAACTTCGTCAACTCGAATCCCAGTATATTTTGATCCTCGATACTAAGATGCCAAATGGGCTTAATACGGGAGAGGATCTTTACAACTTTTTATGAATGTAACTATCGGTACAGTATATTATTCGGAATTTCATGATTTGCTTTTTAGTCTCTACTGTGAGTGTTTTTATTCAATGATGTATAGTTGCTATCTGGATTTTACTGACCGGTAATGGGACTCGTGCGACTTAGTGTGCCTGGTTTTTACCTGGTTTTATCCTATTTTTGGATTTTAGCTGGGTTTTACTTGGTTTTACTGGGTTTTACGAGGTCTTATGAAGGTTGGGGTCTGGATTTTAACTATTTTTTGTGATTATTGGTTGACGTATCCTTAGCACTGTTGACAATAGTTAAAAAATCCCTTAGAAGTTTGAATGCCAATTTGGACTTTTTGTCTAGTGATTTCTCTCTTTTTACATCTATGTCTATTGTAATTTATAGTCATTAAGGGTTGTTGTGAAGGTGGGATGTATTGAAGTTTCTTATATCCCCATTGACCACTTTTTGGTGTATGTATTATAAGTGCACTTGCACTTTATTATATCCCAATCAGAAAAGTATGCAATTATAGTAATAACTATTATACTATGGTACTAAACCTATTGGTTATCCCTCTTGAATTCGTACTGTATTTTGCACTTGCACTTTATGTATAATCATTAGTAAGCATCTTGGCCTCCATGACATTTTAAATTGACTGTCGGCTATAAGTTTAATAGTCGGCATTACAGTTTTATCATTAAGCACTAGCACTTTTTATGATTCTAAGTCCCCTCCTCAAAATATCTGTGTGTTCAATTCATGTCTACATGTGCTCTTTAAGTGTATAGTTTTAATACATTATTTAAGATTTATTGTTTATTTCAAACAGTAGGTTATATAAAATATGAAGAGGTCACATCTTTTATTTTTAGTATGTTGACCTTATAGGAGCTGTTATATGTAAGGAATATGTGAATTGTAGTATGTTTTCTCTGTTTAATAGAGGGGAGGAGTTGAATCTGCACTGTGTCACTTTAAAAATGTTCAATGTGGTTCAGCGGGTCGTGTGATCAAGCTTGCGGGAGCGCAGGCGAAACGCGTTATGCTGGGCACTTGCCACTTATCTTTGATGCACTGATATCACCGAATAAAAGCACTTTTTTCTAAGGATTTGCCCCGTGTGGTCCGTACCTACTGTGCTGCTGTGAAGTTGGCGCTTTAAGGACTTTTGGTTTTCCATATATATATATATATATATTCAAAAAACGCTTTTCCTATGGAAACCAGGTCCTAACTATAACTACCTACGTGCGACCGCCAGGTAGGCTAGTTGGCCCGTAAGGACCCCCAGCAGCGAAGGGGACTTTAATCCCCATCGAAGAGCGCGCCAGGGAGCGCGTTTGCAGACTGGTGGTTAAAGGGGGCGTGGCCTGCTATGAGTACTTACCACTGCTGCTGTGTGGGACTTACTGGGGGTAATAGGAGGGGTAGTTGGCCCCCAAGGTTATCCTTGGGGGCCAACTACCCCTCCTGTTACCTCCAGTAAGTCCCACACAGTGAGATTGCTAAGAGGTCTTCGGAGGCCACGCCCTCCCTTTCTCCACCACTCTGCAAATGCGCCTCCTGGCACATTAGGGGTTGGGGGATGAAGTCCACTTTACTCCTGAGGGACTTTGGGGGCCAAGAAGCCCTCCTGGTACGCAGTGGAATTCTTGAGCGCTGGTTGGAGGACCAGCCCCCTTTCTCCACCACTCTGCAAACGTGACTACCAGTTGAAGAAGAATTTGCAATGTAATAGGTTTCGCATTTGCGAGAGTTAGAGCTATTGGCGTTGTAAATGTAAAAGTGTTTTAATAATGTTTCTTGGAATGGAGTTGGTGTAGGGTGTGTGTAGTGGAATTATGTGGTATGTTGTGCAGTGAAATTATGTGGATAGAAAGTATGTGGTATTTAGTGTGCAGGAATTATGTAAAGTGGGATTATGTGTTATGGAGAGTAATTGTGTGGTAGATAGTCTGTGTTGTGGAGTTGTAACCTCAGGTTTAGTCTTCCTTGTTTCCATGGAAGCTAAACTATAAACTCAATGAGACAAAAAAAAAGAAGGAACCACTGAGGAGCACTTCTGGACCTAGTCAGAGGTATGAGCAGGGCCACTGGAATTATGCGACTGTTTGGCTGCACCGACTTTTGCACAATTAAACATTTTCCGCATTTGCCACATAATCCATCATCTGCTGCATAATCTGTAGATTTGAACAAAAAAAACCTTGTTTCTAGCTCAAATGGTCAAACGTTACCAAAAATTCAGCGACAAGTGTTACAGCGTGGTGGAAGGCCCTTTGCAAACCTAGAATGGTCACCTGTTACTTATTGCTAAATGTGAGTATTAAATTGGTACTAATGGTGTGTAAACCTCTCTTGCTTCTTTCTGCTCCTCTCTTGCCTCTTTCTGCATTTCTGTTGCTTCTTTTTGCACCTTTCTTTCTTTTCCTGCACTTCTTTTGCCTCGTTCTGCTCATCTTTTGCACTTTCTGCACCTCTCTTGCATCTTTCTGCATCTCTGTTGCCTCTTTCTGCACCTCACTTGCTTCTTTCTGTACCCCTCTTGCCTCTTTCTGCACCCTTCTTCCCTCTTTCTGCACCTCTTTTGCCTCTTTCAGTATCCCTGTTCCCTCTTTCTGCACCTCTCCTGCCTGTTTCTGCACCTCTCTTGCCTCTTTCTGCACTTCTCTTGCCTCTTTCTGCACCTCTGTTGCTTCTTTCTGCACTTCTGTTGCCTCTTTCTGCAACCTTCTTGCCTCTTTCTGCACCTCTGTTGCTTCTTTCTGCACTTCTCTTGCTTCTTTCTGCACCTCTGTTGCTTCTTTCTGCACCCCTCTTGCCTCTTTCTGCACCTTTCTTCCCTCTTTGTGATACTCTCTTGCCTCTTGCTACACCTCTCTTCCCTCTTTCTGCACCCCTCTTGCCTCTTTCTGCACCTCTGTTCCTTCTTTCTGCACTTCTCTTGCCTCTTTCTGTACCCTTCTTGCCTCTTTCTGCACTTCTGTTGGTTCTTTTGCACTGCTCTTGCTTCTTTCTGCACCTCCCTTGCAAATTTCTGCACCCCTCTTGCCTTTTTCTGCACCCCTCTTCCCACTTTCTGTACCTCTCTTGCCTCTGCACCCTTGTTCCTTCTTTCTGCACCTCTTTTTCCTGTTTCTGCAACTTTCATGTCTCTTTCTGCAGGTCTCTTGCCTCTTTCTGCACCTCTGTTGCTTCTTTCTGCACTTCTTTTGCCTCTTTCTGACCCTCTCTTGCTTCTTTCTGCACCCATGTTGTCTCTTTCTGCACTCGTCTTCCCTCTTTCTGCACCTCTCTTGCTTCTATCTGCCCCCTTCTTCTGTTTTTTGCATACCTCTTTCCTCTTTCTGCAGTTCTTTTGTCATTTACTGCACCTCTCTTACCTCTTTCTGTACCTCACTTGCCTCTTTCTGCACTTCTCTTGCTTCTTTTTACACCTCTGTTGCTTCTTTCAGCAATTCTCTTGCCTCTTTCTGCACTTCTCTTGTTTCTGCACCTCTCTTGCATCTTTCTGCACCTCTGTTGCCTCTTTCTGCACCTCACTTGCTTCTTTCTGCACCCCTCTTGCCTCTTTCTGCACCCCTCTTTCTGCACCTCTCTTGCCTCTTTCTGCACCCTGTTCCCTCTTTCTGCACCTTTCCTGCCTCTTTCTGCACCTCTCTTGCCTCTTTCTGTACTTCTGTTGCTTCTTTCTGCACTTCTCTTCCCTCTTTCTGCACCCTTCACGCCTCTTTCAGCACCTCTGTTGCTTCTTTCTGCACTTCTCTTCCTTCTTTCTGCACCCCTCCTGCCTCTTTATGTACCCCTCTTACCTCTTTGTGTACCTCTCCTACCTCTTTTTGCACTGCTCTTGCTTCTTTCTGTACCTCTTTTGCAAATTTCTGCATCCCTCTTGCCTCTTTCTGCACCCTTCTTCCCTATTTCTCCACCTCTCTTGCTTCTTTCTGCACTTCTCTTGCTTCTTTCTGCACTGCTCTTGCTTCTTTCTGCACCTCTCTTGCAAATTTATGCATCCCTCTTACCTCTTTATGCACCCCTGTTCCCTCTTTCTGTACCTTTCTTGCCTGTTTCTGCACCTCTCTTGCCTCTTTCGGCACCTCTGTTGCTTCTTTCAACACTTCTCTTGCCTCTTTCTGCACCCCTCTTACCTCTTTCAGCACCTCTGTTGCTTCTTTCTGCAATTCTCTTGCTTCTTTATGCACCCCTGTTGCCTCTTTCTGTACCCCACTTGCCTCTTTGTGCACCTCTCTTGCCTCTTTCTGCACCTCTCTTGCCTTTTTCTGCAGTTCTCTTACCTCTTTCTGCACCTCTTTAGCTTCTTTCTGCACTATTCTTGACTCTTTCTGTACCCCTCTTTCCTCTTTCTGCACCTCTGTTGGTTCCTTCTGCACTGCTCTTGCTTCTATCTGCTACTCTCTTGTACATTTCTGCACCCCTCTTGCCTCTTTCTGCGCCTCTGTTGGTTCTTTCTGTACCTCTCTTGCCTCTGTGTGCACCACTGTGCCCTCTTTGTACACCTCTTTTGCCTCTTTCTGCATCCCTCTTCCCACTTTCTGCACCTCTGTTGCTTCTTTCTGTATTTCTCTTGCTTCTTTCTGCACCTCTCTTGCTTCTTTCTGCACCTCTCTTGCCTCTTTCTGCACCCTTCTTCCCTCTTTCTGCATCTCTCTTGCCTCTTTCTGCACCTCTCTTACCTTTTTCTGCACACACAGGGCTACTTTTAAACTGACCTCAGGCTCAGCAGTGCACACATGCAAGTGCAGAAAGGGCTGCTGGCCTCTAAACTGCCATGCCCTATTATATGCTAGGGACTTAGAGGTAGTTTTAATCCCCCTGCCCTATTATGTACTAGGGCCTTACAGGGGAGGTCATGCCAATCACAGGGGTACCCCAACCCATGGTATACCCTAGTGTATGTAGGTGTTTTCATTGTATTCTAAGTGTCTTTCAACATAGCACTGGCTCCGGGCTTGGTTAGGCAGAGCCCAGGGTCAGTCAGAGTCAGTTACCACCAGTACCAGTCAGCAAAAAATTGGGGGGTGCCCAGTGCAAAGGATGACTTTGCAACAAGGCCTCTTTCTGCACCTCTGTTGGTTCTTTCTGCATATCTCTTGCTTCTTTCTGCACCTTTCTTCCTCTTTCTGGACTTCTGTTGCCTCTTTCTGCATTTCTCTTGCTTCTTCCTGTGCCTTTCTTCCTCTTTCTGCACATGTCCTACCTCTGTAGGCATAGTTAGAAATTAGCATTTAAAAAACCTTAGAAATTCACTGAAAAAACCTTAGGTTTCAGGGACATTATAGTTAGAAATTAGCATTTGAAATTCACTGAAAAAACCATAGGTTTCAGGGACGTTATAGTTAGTAATTAGCATTTAGAAAACCTTAGAAATTCACTGAAAAAACCACAGGTTTCAGGGACGTTATAGCTAGTTGGACATTTCACTCGAACAAAACCAGAGAAATTCGGCCATTATAGTTAGTTGAGCTAACTATAACTCGCGCCCCAACAATGCACTGCTGATGATGTCACCTATTACATCATTCATGACATGGTCAGTGACATCACTGATGACATCACTGATAACATCTCAAATGACATCACTGATGTCTTTTGTAGGACTTTTGTTTTGTGCTTTAGTTTTTACTACTGTCAAAAGTTCAGTGTATGTTGAGTATTGCTTATCAGGGAGTAAACTGTACACTAAGGGAACTACAGTGTTATTAATGTAGGCATGAATAGTGTATATTTGGGTGAATGGATGGGGTGTGGATTTAAACATCCCATTCATCATCCAAATATCACTACTCTCCAATTGCAAAAGGTTACAGGGTGTGCTAAAGATTATTATTCTTTTTTTAGGGTTTTTGTTGTAGTGCACTAGAAAGGTTTCATTAGTAACAGTGACAGTTAGTTCAGGAGGAATGTTAATATCAGCAAATGTTTGGGGTGTTACACATTGGGGATTACTTGCCTGTTTTTTCCTTTGAATAATTCTTCTGAAGTAAGGGATTGTGGGCATAGAACTAGCTACATGCATAGGAATATTTTGGTATACCTTCCTCAAAACTGAGCCACAGGGTTCATCGGAGGTGCATTCACGGTCTTTCATTTGATTAATGTTTTCTCTAACCTCTATCTCAATTGTAGAGGCAGAGTGGTTATACTCTGTGGTCCTTTCAACAGAATCTCCAAGAGTCACCGCTCTGCCTGTGCAATGGGATGAGTAATATTGCACACACCTCCAAAGACTCCTGGACTCAGTCTCTCCTTAAAATAAAGACAGCCAACATATTTTAGGAGATGATTTCCTCTTTGGGACATAATATAGCTGGCTTGTCTTCTTGATGTCATTATGTTGTTTTCTGTAAAAAAAGATTGAAAAAAGAGTTTTGTGTTATTACTTTTTTAATGAATTATTAACCTGCAAAGAAAATGTTGTTATTTTTACATGTTTGTTTGTTGACATTTCGGAAATCATGTTTTAAATTCTATTGTTGATGATTTGTGCTTATCAAGTTTTGCATAGTTTTTTGATTGCAACCTATACAAAAACTAGTTAATATTTTATAAGGTTGGTTATTAAGTACATTAAGAACATGCAGATTATTTTGTGCCTTGGTTTTGAGTTTTCAAGGTTTGATTGTCTACTATGGCTTGGAGTTGATTCCTTGGAAAGGAGAAATATGCATTTTAAATTGTAAATGTAGTTTGCCTCACCTTATTAAACTTGCTTGGTTTGCTTGATTGTTCTTTTGCAATTTGATTTGTTTCGTCAAATGATTCTGCTGTTTTACTCCTTTCTCTTCTGTGTGAGGTTTGGGTAGGTCTAAAAAGTAAAGTTGATTTTAAGAGAGATTTTTAAAAAAAATATTCTCACTTTTGCTTCATTTTGACAAGTTTAATTAGGATTTCAGTAACAGGTTGTTGTTTATTTGGCTTCCTGCTTGGTTAGAAGAAATCTTTTGCTTACAACATAAGGTTTTGGTACTATTGTACCTGTGATAGGCCTTCTGTTTGTTTAACCTCTGTTTGTATGATGGTTTGCTGTCCAGTTGATGGTTTTGTACGCAATGTTTTTTGCAGATATTTTAACTAACCTGTGAAAAAACATTATACGGTCTTTATGTATTTTCTTAAAATGAAAACATTTCTTTGAGCAACTGACCAGCACCTTCCCTGAGGCTTGCACCCTGCGGAGTTAGAATATTATTTTTGCTACCCACCACTGACCAGCACCTTCCCTGAGGCAAGCACCCTGTGGAGTTAGAATAGTATTTTTGCCACCCACCACTGACCAGTACCTTCCCTGTGGTAAGCACACTGTGGAGTTAGAATAGTATTTTTGCACCCCACCACTGACCAGCACCTTCCCTGAGGCAAGCACCCTGCAGAGATAGAATAGTATTTTTGCCCCCCACCACTGACCAGCACCTTCCCTGAGGCATGCACCCTGCAGAGTTAGAATAGTATTTTTGCACCCCACCACTGACCAGCACCTTCCCTGAGGCATGCACCCTGCAGAGTTAGAATAGTATTTTTGCACCCCACCACTGACCAGCACCTACCCTGAGGCAAGCACCCTGCGGAGTTAGAATAGTATTTTGCCCCCCACCACTGACCAGCACCTTCCCTGTGGCAAGCAACCTGCGGAGTTAGAATAGTACTTTCCCCATACCACTGACCAGCACCTTCCCTGAGGCAAGCACCCTGCTGAGTTAGAATAGTATTTTTGCCCCTCACCATTGACCAGCACCTTCCCTGATGCACGCACCCTGCGGAGTAAGAATAGTATTTTTGCCCCCACCACTGACCAGCACCTTCCCTGAGGCAAGCACCCTGCGGAGTTAGAATAGTATTTTTGCCACCCATCACTGACCAGCACCTTCCCTGAGGCAAGCACCCTGCGGAGTTAGAATAGTATTTTTGCCACCCACCACTGACCAGCATCTTCCCTGAGGCAAGCACCCTGCGGAGTTAGAATAGTATTTTTACCCCCACCACTGAGCAGCACCTTCCCTGAGGCATACACCATGCAGAGTAAGAATAGTATTTTTGCCCCCACCACTGACAAGCACCTTCCCTGAGACAAGCACCCTGTGGAGTTAGAATAGTATTTTCCCCCCACCACAGACCAGCACCTTCCCTCAGGCAAGCACCCTGTGGAGTTAGAATAGTATTTTTGCCCCCAATCACTGACCATCACCTTCCCCAAGGCATGCACCCTGCGGAGTTAGAATAGTATTTTTGCACCCCACCACTGACCAGCACCTTCCCTGAGGCAAGCTCCCTGCGGAGTTAGAATAGTATTTTTGCCCCCCACCACAGATCAGCACCTTCCCCGAGGAAAGCACCCTGCCGGAGTTAGAATAGTATTTTGCCCCCCACCACTGACCAGCACTTTCCCTGTGGCAAGCAAACTGCGGAGTTAGAAAAGTATTTTTGCCCCCACCACTGACCAGCACCTTCCCTGAGGCAAGCACCCTGCAGAGTTAGAATAGTATTTTTGCCACCCACCACTGACCAGGACCTTCCCTGAGGCAAAAACCCTGCGGAGTTAGAATAGTATTTTTCCCCCCACCACTGACCAGCACCTTCCCTGAGGCAAGCACCCTGTGGAGTTAGAATAGTATTTTTGCCCCTCACCATTGACCAGCACCTTCCCTGATGCATGCACCCTGCAGAGTTAGAATAGTAGTTTTACCCCCACCACTGAGCAGCACCTTCCCTGAGGCATGCACCCTGCAGAGTTAGAATAGTATTTTTGCCCCCACCACTGACCAGCACCTTACCTGAGACAGGCATGCACCCTGTGGGGTTAGAATAGTATTTCTGCCCCCTCACCACTGTCCAGCACCTTCCCTAAGGCAAGCACCCTGCGGAGTTAGATTTGAAATTTTGCCCCCATCACTGACCAGCTGCCTCTCCATGTTTTCATAATTTTTATCCAACATTTCAAGTATTTTGTTCGTTAATAATTTATTTAAAAAAATGATTTTCTTGGTATACAATATTTAAAAAAATATACTATATTAAAAATCGTTTATGAAAATTTCAAATTTTAAAATTGACCTTTACGTCTTTTTTCCTTTTAATTTACAATATGTTTTATTTGTAATATTCACTTACTTTAGTTAGTTAAGGGCGGAAACTATCGCTGGATGTTTTCCACAATCTGTGAAAATATTAAAAATCATGATTTTATTTTATGTTTGTCAATTAATTGTTTTCTAACTAATTGTGCTTTGTGTTTGACGTACACTTACTTTAGATGGCAGTGTGTCAGTTCGAAAGTAGCAGTTTTCTCCTCCAACTCCAGATGCGTGTGGTTGTCAGGAAAGTCTGAGCACCACTGAGGACAAAATGGTGGTCGGCCTAATTTATACGTTGGGAAGGGGTAAATGAAAATTTAAAAAAAAATATGTTTCCTAAACGATTTTTTCTCATGATTCAGAACCTGACTGAATGTATATTTTTAATGTTGTGTGTGAAGGTTTGGTTTTTATGTTCCGTCTTGGAATGGCATCCATTTTGAGTTGAAGATGGCTTGGCTGATGTGGTGGAAATAGTTGTAGGACACCATTTTTCTCTTGCTTTGCATGCTTTGTATGCCTTGTATATGGATGCTGCATTTGAAAAAGACTGTAGTGTTTCTGGATAATCAAGATCTCTGGGCCCCACTTTTAACAAATGTTTTTAATAAAATTGCCCAAACAGGTGCTCCCCCATCATGGAAAACGACAGTAATTGTCCCTATTTACAAGAAGGGGGATAGCTCAATTCCGAAAAATTATAGACCTATATCTTTGATAGATTCCACTGCAAAACTAATGGGCCTTCTGCTTTTAAACAGGCTTGAGGAATGGGCCCTGGAAAAGAATATTATAATCCCATGTCAGTTTGGCTTCAGAAAAGGGAAAGGCACTGTGGATCAGTGCCTGAACCTAAGTCTAATAATAGCAAAATATACTGCAGCCAAAAATGGTCATTTGTATCTTGCCTTCATGGATCTGTCAGCAGCCTTTGACTGCGTGGCACAGCCTAGGCTGTGGCAGATGATGGAGGCAATGGGGATTGACTTACAGATTATTAACATTATCCGTGATCTGTATTCAGGTGTCTCAGCCTTTGTTCGTTATGGAAAAGGAGGTGAATGCACTACGCACTTTAAAATTTCTAGAGGCGTGAGACAGGGGTGCGTTCTGGCGCCCTTCTTATTTGCACTATATACTAATGATGTTGAATCCGCTCTCCTAGGATCCACTCCAGATGTTCCTTATATTAATTCATTACAAGTGCCAATACAACTATATGCGGACGACGCAGTGATTTTAGCTCGTACCAGCAATGCGCTGCGTCGCCTAGTGTTGGAATACATGCAATTCATGAACAAGCTGGATATGAAAATTAATTATTCAAAGTCCTTTGTCCTAGTGGCAGGTACCAAGCAGCGGAAACAACCACAAATTAATGTCGAAGGGGGAAAGCTGAGAATTGTGGATTCTTTTAATTATTTAGGGATCATGTTCGATCGTCAAAATAATTGGCTAAGTATGGTTGTAAATAGGGGGCTGCAGATGGAAAAGAACATTGGGGCACTATTTAAATTTATTAAAAAATTGGCTCAAAACCTATTGAAGCAATAAAGACAGTCTATGAGGGAAAAACGATATCTGCTGCCACTTATGGAGCGGCTGTCTGGGGCTTCAGAGACTGCTTGCAACTGCAATGTATAGAAGACAATTTTTTTTTAAAGTTAGTCTCATTACCAAAGTCATGCTCTAATTTTAACTGTCACATGGAGCTAAGAGTCCCTTACATAACTGACAAAATTTGTATGGCGCCAATACTAATGTAAAACACACAAGATGATGGACGGAATGCTGCACATTGGCAAACATTCACCCCCAGTCACAGATCTGGGTTTAATCCATCGTTATTTTGCTTCACCACGCCACCCCAGTTCAGACATAGCCATATGCAAATCAGTCTTGACCCTGTGCCTCATGGGAACAGTCCAGACCGAACTGCCAAGCCATGTCTTCCCTGGACCGGAATCAAGCATCCTAGGACCGGTTTCAGGCTATCAGCCTTCATCAGCCAGGATAGCTTGACTCCAGTGGCGTAGTGAGCACAGGACCACGTCTGGGCATACCCTTCCCACTTAGGGCGAAATGCAAAACACACAAGATGATGGACGGAATGCTGCACATTGGCAAACATTCACCCCCAGTCACAGATCTGGGTTTAATCCATCGTTATTTTGCTTCACCACGCCACCCCAGTTCAGACATAGCCATATGCAAATCAGTCTTGACCCTGTGCCTCATGGGAACAGTCCAGACTGAACTGCCAAGCCATGTCCTCCCTGGACCGGAATAAAGCATCCTAGGACCGGTTTCAGGCTATCAGCCTTCATCAGCCAGGATAGCTTGACTCCAGTGGCGTACTGAGCATGGGACCCACGTCTGGGCATACCCTTCCCACTTAGGGCGAAATGCAAAACACACAGGATGATGGACGGAATGCTGCACATTGGCAAACATTCACCCCCAGTCACAGATCTGGGTTTAATCCATCGTTATTTTGCTTCACCACGCCACCCCAGTTCAGACATAGCCATATGCAAATCAGTCTTGACCCTGTGCCTCATGGGAACAGTCCAGACCGAACTGCCAAGCCATGTCTTCCCTGGACCGGAATCAAGCATCCTAAGACCGGTTTCAGGCTATCAGCCTTCATCAGCCAGGATAGCTTGACTCCAGTGGCGTAGTGAGACACGGGACCCACGTCTGGGCATACCCTTCCCACTTAGGGCGAAATGCAAAACACACAAGATGATGGACGGAATGCTGCACATTGGCAAACATTCACCCCCAGTCACAGATCTGGGTTTAATCCATCGTTATTTTGCTTCACCACGCCACCCCAGTTCAGACATAGCCATATGCAAATCAGTCTTGACCCTGTGCCTCATGGGAACAGTCCAGACCGAACTGCCAAGCCATGTCTTCCCTGGACCGGAATCAAGCATCCTAGGACCGGTTTCAGGCTATCAGCCTTCATCAGCCAGGATAGCTTGACTCCAGTGGCGTAGTGAGCACGGGACCCACGTCTGGGCATACCCTTCCCACTTAGAGGCGAAATGCAAAAACACACAAGATGATGGACGGAATGCTGCACATTGGCAAACATTCACCCCCAGTCACAGATCTGGGTTTAATCCATCGTTATTTTGCTTCACCCTAAGTGGGATGGGTATGCCCAGACGTGGGTCCCTTGCTCACTGTGCCACTGGATTCAAGCTAGCCTGGCTGAAGAAGGGTGACATACCCTGAAACCGGTCCCAGGATGCTTGTTTCCGGTCCAGGGAGGACCTGGCCTGGCAGTTCGGTCTGGACTGTTCCCATGGGGCACAGGGTCAAGACTGATTTGCATATGGCTGGGTCCAAACTGGGGGTGGCGTAGTGGGCAAAAGAACGATGGATTTAACCCAGATCTTTTGACTGGGGGAGAATGTTTGCATTGTCAGCATTCCATCCATCATTTGTTTGCTGTAACACTTTTCGCCTAAGTGGGATGGGTATGCCCAGACGTGGATCCCTTGCTCACTGTGCCACTGGATTCAAGCTAGCCTGGCTGAAGAAGGGAGACATACCCTGAAACCGGTCCCAGGATGCTTGTTTCCGGTCCAGGAGGACCTGGCCTGGCAGTTCGGTCTGGACTGTTCCCATGGGGCACAGGGTCAAGACTGATTTGCATATGGCTGGGTCCAAACTGGGGTGGCGTAGTGGGCAAAAGAACGATGGATTTAACCCAGATCTTTTGACTGGGGGAGAATGTTTGCATTGTCAGCATTCCGTCCATCATTTGTTTGCTGTAACACTTTTCGCCCTAAGTGGGATGGGTATGCCCAGACGTGGGTCCCTTGCTCACTGTGCCACTGGATTCAAGCTAGCCTGGCTGAAGAAGGGTGACATACCCTGAAACCGGTCCCAGGATGCTTGTTTCCGGTCCAGGGAGGACCTGGCCTGGCAGTTCGGTCTGGACTGTTCCCATGGGGCACAGGGTCAAGACTGATTTGCATATGGCTGGGTCCAAACTGGGAGTGGCGTAGTGGGCAAAAGAGCGATGGATTTAACCCAGATCTTTTGACTGGGGGAGAATGTTTGCATTGTCAGCATTCCGTCCATCATTTGTTTGCTGTAACACTTTTCGCCCTAAGTGGGATGGGTATGCCCAGACGTGGGTCCCTTGCTCACTGTGCCACTGGATTCAAGCTAGCCTGGCTGAAGAAGGGTGACATACCCTGAAACCGGTCCAAGGATGCTTGTTTCCGGTCCAGGGAGGACCTGGCCTGGCAGTTCGGTCTGGACTGTTCCCATGGGGCACAGGTTCAAGACTGATTTGCATATGGCTGGGTCCAAACTGGGATGGCGTAGTGGGCAAAAGAACGATGGATTTAACCCAGATCTTTTGACTGGGGAGAATGTTTGCATTGTCAGCATTCCGTCCATCATTTGTTTGCTGTAACACTTTTCGCCTAAGTGGGATGGGTATGCCCAGACGTGGGTCCCTTGCTCACTGTGCCACTGGATTCAAGCTAGCCTGGCTGAAGAAGGGTGACAATCCCTGAAACCGGTCCCAGGATGCTTGTTTCCGGTCCAGGGAGGACCTGGCCTGGCAGTTCGGTCTGGACTGTTCCCATGGGGCACAGGGTCAAGACTGATTTGCATATGGCTGGGTCCAAACTGGGATGGCGTAGTGGGCAAAAGAACGATGGATTTAACCCAGATCTTTTGACTGGGGAGAATGTTTGCATTGTCAGCATTCCGTCCATCATTTGTTTGCTGTAACACTTTTCGCCCTAAGTGGGATGGGTATGCCCAGACGTGGGTCCCTTGCTCACTGTGCCACAGGATTCAAGCTAGCCTGGCTGAAGAAGGGTGACATACCCTGAAACCGGTCCCAGGATGCTTGTTTCCGGTCCAGGGAGGACCTGGCCTGGCAGTTCGGTCTGGACTGTTCCCATGGGGCACAGGGTCAAGACTGATTTGCATATGGCTGGGTCCAAACTGGGGTGGCGTAGTGGGCAAAAGAACGATGGATTTAACCCAGATCTTTTGACTGGGGGAGAATGTTTGCATTGTCAGCATTCCGTCCATCATTTGTTTGCTGTAACACTTTTCGCCCTAAGTGGGATGGGTATGCCCAGACGTGGGTCCCTTGCTCACTGTGCCACTGGATTCAAGCTAGCCTGGCTGAAGAAGGGTGACATACCCTGAAACCGGTCCCAGGATGCTTGTTTCCGGTCCAGGGAGGACCTGGCCTGGCAGTTCGGTCTGGACTGTTCCCATGGGGCGCAGGGTCAAGACTGATTTGCATATGGCTGGGTCCAAACTGGGGTGGCGTAGTGGGCAAAAGAACGATGGATTTAACCCAGATCTTTTGACTGGGGGGGAATGTTTGCATTGTCAGCATTCCATCCATCATTTGTTTGCTGTAACACTTTTCGCCCTAAGTGGGATGGGTATGCCCAGACGTGGGTCCCTTGCTCACTGTGCCACTGGATTCAAGCTAGCCTGGCTGAAGAAGGGTGACATACCCTGAAACCAGTCCCAGGATGCTTGTTTCCGGTCCAGGGAGGACCTGGCCTGGCAGTTCGGTCTGGACTGTTCCCATGGGGCACAGGGTCAAGACTGATTTGCATATGGCTGGGTCCAAACTGGGGTGGCGTAGTGGGCAAAAGAACGATGGATTTAACCCAGATCTTTTGACTGGGGGAGAATGTTTGCATTGTCAGCATTCCGTCCATCATTTGTTTGCTATAACACTTTTCGCCTTTAGTGGGATGGGTATGCCCAGACGTGGGTCCCTTGCTCACTGTGCCACTGGATTCAAGCTAGCCTGGCTGAAGAAGGGTGACATACCCTGAAACCGGTCCCAGGATGCTTGTTTCCGGTCCAGGGAGGACCGGGCCTGGCAGTTCGGTCTGGACTATTCCCATGGGGCACAGGGTCAAGATTGATTTGCATATGGCTGGGTCCAAACTGGGGTGGCGTAGTGGGCAAAAGAATGATGGATTTAACCCAGATCTTTTGACTGGGGGAGAATGTTTGCATTGTCAGCATTCCGTCCATCATTTGTTTGCTGTAACACTTTTCGCCCTAAGTGGGATGGGTATGCCCAGACGTGGGTCCCTTGCTCACTGTGCCACTGGATTCAAGCTAGCCTGGCTGAAGAAGGGTGACATACCCTGAAACCGGTCCCAGGATGCTTGTTTCCGGTCCAGGGAGGACCTGGCCTGGCAGTTCGGTCTGGACTGTTCCCATGGGGCACAGGGTCAAGACTGATTTGCATATGGCTGGGTCCAAACTGGGGTGGCGTAGTGGGCAAAAGAACGATGGATTTAACCCAGATCTTTTGACTGGGGGAGAATGTTTGCATTGTCAGCATTCCGTCCATCATTTGTTTGCTGTAACGCCAATACTAATGTGGCATTCGATATGGCGGAAGGAGACTCTTTCACTCACAAGGGATATTATAAATGACGTTTTGAAACTAGATGGTGCGGGTAATGTCAAATGGCTACGCTATGTCAAATCTACTCTTAAAGCATCTGGGCTACACCATCTCTTTGTTGACCCTATATCGTGTCGGTCTATTTCTAAAAAAGATTTAAAAATTCATTTATTGTCTAGACTGCAGGCAAGACGGAATTTTTTAAATAGTAAGTTATCGACAGTTAGAGCATTCCAGACGGCCCGAGCATTATGCAAATGGATATGAACTTAACATATTTATCGTTCGTCACTAATCTGTAGGAGAGTAGGATCTGCTTCACATGGGTACCCCCACTTTTTGCTGATGCTTCACTGTTTTTCGACATTAGTCTGGCTGGGGCCCTGCTAATCAGAACCCCAGCCTAGCTGCTTCCTCTCTAAAATGGTTTCCATGTGCCTTAGGCACATCACTGATTGGAATCTGGAGTGCCCTTATAAGTCCCTAGTATATGGTATACTATGTACCAAGGGCATAGGTACCTCAGACGCCTACCAGGGGCTGCAGCATGTATTATGCCACCCCTGGAAGGCCATCCAAACTGACACCACAGGTCTGCTACTGCAGCCTGGGTAAGGTGGGGCATGCACCCCTTACTGTGATATAGGTTACCTATATCACTAAATACATACACACATATAAACCTATAAGTCACTCCTAAGGCAGGCCTTATCAATCCTGAAGGCAGAGTGCGTGGTTCCTATGTGAGAGGGTGCCCCTGCATGAGCAGGGCCCCTCTGCAGCGTTTGGAGACCCTTCTCTGATGCTGTTTGTAGTGCAGCCTGACCATATACTCTTAAGCGCATTATAACCTCGCGTTAAATGCTAACTTTGGAATGGCTGCACCTAAACATGTCGTGTTTGGTGTCAAACATCATGGAATACTACCAACCCCGCCAATTCTGGCGGCGGGGGTAGCATTCCACCCTTCTAGAGGGAAAGACATGTTAACTCTGGCTAGCCCGGTAACTTCTTTCTAAAGCCCTGGCATCACAAAATGGATGCTGCTGCCACAGACACGAGTCTGGCCTCCTGCTGCTGGACGAAACTCCGGCAAGGGAGGCCTGGACAATAGGTTTCCTGTCCCAGGGAGGTGTGACCACCTCCCCAGACAGGATAATGTGTATTGGGGCTGGGCGGGAGCACTTTCGGGTGCTTTGAAGTCCTGCACTGGGGGCACATTTGGTGTCCCTGTGCATACCCCAGTTCAAACCGGATCAGGGGCTTGCAGCCCCTGCTTTGGTGCGAACTGGACAAAGGAAAGGGGTGTAGCCACCCCTCTGCCCTGACCCACCCATAGGTGGGGCCACAGAGTAGTCCAACCCCTAAACTTGGTATAAGTATAGGAACCCAGTCCTTAGGACTTTAGATTATCCCTGGACGAAACTCTGAAACAGAATCCTTGACCTTCGACGCTCTACTCAAGACTAGAGGACAGAAGAATCTCCCTTGGGGTCAAGGAGTGACTCCCCTGCTTGGCAGGCACCAAAGACGCATCTGTCCGGTCTGCATTTCTGAAGCTCCCGTCGGACGCCGAAGTCTTCGCATCACCAGAGGTAGATTCTCAGACTTCCCGAGGCTTCCCTGAGTCCCCAGCAAAGCTGAGGCCCGTAGCTATCGTGGGTAACGTGAGACCGTGACCCCTGGACACCGAGCACATTTGCAAGTGCATCCTCTTCTGGGTCTCCCACGAAGTCGTGCTTTGGGCTCCGAGTAGCCCTAGCCTCCAGCACCAACTGCACCAAAGATCACTGGCCTCCACTCCACGAGTGTCCTGTGAGCCAGATCCATGTGCAACGTCTCGAGGCTCCTTCGCGGTCGCTAGCCCGGTGGCTAGTAGCCCTTCACGAAGGCCAATCTTTTTCTTCTTGGGCATCCTGGTTGCTCCAGGCCTGCCCTCACTTACCTTCGCTGGGTGAGTTCCCCAGACCTTGCTGGTCTGCACCATCGACAATCTTCATCTTCATCGAGACTTGCCGTTGCCAAGGCTTGTTGGGTCCAATCTGGTCGCCGACACCTCAGCACTTGACAGACATCGTGTACCAGCCCGAATCCTGCTCCTGGTCGCCGACAACACCTCCTGAACCTCGTGGCTGAAGAGTCAAGACGACCGTCAACGCACCTGAAGCACTCGACATCGGTGGGCATCTGTCCATCACCTTCCTGGTCACTGGCTAGTGACCCAGACTCTGTCCCCTCTGCTTTCAGGTTCTTCAGATCTCCGATCCACTCTTGGATCCACCCGGACACTTTCCACTTGGTCGCCAGCAGCACTTTGCAGCAGATCGCCATTCAAATCGACGACGAAACCCGACCCCGAAAGGCACCTATGCACCCGGCTTCCCTGGGTGAGGTAACACGAGTACTCCGGTGCTCCCGTGGGTAGAGACTCTAGAACGACCTAGTTCTCAAAGGGTTTGCTCCAAGTCCTCCTTTAAGTGTCCCTTTTCTTTAATTTCCTGATCGCGACTTTCTCCATAGAAGTTAACGGCGTATCGCGGTTGTGTATTTACACTGCACGCGTCCCCCGTGGGTCCCCTGTGTCACTACCTTGGGTGGTTCCTTGTGGTCCAAGCACTTCTAGAGGCTCTAGGCCTAGTGTCTAGTTCAGTCGTGGTTCTTATACCACTTTATTGGTATATGGTTTGGTACGCCCCTAGGGCCCAAACGTGTATTTGTGCTATTACTGTATTTAAATAACTTATAACTTGTGTACTTCGAACTCTAGCCTCATAAAGAGAGTAGAGGGGTGTGTTTAGCAATAGTACATATATTTTGAATATATACCTGGTGTGGTGCTCTTTCATTTGATCACTCAAGAGATTATAGACTGGTAAAACAAGCTGCTTTACATTCCTTCAAGACTTAGCCTGAAGGCTGCTCTCCATAGCTACCACTAGGATAGCTTTCAATAAGGTTGTCTTTAACCTATCTCCAATAAGGGGTTGTTTGGACTGGTGCAAGGTGCCCACTATAATTAGTGGACAGCATATGCCAGGCCAACTTCTCACATAATCTACAACACAGATATATTTTGGTGAGATTTCGGTTAAACTACATCCCCTTGATGTTGGGCTTTCCACGAAATACTTATGCAGTTTCCGATCTCCCATTTTGTGCATGTGATGATCGATCTATTCAGAATGATTTGCACTTTCTGTTTTTTTGTAAATATTATTGTGATGAAAGGAAAAGGTTTATTGTCCCCCTTATGCGTAAAATGAGTTTTAAACAGTGTCGTGTGGCTCTCTATTTTTTGCAGCTATTATCTGACCCCTTTACATGTCTTTCAGTAGCGTCTTTCCTTTTATCTGCTTTAAAAAAGAGACGTTCAATCCGATGAATTTTATACTTAATGGGAACTGATTTATTGGATTGCTCCAATAACTGTGCGTGTATATGAATTTTATCTTTTTTATCTTTTTATTAGGATTAATATATTTTTAACATGTATTTTTTGTTGGAAATTTTTGAAATCCTTGTATTTTAAGCATAATGCAATACTGATAAATGTTTTATGTGTACTATACTTTTTATGCCTTCATTGTGATGGCGAAATAAAGTTATTTCTGACTGACTGTAGTGGTTTTTTTCCAAATGTTTTCTATCTACAGTATCGTGTAATGTTATTTTTGGAATAACTGTTTAAAAAAAAAAATGTAAAAATTAATCTACAGGTATTAAAATTCATACACAAGTATTAAAATTAATACCTGGGTATTAATACACTCCCCCACTCATTAGTGGCAGGGATACTACTGATCATATTCAGCGGGTGATCTCTCTCTTTGACGCAGCGGAAGTGTCAGGAGACCCATGGCTTTGATTTTGCTTGAATCTGAAAAAGCATTTGATAGGGTCTCCTGGCAGTTCCTATGGCAGGCTATGTACGCAAGGGACTTTGGACCTGGGTTTGTGCAGGGAGTTAAGTCCTTATATTATAACCCTACAGCAAGAGTATGTATATCGGGAAATATGGCAGGAGTAGTAACGATCACTCGGGGAATGCGACAGGGGTGTCCTTGCTCCCCACTCTTGTTTGCGCTGTACATCGATCTCTTTTTAAGAAAAATCGAGCAAAGCACTGCTATCCCAGCAATAATCACGCATAGCCATCAAACAAAGATCTTGGCTTATGCAGTTGACGTGGCTGTTGTGACATCTAATCCTGCAAGCGCTATCAAGGCAATTGAGGCAGAAGCATGTGTTTCTCTTTTCCTCGTAATCAGATTCAGTCAATAGGATAATTCCATTTTTGTGGCACAAGACAATAATCATCAGCGATTTGAGTAGAAAAACAAATTTTATTGGCATCAGCCACTTTGTCATTTCATTGGGCAGGAAATTCACTTTTTTAGAGAAAAGGAACAGCGGACACGTGTTTCGCCCTTCGTGGCAATTTGAGCCAGGGCTTTCTCAAGGCTGTAAAAGAGGAATTTCAATAAGTGCCTGATGTAACAGAACGGCATGAGAAGAACATAGAGAGGTGCCACCAAAAACGTGCTCAAAGTGAAAAAAAGTGATTAATTAAAAAAAAAATCTATACATTTTATTATTTAATTAAAAAAGCTAAAAACTTCAGTGATGCGTCCGTGGTGAGTGATAAGCAAGATAATCCAATCAACCAGAGAGGATTCTGTAGACAATAGATTAGGTAAGAAAAAACAAGAAACATAAGATAAAGGCTGAGAGACAAAAGAAAAAGACAGAAGGAGGACTGAGAAAAGACAGGAAAATGCAAGAAGCAAAGTGGTGTGGTGCTGGCAAAGGCTTAACTTGAATCAAGATTGATCTAATATACTACGGAATCATGCAGGCGACATAAGTGTCTAGACAAGCGTATTATACGGTTTATTGAAGACTCATGCATGTTAGTCATGTAAAAAGGTTGTTTTATGCGGGCGTAATACAAGATGCAATGTTAAAGTGAATACATGCAGGATAATCTCGTGAAGCATGAAACAAAGTTTTATCCTTAAAAATGACAAATCGCAGTACCTAATTATTACGTTCAGCAGTCATGCAGTCAGAAGATACATATATGTATTCATATTTGCTTCAAAGGACTAATGTCAACATCAAAAGTCTAAAGAAAAAGAATAAAGCGAATAGAAGAAAAATCAGGGAGGAGTGTGGGTTCAGCAGAAAATACAAATATAACTAAATACAAAGACAAGCTGTCGTGAAAATGCCTAAACATACAACCATTGTATGTGTAATTTTATGTTTACATACATATTCCATGTAAGATATCAAGATTTAGGGCCATTCTAAAGCATGTCAAGGGAAAAAAGATTATGTACAAATTTGAAGTGTACATTAAACGAAATGCTTGTGGGGCTATCTTGTACGAAATATGACATGCTGTATACAGCATTATGGAAATCAGGCAACAAGCATGGAGACACGCCCGTGTCTTTATAAACAGCAGCGTAGTGATTAAAAAACAGTAGAATGCAATAAAGTTTAAGCGCAAAAAATGTCAAGATGCAATATATTTTTCAGCCAAAGCAGAGTGAAAAGAGCATCCAAAAATACGCTGCAAGGTGAATGCGGGAAGGAGCGTAAGACAAAGAATCAGAGCAGAGAGTGACTTACATTTGTGTCTATGTACTATCAGTACAACCGAAAAGGTCCCGGGGTAATCCCGTGTATGGTCGATCCAGTGGTGTAACAGCGTTGTTGTCCACCGCCATCTTTAAATAGTACGTCTAGGGTCATAATGACCCGGAAGTCAACAGACATGCAAGGGAAAGGGTAATACATATTATGAGAGAACAGAATGGTATAGGATGCCTGTATAGAGACCCGTATGTTGTGCGCGGCCTGCAAAGATAAAAATGGAATGTATTTAAAACGGGTGCGAGGTGAATGCCGAGGTCCAGAGCCTTGAGCACAGTTTCCCTATTATAATAGGAATTAATATCCAGACCCAGGACCTCTGGACCTTCCTCTTTTGCCTTGAATTGAGACAGAAGCGTCTGCGTTTTGGGGTATGTCTGGTTTCTCATTGAAAAAGGATAAAACGCAGTTTGTTGTTAATGAGAAGATCGCCTTGGTGGATGCAAGAGTAGTCGAAAAAGCATTATATTTAGGTGTTTACATTTCTTTGAAAGTGGAATCTATTGTGAACATAAATTTAGATCCCTTGGCAGACAGAACTAAGAAAGGGTTGGCAAGGTTGAACAATCTGCATCTCACTATGATGGGCCGCTGTAATCTGATAAAGATGATTTATTTTCCAAAAATTCTATATTTTTCTCGAGCCATACCATTAGAATTCCCTAAGGAGTGTTTTAAACTTTTTGAGGCAATATTTACTAGATTTCTATGGGCCTATTCCAAGCCAAGAAGGGCATTGAGGTATCTCTCACTCCCAAGAGAAAGGGAGGGATGGGCCCTCCCCAATCTTAGGCTGTATTATTGGGCTTCAGTACTGCAATATAGCCGGATTCTATTGATGGAACCTCCACAAGAGGTTTCACTGAACATTACACCTTCCATATATGTTTTGTTGTTGGGGAGAGAGGCCTGGGGGTGCTTGCTAAGGCAAGTGGAGTATAGTTATTATAAAACAAATAGGTTCAAGTGCCTTTTGGGCACTGGAAAGGCTTGGATTGCAATACGGAAGCTCCTTGGCCTAGGGAGATTGAACTTTTATACCCCAATTATGAATAACCCAAATTTACCTGGAATTTGTAATGACGGTTATATGCATGCATGGTATCTGGCTGGCTTAGAGAAACTGGGTACTTTTTTTTCTTCGGTGGGTCTTGTCTCGTTTGACGAGCTAAAGGCAAAATTCGACATTAACAACAGGGAGTTTTTTAAATACTTGCAAATAAGAGACTATTTTCAGCGAAAAGCGGGGGGCCCGAGTGCCTTTGATAAGAATGTGTTGGTGGATAGGCTAATAACAGAGAATTCAATTCGTATCGGGTCAATCTATCAACTGCTGAATAGCGAAATGAAAGACGATCTTGATAAACAGTGTGTAAAATGGCAGGGTAAGCTGAGGATTACTGAAAATGAATTTGCAAAAGCTCTCAGCCTATCTCAAGCGGTGTTAATGTCGGCCAATTTGCAAGTGCAGTTTTTTAAAACTTGTATTATGCTTTATTAAACGCCTGAGAGAATTGCTAAATGGAGCTCGGGTAAAGGTACTACGTGCCCGCGCTGCTCCACGTTTGGCGCCGAAATTATTCATATGTTTGCCACATGTCCATCATTGAATCAGCTTAAGATTGAAATTCAAGGGGGGCGTCGCTTAGCTGGCTGCAAGATGGCCGCACCTTGAGTGGGCTCTGCCGGCCAAGCCAACAATCCGTCATCATCCTGAGGACTGGGGGCTCTTCGGACCCCCCCTGGGCCGGATAGCGTGGTGCCCATGCCCTGGGGATTCCAGTGACTGCGGCGTTTCCCGCGGGGCTGCGGCCTGGAGAAGAGAATCCTCTCCGTGAGGTGTGGTGGCCGTTGCACAATATGGCGAAGTCAGCGAGCTGCGGAGGGGCACTGCGACGTGCTGGCCTGGGCGAGCCCGCATAGGAAGGCGTTGAGCCGCTACTTGCACCGCTGTGTGGCTGCCCGCCGTGGCAGACGGAGCTGCGGCTGAAGAAAGGGCACAGCAACCGCGGCGGGTGCGTGGCGAAGGCCGCACCGGACCTCCATTACTGCCGTGAGGCCCAAGTAAGTGGCGTGGCTGAAAGCGGAGGAGACTGAGGGCGGAGTGGGGGCGCGAGTGCTGTACCGTGGGGCCGGGTGGGCACGGGCTGGTGGTGGGAGCGCTTCTCCCGGCCGCTGCTGTCTCTGCGGGCCCCCGCGACGGGGGCACTGCGCCCTCCTAGTATCACCGCCTGAAGCTCTCCTCTGTGGGAGCTGCCCCTGACATGAGTGCCTGATGTGCTGCACGTAAAGCTGTGCACTGAGCTGTGGAGAGCGGGCCACACGTCGAGGTCGATGCTGCTGGGGGACAGGGAGACGGCCCATATCTGGCGCTACAGCAAGGAAGTGATCCATAGCTCTTAGAAGGAGAAACTTGACCTTGATGAGGCCTGCCGGGACATGGTTGTAGCCGCAGGGGGAGTGAAGGCTGCGAGGAGCGGAATTTGACGGCCTTCTCCCCACCCTTCCCTACTCCCTGCGCCTGGGGCTTATTGGACTGGCTGAAGTGCAAAAATCATGCAGTGTGACCAAGGCACTGGTGATAAAGCAGGCTGGAGGATCTTACCTGCCCTTGGCTGTGAGCAGCGCCTCTCCGTTGAAGAGACATCCAGAGACTAGCGGCGCTTGCTGAGCGGGGCTGGTGTGCTGATCACATTGGAGAGGCGCTTTTGTTTGGCTTGTGGCTGCTATCTACTGCCCCCGTAACATAAAGCTCTTTGGACTGCTGGCTGAGGGGGATGGGGTGCTAGGACCTGGCCCTGGATGATCACTGCTTTTGGAGGCGCCCACGAGTGAATGCTGTGAGAGGCGAGCAGCGCATTGCTGCAAGGAGAGGCGGTGCGGAAAGGCACCTTGCAGTGTGGCAGTGTGTGAAATCAGCCAGCGGCTAAATGTTCAGGAAATTATTCATACTCGCGCTCTGAGCTACGCAACTGGTTGCATAGCGGCACCTCCCCAGGGCTATTAGGTGCATTATATTTTTGTCTTCCCCACTCCCCGCTTATTGGGCAGACACCATGGGTAGGGCGGACGCTAAACAACCCAAGCTAAACTTCGATAATAGGAGACAAACACGACAGGAGGAACCTGTCCAGGAGGCGGGGGAACAGGCCACCCAAACTGATGCTACTGCAGCGCGCGAAGATGACTTGAAGGCGCTCCTGTTGGAAGTAAAAACCAGCCTCACTAATATAGACTCCAAGCTTGACCAACTGTCTGCCCGATTAGACCATATAAAAACCAGGGTAGACACGCATGACACAAAAATAGCGCAGCTTGAGGCGAGGGTATCTGATGTTGAGGATTCGGCAACAGCGGACAGACAAAAACTGCTTCAAATGGATAAGGTCTTGGAGCTGATCATGGCCAAAAATGAAGATTTGCAGTCGCGCTCTAGGAGGAGCAATCTCCGCATTACGGACCTTCCCGAATCCACCAATATCACGAGGATGGAAGACTATGTCGAAACTCTCTTGCGTGACCTCTTTGGCAATGTGCTCTCCATGGTGTTTATAGTGGAAAGGGCGCACAGATCTCTGGGACTGCACCCCCCGCCGGCTCGCCCGATCATTGACAAGCTTTTGAATTCTCGTGACCGTGACGCTGTGTTGCGTGCAGCGCGCGAAATGGGCGAAGTGCGACATCAGGGGAACGTGTTGGCGTTTTACCCGGACTTCACACTGGCGGTGCAGGCCGCCCGCCGTGAGTTCCTCCTGGCAAAAAGAATCCTCCAGAAACAGGATGTGCAGTACGCTCTGGATTATCCCGCAAAGCTAAGGCTCAAGAGGGGTAATCAGACACAGTTCTTTAATGACCCCACGGCCGCTTTGACATTCGCCAAGAAACTTGAGGTGCAACAGCGTGCTGCATCTAAAACCCCTGAGGGCGCTGAGGGGGGAGTTGCAAGTGATAATGACTAACTACACTGCTATGTTCTGAGCACGTTCTTTCCTTTTTTTATGTTGAGGCCTGGGTGCGCGGGTGCAGGCATGTCATGGCTTTTTGGGTTAAAACGTTGTGGCTCTGGTGGCGCAGGCTGTCTCTATGCTTAAGAATAATGTGCTGTAACATTGTCCAGCTACTAACGCGGCTTGGCCACCCTGTTTTGTGACAGGGGTGTATGCCAGGTGGAACCAGGCCCCCTTGGGATAATTCCCTTATTCCTTTTTCTATGTTGGCAATAGGTTGGTGGGTGGGTGGTTTATCACAACCTGATTGGGGGGTTGGTGTGGGAGGGCGAGGTGGGGGAGCAGGGGCTCCACATGGGCCGCAAGGTTTTGTTGTTTTGTTCTTGCTTGATGATGGGGGGGTTATGAGGAATGTTTTTATGTTGCAAGGCTTGAACCATGAGACCTCTGTAAACGTGACTGTAATGTTCATGTTGGAGTGTGCGGGTGCTTGTCCCTACTCCCGAGTCCCCTAAGTGGCGCTCTCTAGGAGCGCCTGCATGCTTCACAGTTTCGCTGCAGTGGACGCAGAATGGCTAAGGTAACCTGCGTGACTTGGAATGTCTGTGGCCTTAATGACTGCCGAAAGGCCAGATTGGTGCATGCATACCTCATACGACAGGGAGTGGATATCTACATACTGCAGGAGACACACCTGACTAGGGACACTGTCTCTGCTGCGCGCCCGCTGGTGGTGGGAGACCCATTCAGCGACATATTCCAGCTATAGTAGGGGGGTCTCAGTACTTTTTAAAAAGGGTCTGCCATGGACCACCACACAAGTAGAGATTGATAAAGAAGGGAGGTTTGTAATAATAGCGGGAAGGCTGCATCAGAGGCCACTTATACTAGCGGCAGTTTATGGTTCTAATCAGGATGACCCTAGTTTTTTCCCGCTGGTCTGGAGGTTGGTGGCGGGCATGCCCCCTGGAACTGTGCTGTGGGGCGGGGACTTTAATGTTGTGCTGGATGACCAGCTTGATCACTCAGGGGCTAGGCAACACCACCCGCAGGCTGCAGGTGCTATTAACACGATAATAGAGGACAATTCACTGGTAGACATATGGAGGCGCTTGCATATTGGACAGCGGAGTGGCACCTGTAGTTCCACGCAACATGGGTCCTGGTCGCGAATAGATTATTGGCTCCTGACGCAAGATGCTGCAACCTGGGCGGTGGCAGTTGACCACCTACCTAGGACACTTTCTGATCATTCCCCTGTGCGCTTGGCACTAACGTTCCCACAAGCCCCGTGGTGAGCATTTACCTGGCCTCTTCCCTCTCATGCGCTGTGCGATGCTGCGTTCCGCGCGGAGATTCGCACGGCCATCAACGATTATTTTGCGCACAATGTGGGCTCGGTAGACTCGCCTTCCACGCTTAGGGAGGCTTTCAAGGTGGTGGTTCGCGGTGAATGTATCGCGAAGCAAGCTGGGGTGCTGCGGGCGATCCGAGGCACACTGCACAGAATAGAGGCTGAAATGGTGCAGCTAGAGCGGAGGCAGGAGGTCGACCCCAACCCGACCACTCTGTCGGATATCCGGAAAAACTGTCTGAATACATGGAAGAAGCTGAGAGGGCGGTGAAGTACCTGGGGAAGGAGGCAACGGCGTGACGATACGGGGAGGGCGACCGGCCCGGCAGGACGTTGGCGGGGATGCTGCGCAAACCGCATGCTGCTTCCTATATCACTGAACTACAAGATAGGGATGGTGACTTGGTTACGTCCCCGGGAGGCCTTACCGGAGGTTATGTCTACCTTTTATAAAACTCTATACACATCGGGGCACCGCAGGCGAGGCTAGTCTACTGGCCTATAGCTAAACAAAGAGAGAGAAAGGGAACTTCTTTGTCTCCACTCTTATTCCCCAGGAATATATAATAAACAACCAAAGAGTGAGGCCAAGGTATCAAGGGCTATAAACAGGGATCACTCATGTTTTTATAAAGGGTCCTCACTCACCCACCTAGTTGGTGACATGCTTCATCATAGGACCCCCACCAGAGAGGCCGAATGCCTCTCCAGTGTGCTTCAACGCCTGATTACAGCGGAGCAGGATTTTTGAGTGTTGAGTGCAAGTGATGGTGCAAAAAGTGATGTTAAAATAATCTTTACTACTCCTAAAAAAATTTAATAGTAGGGTAGTAAGACTAGGTTAAAAAGTGTGTAATGGACGCTATGACTGAATAAATTGATCAGCCATATCCAAAATTAAAACATTAGGTCGACATGTTTCAGCCTCTGTGCGCCAATTGCGAGGCTTTCCTCAGGACCAGGGGCCATGGCGGTATGCACTCTCTAAGGTGCACCCTAACCTATGGCCACGTAGAGAACCGGATTACTCACGGTTCAGAAAAAACAAACACGCCTCCAACTCTTCTGAATGCGTAATTAAATGTTTCGATATGAAGTTATATTACAGCATGGGTCCTGGCAGGGGGCGGTGACAAGCCGTCACTTGTGCCTCAAAGTCAGCCGCCCGCGTTGCCTAGGTCGTGCCCGTCTACAGGACCCGAAAGGCACGACCTAGGCAGGACCCATGCTGTAATATAACTTCATATCGAAACATTTAATTACGCATTCAGAAGAGTTGGAGGCGTGTTTGTTTTTTCTGAACCGTGAGTAATCACTCAAAAATCCTGCTCCGCTGTAATCAGGCGTTGAAGCACACTGGAGAGGCATTCGGCCTCTCTGGTGGGGGTCCTATGATGAAGCATGTCACCAACTAGGTGGGTGAGTGAGGACCCTTTATAAAAACATGAGTGATCCCTGTTTATAGCCCTTGATACCTTGGCCTCACTCTTTGGTAGTCTACTGGCCTACCTCGACACTTTCGAGCTCCTGTGGCTTGGCGCGAGCCACCGGGAATACCTGGACGATCCGATCACACCAGAGGAGATCGCGCTTGTTATCTCCGCCTTGCCGGCCGGAAAGGCGCTGGGCCTCGACGGGCTCACTCCTTCCTTTTATAAGGAATATGCAGACTTGCTCATCCCTCATCTCATAGAAATGTTTCATGAATCACTGGAAGCGGGCGTACTCCCACCATCTCTCCGTGAGGCCCTAATTGTTACGATTTTGAAGCCGGATAAACCCCTTGAGCTCTGTGACTCATACAGGCCCCTGTCTCTTATAAACACTGATGCAAAAAAAAATGCGAAGTTATTGGCTAACCGAATGCAGCCACTCATGCCCTTGATAGCCCGCCCGGATCAGTCGGGTTTCATTCCGGGGCGTGGGACCTCACATAATTTGCGCACTATATCCTCAGTATTGCACTATCTCAGCCCTGATGTGAGGGCGGTGGCGGCGCTGCTCGACGCAACGAAGGCGTTCGATACGCTGGAGTGGCAATACCTGTTCACGTTACTAGCTAGATTGGGGCTCAGCCCGGGGTTTATAAAAAAGATACGACTGCTTTATGCCCACCCGATGGCCCGTGTGTCTCTAAATGGACAGATCTAAGAAAGCTTTGAGATAACCAGAGGGACCAGGCAAGGCTGCCCTCTATCCCCGCTCCTGTTCGCCGTGGCCATGGAGCCTTTGGCTCCCAGGCTGCGGCAGCATCATGCAGAGCGTGGGATTGGTTTTTCCACCTGGGGCTTGGTGGTGTCGCTCTATGCGGATAACATCACGATGTACATCAGGGACCCCAGCATTAATATGTCTCCAATGACACGGGAAGTAATAAACTTTGGGGGGCACTCCGGAGTGCAGATTAATTGGAGTAAGTCGGTTCTTTTTCCACTGACTGACTCCACCACCCCATGCCCCATGGACTATCCTTACAGATGGGCCACCGAACCTACCAAATACCTAGGAATTTGGTTAAGCCAAGACGTGGATGAGGTTTGGAGGGCAAATTTTGGTCGTGCAGTCGAGTGGTTTGAGTTGCGGGTGCAGGTATGGAAGGGTCTGCCGCTGTCTCTGGTGGGCCGTGTGGCAATAGCAAAGATGATTGTTTTGCCTAAATTCTTATACCTCTTCCTGAATGTCCCGATCCCCCTCACTGCGCAATTCTTCAAAAGACTGCGCTCCGGGTTGGTGGCGCTGGTATGGGCGGGTCGTCAGCCTCTGGTTAAGTATGAGACACTAACTCGCCCGTTGGCGAAGGGTGGGATGGGCACCCCGGACCTGCAGCTATACTTATCCGAAAGAACACAAACAGTGGACCTAGACAATAACAAATCCAAGCCTTTTTGCCTTCCCTGTGGGGTTCCCCAGGGATCCTCTCTGAGTCCAACACTTTTCAATATCTACGTGAGATCACTGGCAGACCTGATAAATTCATTTGGTTTCCAACTCACCTCCTACGCCGATGACACTCAAATAGTGCTATCATTTAAAGATGGGGAGGAAAAAGAAACAGGAGTGCGTTTCCGTGTCTGTATGAAGGCTATAGCAGGTTGGATGTTGAATAACTGCTTAAAACTAAACTCAAGCAAAACTGAGGTTATCGTATTTGGAAATAACCCACACCTCTGGACACCGGATTGGTGGCCAGCCGACCTGGGTACTTGCCCCTCCCCCAGCCTGAAAGCTAAAAACCTGGGGGTATTAATATACAACAGACTGACATTCTGTGATCATATAAACTCAGTGGTGTCGGCATGCTTTCTGATATTAAGAATTCTAAGGAAAATAAAGCCCTATTTATCGGAAGGAGATCTCAGGACTGTGGTGACGATGCTTGTTATGGCACGCTTGGATTATTGCAATGGTCTTTATCTGAACGCCCAAAATCAGCATATTAATAGACTACAGATTGCCCAGAACGCCGCTGCAAGGCTGTTGTCAGGGACCCCTAAATTTGTCTCGGTGAAAAAAGAATTAATTCAGCTACACTGGCTTCCAGTGAAACAGAGGGTACGTTTCAAGGCCCTCTGCACAGCCCTATAAAGCCCTTAAAGGAATAGGCCCAGACCATTTGAAACAAAGGCTTAAATGGTATGTTCCTGGCAGGACTCTTCGGTCCACAGGAGGAAAAAATGCCCAAGTTCCTCCTTTAAAAAGCGAGTTGGGGAGGCAGGAGCTTTATTACCTGTACCTCCAAGGCCTGGAACGACCTGCCGTTCCACCTGAGGAACTCCGCAGACCTCCTTTCCTTTAGAAGGGGGCTGAAGACCTGGTTGTTCACCCAGTGACCGCCCTCTCCGTCAACCTTCAGGCAGTACATAGCGCCAGGACACCTCTGGGCAATCGTTGCGCTCTATAAATCCAATTAACATACTGGAGATAGCTGGCCTGCCCTATACGCGCAGGCCAGCTATCTCCACCACTGGCTGTACCCCGCCCCATTTCAGCCGCATGTGGCGGTGGAAGGAGACAGGGTGGTGCCGCTTTCGCTTTCAACGGCGGTCTTCGGTAAATACAGTGCGCCTCGTGGAGAGATAGACCCGGTTGAGTGCATGAAGTGGGCTTGGGAGGGACTCTGACGTCGCGCTGGAATTGCGCTGCACGCCCCGTCGGCTCCGCTGGCATTGCAAGATAAGGGGATGTCTGTTAGAGCCTCGGAACGTTGTGGGCCTGTCGACCGTGTCCGATCTGTTCCCGTCGGGTAGCTTCCTGGCGTCTGTGCCTGGCCCGGCGTTGCATGGCGCGTCGCCTTTGGATACTCTACTATATTACCAGCTGCGCGCGTCCTTCAGAGTGCTGTACGCTACTTTCCCGGAGCAGCCCCCAACATTCGAGGCGCTAGAACACGTGTATACTACGGCGTCCCCCAAAAAACTTGTCACCAGACTGTACTCCATGACAATTTGCTCTGCTGCACAGGGAACCTCCCCGGCAAAAGAGGCGTGGGGGAAGGAACTGGGTGCTGAGCTCCCGGAGGCAGTCTGGGTATTTTGCTGTGGACAGACAGAGAGACTATCCCCAAATTACAAGTTGCAATTGATTCACTTTAAGTATTTGAATAAAATATACCGCACTCTGTCGCAAATGTATAAGATGGGACTATGCGAGACTTCGAGCTGCGCTCGCTGCGCAGCACCGGACGCGTCGTTCCTGCATTTGGCCTGGAACTGTCCACAAGTGTTCAAATTTTGGACTGAGGTATGTGAGGCACTGGGCGCTATAGTGGGTGCCCCTATTGAGCCGGACCCGGTGACCTCTCTGCTGGGGTATGTGGGGGAAGTGATAGTGGCGCAACGCAAACTGATGGCAATCTTGCTGGTGCTGCTTAAGCGCAGAGTATCAATCCATTGGGGGCTCCGACCTGCGCCGACGCACGCTGCATGGTTGCGGGACGCTGCCTACTGCCAGGAGCAACTCAGTGTCTATTGGGAGCTCATGCCTGAGCGCGTTCGGCCTAGAGACATTTGGGAACCCTTTGCCGTATACCTCAGGAAGATGACGGCGGAGACAGAGACATAGCTGGCACTGCAGGTATAGATAGACGTGGCTGCGCTCAGGGTAAATGGTTAAGGTACGAGAAGATAACAGTACTGATGATGGCCTTGGCTCTGACTGTTTGGGGGTTGGGGTGGGGGACTTACAATTCGCATGACCAAATGTCAATGCATAAACGATTGTACCGCATGCTGAACTATATCGAATGTATTCCAGTATCTGAACATGTGCTCTCTATTATGACTAAGCCTTCTTGTTGTTACATGTTCTATGTTTTTGGAAAAAGCTAATAAATATTTTTTTTTTAAAAGATTGAAATTCAAAACTTTTTTCTAACTAAACTAGATATTGAAGTCACACTGTGCCCAAAGGCAGTTCTACTAGGGGTTTTCAGCGAGAGGTCATCTCCTGAGATAGATTATTTTTTGGTTGCTGCTATGACGATCTTTAGACTGATAATTGCCACAGCATGGTTAGACCCACAAACTCCTCAATTTCAACACTGGCTGGCCCGTTTATTAGCTATCTCCAGTTTGGAGAAAGCAAATTATGCCAGGAAGGGATTCAAAACAAATAAAAAAGGTCAGCTAATTTGGGCTCCCTTATCTAGATTACAAAATTAAGAGGGTTAGAGCATATAGGAGGGAGCACCTAGGCGTTTATCTGCACTACGCACTTTAAATGTACAGCCCGATGGTGATTTTTGAATGTCCACGAGAGTTAGTTTATATTGTGACATTATTGTGCTGAAGGGAATTGTATGTTTAAAGATGGGAAGCCTGGTAAATATTTATTACTGTTAGTCCTGTCATTATATTTATTCCGCACGTCGTACTTTAAATAATGCGTAAAAGCTAGAAGTTTGGTTAATATGTATTATTGTAACCCCTAATACTATATTTATTCCACACACCGCACTTTAAATATTGGTCCGTTGTTTACACCTTTGTTGTATTACTGCTGGTTTTACTCTATTTGCCTAGCAAATGATATTCGGAAAGATGATTCTGTAAGGTTTGATGAACTGTTTTTCCCTGACCTTCGGGACTGGTGTTTGGGTTCTGTAGAAAAGGTTAAGAAATGCACAATAAAGATTATATATTAAAAAAAAAAGACTAGTGTTTTTTTGTTTTTTCCAAATGTTTTCTATCTACATTAATGTGTAATGTTATTTTTGGGATAACTGTTTTTTAAAAATAAATATGTAAAAATTATTATACAGGTATTAAAATTAATACACGAGTATTAAAATTAATACCTAGGTATTAATACACTTCCCCACCCAAAACCCCTGTTTCCCTTGCATCCCGTCCCAGGGGGTGGGTGACAAAATAAAAAACATTATTGATATTGTAAATTACTATCCATTATGCATTGTAAAGGCATGCGTTGTGCTAGTATGCGTTGCAGTGGAACTTTCAAAGTATCCCTATCTACATGCGTTGTAATGGCATGCGTTGTAAAAACATGGAATGTAATGGTAGCCACGTTGTAAAAACTGCTTTGTAAAAGCATGAGTTCAAATTGTGTGTGTTGTAACATCATATATTCCCAACTGTCCCCACAGGCGCATCATGGCTGCTGGCAGTTAACTTGAATGCAGCCAGGTCCTGCCCCAACCCACCATGTGTGGCCAACCCCCAAATGTTACTCCTAGCCAAGCGCACTGAATACTTAACAATAAATATTTTTTCATTTTTCAGGATATCTATATGCTGTGCCGAATGTGTGAATCATGAGGCCCCAAGACGATCCACAGGATAAAAATATTTTTTTTAAAGAATGTTATGCTTGTTTTATTGCCACGGTTGTCCCTATTTTTGCCTATATGAAGCTTGATGTGTTTTGGGTAAGGGTGGTCGCAACATAAATTCTGTTACAGACACCCAATCGGATCACCACAAATTTGTGATCCACTGCTGAACTCAAAAATCCTTCCTATTCAAACTGCGTGCCTTTATTTTTTGGACGTGAGTCCACAAATTCATGGAGGGTCTGGATAAATAACGGTCCAGATATCTCTAAAATGTAACCTCTTTATGCCCCGATATTTAAACATTAATTTCTTGCAAACTCTTGAAACTTGGCAACGAAAACCCACAGTTCCGTATATTTGTAAAGCACACCATCACCCGCAAGGGTATCTAGGATTTGAACAGGTTTGTGTGCCTAGCTCTGCCTGTGGTCACAATTAAAGGTTAGTTATGGTTCAGTAAATGAAAACCAGTAAAGCTACTGAAATTCTCTAGTTACAGTTTGCAACACACTCTGCCCATGCTATCGCTCATGCTGCCCGTCATATTTTTGTTCTTTGTAGTCAGCTTTTCTATCCTGTTTCATTGGCAAAGTAGTCTATTGAACATAGTGGGAAGTGTGAATTATGACTTGCCTTGTGGGCACTGTAAAGTATTACTATTGAACTTTAGGAGTTTTATCGATTTGCTTCCACTGAACCATATGCAACTATGATTTATTCATTGAAGTTTTTCTGATACTTGTCATTGATGTGCTACTTTGCCCCACGTTCTGTAATGTGACCGCAAGAGTATTTTTTCATTTGGGGCTAGCCAATCAAAAGTATTGTGCTTACAGCATTTATTTTGTGACTACATATCTGAAATGAACAAGAGAAGCAAAAGGTTCCCTCTCCCAATGGGTGATCTTAATAGTTGTCTGCAGACCAAAGTGGTCAAGATATACAAAAATATCAACCTTAAAAGCTCACATACACCATTTTTTAGGGCAATATACCTGAAACTACTGAACAGATCTACACCAAACCAATAAAAGCATGCTTTCTGAGTAAAATTCTACTTGACTTTTATGGCAAATTTAGCCTAATTTTTCTATGGGAGCTAAAATGGGGAAACACTTTTTTCGACCAACTTATTTTTGTTCTTTTGCACTAATTGCATGCTATTTGGCATGCTGGACCTTAGCTCCATACATATTTGGTGCAGATCTGTCAGTGGAAGCCAACGCTATAGGCAAATGCATGGATTATGAAACTCGTGGACCTCCTGTGGATGCAATCTGAGAGTGTCATTTTGGGTGTGGTAAGTACTCTGCTCCGATAATGTGGACTTGAGTTGGGTTCCCTTTAATAGCCCATGGTCTCAGTATTGAGACTTCTGACAGTGGTCAATATTTTGCATGTGTCGAGTCTGTTGCCTCAATAAATAGTCAGAGGACTATTGCCACATTTAGACATTCTTAAAAGTTTGAAAATTAAAAATTCTCTTCATAAAAATGTCCACTTGGATGTGTATTGCTATTGTTATGTTGTGTTGAGTTGTATTGTGTTATAGTATGGTAATGTTGTGTTGTGTTGGGTTACTTTACATTACGTTATGTTATTTTAATTGTAAAGTGCACGCTACTCCAAAGAGTGCCCCGGCATTAAGAAGACCAAGCACAAGGGATCCTGGATAAGGCAAGCTTACAGGTAAGAAAGAAATGTGTTTTTAGACCTCTTCTGAAGGCATACTCATTGCTGATTGATCAAAGAGAGAGGGGAAGCCAGTTCCACTCTTTAGGTGATACAACCGAAATCTTGCCATGTCTCATACATGGGAACTTAGGAATTATGGCTAACAAGGAAAATGCCACCTTAAACTCCTACATGGACGATAGTGTACGACCTTGCTGAGTAGATAGGCTGGGTAACGTTTGTACAAATTCTTGTGCATCAGCCCATATAGCTTTAATCATGATTCTCCTTTTACCATGTAGCCAATGAAGGTCTTTTAGATGGTTCTTCACTGGATTACGTCTAGGGATATTTAATATGAGGTGAGCAGTTGAATTGTACACTACTTACAATTTGTTGATCAGGCCTCGAATGCAAAATGTTAGAGTAGTCCAACTTAGTTGTTATAAGAGCATGGACTACTGTTTTGCGAGTTGGTAATGGGAGGAAATTAAGAAAACTTAAGAGGCTGAAGTGTGACAATGCAACACCGACTACCACAAGGAATTGGGGATGAAAGAAAAAAGTATTGTCAAATTTGACACTCAAATTTCTTGCAACTGCTGCCAGGAAGGAAGGGGGTTTGTGAGGCAACCCATCCAGCCAACAATTACTTAACCAATTATGATTGGTTGGACCGAACAGTACAATTTCATATTTTCCGGAGTTGCATTGCAGGTGACTCTCCTGCATCCAATCTAGATCCTCAGTGAAACATGTTTTAAATGCTGCAAGGGAGAATGCTGATTTCAGACCGATGGTGCGGGCCAATCGAGTATCATTAGCATACAAGATCACCTTAAAGTTGTGAGATTCTATCAATGAGGTAAGTGGAGCCATATAAATGTTGAAAAGAGTAGGGCTTAGGGAAGAACCCTGAGGTACTACATAATGCTGCTTTTATATGGAAAGGGATGAGCCAAACCATCTGTTCCATATCTTCATGGAAGGATTTAATCTATCCCACTGCAGTATTTCCTATACCAAGCTTTACTAGGTTTTGCAACAAGATATCATGAGACTGTGTCGTATCCCGCCAAAGATTCAGAAGGATAAAAACGGCATTCTTACCGTTGTCCAAGGTGAGTTTTAAGACCTCTGTCATCTAAATCAATGCAGTTTCAGTGCTGTGACTGAGGAGAAAGCCAGAATGAGTTGGTGCAACAAGTTATTTTCAGCCAGGTAGGCTTACCACTGTATGTTTACATGTATTTGCAGTAACGTTGCAGCTGCAGGAGTAAAGAAATGGGCCTAAAAGTTGACAGTACAGCAGGGTCTGCAGTAGGCTTTTAGTTGGGGGACAACTTTCGCCCTTTTCTACAGACCGGGCACTGCCTCAAGATCTAAACAATTCTTGAAAGGTTTCCACAGTGTAGGTGCAATAACCTCTGCTGCAGTTGCTAAGAAGGCAGGGATCACTGGGTGAGTGAGACTTGGAGCATTGTAAAGCTTCTATGGCTTGTTCCAGGGAGAAACAAGTGGATCTTAATAAGAACAAGAAGGGGAGGCAAGTGAAGAACCCACTGCATAAGAATCAGATATCCTTTAGGGCAAATAAACCCTGCCTGTATTTACTGCACCTTTTCCTCAAAACATGGGCAATAGCTATTCACAATGATTGACTGATGACGGGACCTTGGGGGTAGAGGCTGTAGGATTCAGGAACGATTTAGCTATCTTAAATATCGCCCGAGGTGTAATTTTTGCCAGTTCAATTTACTCTCCACAATAGACTGCTTGTGCATTCATAATTGCTTTATGATAGCTTTTTAAGGCAAGCTTGTAGACACCTTTATCTTTCTGCAAGTAAAAAAGCCTCAATTTATGCTCTACTTTTTTCCAATTTTTCTTAATATTCAGAAGCACAATTGAGAACCAAGGGGCCATGGGATTCTTTGCGTGAGATGGACAGACTTCATAGGAGTTACTACCTCAGCCTTGGTATTGTTATGTACCCCAATGTACCCCATTCTAGGCCTAGGTAGCTACACAACCTTTACCTACATTTGTCCTACCTTGCTCTGCATAACGGTTCTAGCACTGACCTTTTACCTAGTTATGTGGTGAATAAATGTCAATCAGTTTCTTGGAAACTAGCCTCATTTATTATGCATGAGGATTCTTAGAAAAGTCCCTGCACATGACGTACGTAACATCATGAACATATTCTGTGTAAAATGTCATGGTCATCTTCATCCTAGGGTGGAAGAACTACTTTGCATAATCGCAGGTATTGTTCTAGGTTCATTTGCATAATCATACTTACAACATATCGATTATGTAAGGAACCCCTAGGCTATCTTTATGGTATAAAAGACCCATACCAACACTAGATAGACAGACGAGTAGCTTCACGCTGACACTAGATGCTGAGGTCCGGGCCTGCAGAAGCTCCAGCAAGCAGTGGTCTGACATCCCTTGAGGGGTGTCCAACTCGAGACCAAGATGGGCTCCTTCATTCTCTCCCATCAGGGAATGGGGTTGGCTCTTTCCTAGGGGATTCTTAGCTTTACACCCACATTTATGCTAGGTACACTTAGATAGGGTTTGCATCTTAGGAGTATGCTTGATTACTGCCATATATCGATATGCCTGCATATATTTATTGTTTTTGCACAGTGGTAGAATTCTACCTTTTATTTACTCTGTCGGTGCTTGTAATCTTATATATCTGTTTCTGTCTAATGATTGTCGCAGCAAGCATGTTTTATACTAGAATGACACTGGTTCAATAAATGCTTATTGAAAACGTCCCCATCGTTTATTCTGTGTATCTCTCTGAGACTAAGTGAGCATGATTGACTGATCGAAAAGTACTGTAGTGCTTCCACAATCCCTGGAGGATGAAGGGTTGTTATGTTTGATATTTGCCAGAAACTATTTGCTCCTTGGTAAGGTTAGGGGGCTTATGGTGGCACTGTAAGCTAGCTGGTCTAAAGGCTGACATATCCTTTGGGGGTGTCTGGAATCAGTCTGGACACCAATCCCTTAGTGTATGCTGTCTAAACGAGCAGATCCTATGTATTTTTAGGAACTGCACGACATGGCACTGCCAATGTTGGTTTGGTTCTTATTTTAACAGTCAAATCTGAGTAGTTCATTCATGCTTTCTCAGAGACCCTTACTCATATTAACCCTGAGACGTCTGTAGTGGGAAGGGAAAAAATCAGCTGAGTAGGTATATCCTATGTATTGGCTGTAGGTTTGTTCAAGCTTGAAGGATAATATTTCCCTAAAATTGTGCAAAACCTTATCTCTTTTACTTAAAACACCTCCCATAATGCCTCAGACTGGAGACGCTGGTACGAGTGGTGCTAGTGCGGAGGAAGATGAGCAGGAAAGTGCCCTTAACATTTCAGAAAATTGCAGACATGCACTTACTATGAAATTATTAGATTAGATTATGGAGTCACATCATTAGGTGGGACTGTTACTTTCGTGATTGAGGCACACAAGGCATTCAGAACAGAGGTATTCTATTCTTGGGTTAAATTACCACCTGCAGATGCATGCACACATTTGTTTCATACTTACATTCCAGATGAGACACCTGAAGAATACTCTCCATACGAGGACATAGAAGTCCTGTTAATTTACCAAGAGCATATTAATTGGTTTAAAGGCGCCCTCCCCCATACCATAACAAATGTGAGACTTGGCCCGCTCAACAGAGAAGGAGCGACATGGACGGTCCTAGCTGCTTACACACCGCATCCAGAAATTGATGCTTTGCCAGCAGCAGATGTACATACACTTTACAAAGAGATAGTAAAGCTATACAGGAACCTTACACAGTTCATAATGCAAACACTTACAATTCAGCCTTCAAGGGTCACTCAAGCTGGTCAACCGCAAGGAACAGTGACAAAAATCACCCCACAAACGCTCTTATGGGAAGAATGCCCACTAGATGTGAGCAGATGCCGTTCTGGATAGCACGGCAAATAGCACAGCTTGAGTCAGTGTTTCCCCTCACAGGCCCGCAGGAAAAACACAGACTACTGACAATTTGCTTACCAATGGGAATAGCTCCCCCGAGGATTGTATCCCTTGGGGTACAGTTTTCGCTGCTGTTTATACCAGAACTCATGGTACCCCCTCAATAGCGGTTATACCAGAAGTATTGAAACAGATACAGAATGAGTACGGGGCAGAACCTGCCCTGGACTTGGTGATGAAATTGATAGGCAATTTTGCCCAGGTATCAACAATTATGTAAGCTAACATAAAAGGGGAGGCAGCAGCGGTGGCTATATGCCAACACCTGAGGGAATGCACTCCTGCACAACAGGAGCGAGAACTACCTAAGATTATCGAAGATACCTATGCTTTGCTGGGTAGAGAAAACTTGGGAGCTAGACCTGTGAAACCACAATTAAACCGGGTAATCCTGAAAAGGGCAACTCAAAGCAAGCACCTGATTCTTCTAAAAAGAAATACGACAGCAAACAATCAAAAACAAAATAAACAGAATACATCACAATCATGGGGTGGGTCTCCTCAACAGGAGCCCTCTGATAGAAAATACAATCTTAGGAACCGTGATAATATAAAAAAACCTGACAGGTATCAGGATAATGATACATGTACCTCTCGTTCCTTTCAGGGTTCATCAAAAAACTTGGAAAGGGAATGACGCTCAGAACGCAGATCAGAAGAGCGAGCAAAGCCAAGAGACACACATCGCACTTCGGACTACATTATCAAACAAGAATATAAACCCAAAAGTAAACCTCAATTTAAAAAGAAGAAGGTAGCTGGCCTGAAAATAAAGAAATACCCAGGCTACTGATGACTCTACTACTTAACGTGGAATGGGCTCTGATGATGCTAGACAGTGCAGCAGAAGTAACAATAGCTCGCCAGAACCTGATGGAAGTTCTGGTGACAGCAGCGTTGAATGAGCATATCACGGTGGAAACACCTGATACTAGGGTAAGTGTCCCACATTAGTTATACAAAATAACACTCCAAATGGAGGGGGACATACCCAGAAATGTGAAAGCTCTCTTTTGGGAGAACCTGACTTATGGATACAATATCCTTTTGGCTGAAAGGGATTGGCCGCCTGACTTCGTTATGGATTGCCCTAAAGGGGAAGAGGTGACATTACCTGCTTTCTCCGACCTTGTTCTAGAGTCCCTGAAACAAACACATGGGCAGGAGTGGGCATTAGCGCTAGCTCCAGCACTTAACCGCAATCATGTAGGGTGGGATGCTGAGTCACCTCACCATGAAATGCCAGTTAAAACTACTCCTACACTACACATGCAGTACCCAATAAGACATGACACAAAGTAACAGGTCAGGGAGATCTTAGATCAACTTGAATTCCAAGGTGTGATTGAGAATTATACCTCCCCTATGAATAATCCTTTCTTTCCCGTAATGAAACCCGACAATTTATACCATCTAGTGTTAGACTACAGGCATTTGAACACATGCACAAAAACATTTGAAGTACAAAATGCACACAGTGCTGCATTAATGAATAACATTGGGCTGAAGAAATACTTAACAACACTAGATATCTCAAATGGATTTACCTGCCAGAATATAGTGCCTGAAATCAGACATTTTACAGCATTTTCAGCGCTCGGCTCTCAGCGCAAATTCTGTAGACTTTTCCAAGGGTATAAGAATAGCTCTGGGTTGTTCTCAGTTACTTCAAAATTGTGATGAGGAGGCATTGTCCTATGTAGATAATATTTATCTTTATTTATTTTATTTTATTTAAAAAGTTATATATAGTGCGAACTAGACCCTTGAATGGTATCAGAGCGCTTTACAAATAGATAGCTTGATACACTAGGTACAAAAATAAGAGTAGATAGTAGGGAAAGCATACGTGATGTCAACATCAGTAGTGGGTCCGGGGGTACTCAAGAGTGTGTTAGCGGGTGTAAGTCCTGTTTGGTGAGCTAAGTCAAGTGTTGGGGGCGGGTAGGGATTTGTTCATTAAAAGCAGTTTGACTTCATTTTTTAAGGAAGTGCTTAAAGGGTTCATTCTGATTTCCGGTGGCAGGGCATTCCAGACTCTAGGTGCTAGTCCGGAGAAAGTACGGTTGTATGTCTTCTTTTTCTGAAATTGTTGCCGTTTCAATAGCCAGGTGCTGGTGCTTCTCGACGTGGGTCCTGGGCTCCCTGTGCCACTGGAATCAAGCTATCCTGGCTGAAGAGGGTTGAAACCCCGAAACCGGTCCTAGGATGCTTGTTTCCATGAGGCACAGGGTCAAGACTGATTTGCATATGGCCAGGTCTAAACTGGGGTGGCATGGTGAGCAAAAGAATGATGGATTTAACCCAGATCTCTTGACTGGGGGTGAATGTTTTGATTTGTTCTGCATTCCGTCCATCAATTGTGTGTCTTTTGCTTTCTCGTCCTAAGTGCGCCAGGTATGCCCAGACGTGGGTCCTGGGCTCACTGTGCCACTGGAATCAAGCTATCCTGGCTGAAGAGGGGTGAAACCCCGAAACCGGTCCGAGGATGCTTGTTTCTGGTCCAGGGAGGACCTGGCTTGGCAGTTCGGTCTGGACTGTTCCCATGAGGCACAGGGTCAAGACTGATTTGCATAGGGCCAGGTCTAAACTGGGGTGGCATGGTGAGCAAAAGAATGATGGATTTAACCCAGATCTCTTGACTGGGGGTGAATGTTTTGATTTGTTCTGCATTCCGTCCATCAATTATGTGTCTTTTGCTTTCTCGCCCTAAGTGCGCCAGGTATGCCCAGACGTGGGTCCTGGGCTCACTGTGCCACTGGAATCAAGCTATCCTGGCTGAAGAGGGGTGAAACCCCGAAACCGGTCCGAGGATGCTTGTTTCTGGTCCAGGGAGGACCTGGCTTGGCAGTTCGGTCTGGACTGTTCCCATGAGGCACAGGGTCAAGACTGATTTGCATATGGCCAGGTCTAAACTGGGGTGGCATGGTGAGCAAAAGAATGATGGATTTAACCCAGATCTCTTGACTGGGGGTGAATGTTTTGATTTGTTCTGCATTCCGTCCATCAATTGTGTGTCTTTTGCTTTCTCGCCCTAAGTGCGCCAGGTATGCCCAGACGTGGGTCCTGGGCTCACTGTGCCACTGGAATCAAGCTATCCTGGCTGAAGAGGGGTGAAACCCTGAAACCGGTCCTAGGATGCTTGTTTCCGGTCCAGGGAGGACCTGGCTTGGCAGTTCGGTCTGGACTGTTCCCATGAGGCACAGAGTCAAGACTGATTTGCATATGGCCAGGTCTAAACTGGGGTGGCATGGTGAGCAAAAGAATGATGGATTTCACCCAGATCTCTTGACTGGGGGTGAATGTTTTGATTTGTTCTGCATTCCGTCCATCAATTGTGTGTCTTTTGCTTCTCGACGTTCTGCCACTGCCTGATAGTTCCAGTTTATCGGCTAGATACCTTGGTGTGTTGAAGTGCAAGGCTTTGTGTGTCATGCAGGCAATTTTTAGCTGTGTTCTTGCCTCATAAGGGAGCCAATTCAGTGCCTGAAGGTCAGGGGTGATGTGGTTGTTCTTTTTGGAGCCAGTAACAAGTCTTGCGGCCGCGTTGAGAAAGGGCTCTTAGTGGAGCCAGTCTGGATCTCGGCAGACCATGTAGGAAGGTAGGATCTGACTGCATGGTTACCCCCACTTTTTTACTGGTGTTTTGCTGGTTTTTGACTAGTCTGACTGGGATCCTGCTATCCAGGACCCCAGTCTACCTGCTTTCTCACTTAAATTGCTATGTATGTACTTTAGGTACACTCCAGATTGGATACTGGGGTACCCTTATAAGTCCCTAGTATATGGTACACCATGTACCCAGGGCATAGGTACCCCAGAGGCCTCCCATGGGCTGAAGCATGTATTATGCCACCTATGAGAGGCCATTCAAAATGACACAACAGGTCTGCTACAGCAGCCTGTGTAAGCTGGTGCTTGCACCACTTACTTAGATATAGGTTCACTATATCTATCTAAATCACTACACTTAAAAACCTATCAGTCACCCCTATGGCAGGCCTTATCAATCCTGAAGGCAGGGTGCTGGGTTTTACGTGGGAGGGTGCCCCTGCATGAGCAGAGCCCCTCTGCAGCCTTTGGAGACCATTCCCCGGGGTTGTCAGTGATGCAGCCAGACATATAGGTTAAGTTGCATTATAACCTCGCGGTAAATGCTAACTTTAAAACGGCTGCTTAGAAACATGTTGTGTTTGGTGTCAAACACCTTGGAATCATACCTCCACACCAGTAACTGGTGTGGGAGGTATGATTCCACCCTTCTAGAACCACTACCGTGGGTCACCGGTCTACCCGGTACCAGCTTTTTCGACCTGGGCAGCACAAAATGGACGCTGCCAGCCACAGACACGATTCTGCTCTCCTGCTGCTGAGCCGAGCTTGAGCAGAGGAAGGCATGACAATAGGCATCCTGACACAGGGAGGTGTGACCACCTCCCAGACAGGGTTTAGTGTATTGGGGCTGGGTGGGTGCACTCTGAGAGTGCCAGAAAGTCTGCACTGGGGGCACATTTGGTGTCCCTGTGCATAGTCCAGCTCAAACCAGTTCTGGGAGCCCTTGGCTCCTGCTCTGGTGCGAAACTGGACAAAGAACATGGGTGTAGCCACCCCTCTGTCCTACCCCTCCCATAGGAGGGTCCACAGAATCTTTCCAACCCTTTCCCATGGGTATAAAGTGGGATACCTGGCTACAGGACTTTAGATTTTACCTGGACAAGATTCTGCTAAGAAGAAACCAAGTACTTCGACTGTCTGCACAACGCTGGACGACTGAAGAATCTCCCTTGGAGTAAAGGAGTTACTCTCCTGCAGTAGCAGGCACCTAAGCGCATCTGACCGGCTTGCATCTCCAGAGCTCCTGCGGACTCCGAAGATTTCAGAAACACAGGAGGTGGGTTCCCGAAGGTCCCTGAGGTTGATCTGACCTCTCAGTGATTCTGAGACCAGTATCCCTCGTGGGGACCGTGCAACCTGAACCCCTGTGCACCGCGTACATTTTCACGAGCATATGCTTGTTGGCGATCCCTGAGCTTGTGCTTTCGACTCCGTGTAGTCCTGACCCCGAGCAGCATTTGCAATGAAGATATCCGGCCTCCACTCACCGAGTGCTCTGTGGGCTGGTGCTTTGTTATGTTATGTTATGTTATAAATTTATACAGCGCACGATTACCAATGGTGTCTTGGCGCTAGCAAACCGAGAAGCAAGCAGAAGCATTAATCAAAAAACAGCCAGGTCTTGATGGCTTTCCTGAACGAAGTCAGAGAGGGAAGATTTCTGATGTTAAACGGGAGGGCGTTCCAGAGCCTTGTGGCTCCCACCACAAATCTTCTACCACCCCAGTATGATTTGAAAACTCTCTGAGAAAGTATCACTTTTGCTCCTTGTGATCTCAGACATCTATTTGGAGAGTACCAGTGCAGTGAATGTTTCAGGAACTGAGGGCCGGCCCCGTGAAGTGCCTTGTACGTAATACACAGGGTTTTAAACTTGATCCGATTTTTAATTGGCAGCCAATGCAGACTTTGGAGATGGATTCCCACCGACTGAAATTTGGGAATACCCAGGAGAAGTCTTGCGGGCCGCGTTTTGAATCATCTGGAGCCTATGAAGTTGCTTCATCGGCATGCCAAACTATAACCCACTACAGTAATCAAGTCTGGAAAGGACTAGGGATGTGACTACCGTTTTCCTGCTTTCTGTTGGAATCAGAGGTAGGATTTTCTTAATGGCTTTAAGCTTAAAGAAACTTGATGACGAAACTGACTTAACTTGTGCTTCAAAGTCCAGTCTCTGGTCTATAGTCACACCCAGGTTTTTTACTTTAGGGACCGGGATAGGTGCTGTTCCCAGGTCATTTGGCCACCAAATCTGGAACCATGAAGGAGAAAAATTTCTGAACAGAATCACCTCAGTTTTCCCGGAATTTAACTTGAGGCAGTGCGAACTCATCCATGAGCTGACTGCTGTCATGCACTCCCTGAATCTATTTACTGGCGGTGATGTATTTTTGCTAATGGTTACCACAATTTGGGTATCATCTGCGTACGATGTTAGTGCCATCCCAAAAGATCTAATAAGGGCTGCCAGTTCCGAAACATAAACATTGAAAAGTGTAGGACTTAAGGAAGAGCCCTGTGGAACTCCACAAGGAAGTGTGAAGGACAGAGAAGTCAGGTTCCCTAAAGCTACCGATTGTGTCCTGTCCTCTAAAAAGGAGGATATCAATGCCAATGCCTTTCCAGAGATGCCAAAGGAATTCAAAATTTTAAGCAAGGTTTTGTGGTCTACCGTGTCGAAGGCCGCCAACAAATCAAGCAGGGCAAGGGCTGCAGCACCCCCTGTGTCCATTACTGTTCTTATTTCATCAGTGGCCTTTATTAGCGCTGTTTCGGTGATGTGCTCTGACCTGAATCCAAATTGCGCCTCATCCAGCAGGTTGTGCTCTTGTAAATATAGAGTAAGCTGGTTGTTCATAACCTTTTCAGCCAGTTTGGCTGGAACTAGAAGGCGAGAAATGGGCCTATAGTTGCCTGGATCCAGTGCATCAAGGTTGGCTTTTTTCAAAAGGGGTACAATCGAGGCTCTCTTCCACATCGAGGGAAAAAGACCTTCTGAAAACATGGAGTTAAAAATGGATGTTAATCTAGTTCCAAGTATCTCCGGGGCTTTTTTTAATATCATAGGAGGGAGTGGATCGTAAGGTGAGCCTGATCTTATTTTGGAAATAAGAGTCATTATCTCATCAACAGTTACTGCTCTAAATTCTGCAAGGATGGGGGCATTAGGGTGTGGTACACTTGAGGCGTTATAATTATTCGAATGTGCCCCATTACCAAAGGTGGTGAAAATTTGCTCCACTTTATTTTGAAAGTGCTGGGCAAGTATGTTTGTAAATTCGCTCGCGGTCTCCTCGCGATTCCTGGTCCATTGGCCTGTGGGTCCTGGCAAGGGTCACCTTGTTTTTTCTTGGTCTTCCCTGGTTGCTCCAGACGTACCCTGACTCCCCATTGCTTGGAGAGTCCCCTGGACCTTGCTGGTCCACACCGTAACCTGTTTGTCCTTCCTGCATGGGTTGCATTTGCCAAGGTTTGTTGGTGCTCCAGCCGGACACCGACCCCTCAGAACTCGACATCCTTCGTGGGACAGCTCACCTCTGGGTCCTGGTCATCCTCGACATCTCCTGGTCCTCGTGGCTGCAGAGTCAAGCATCCTTTCTTCACACCTGAAGCACCCGACATCGGTGGGCATTCGTCTACCGAGCCCTTGGTCACCTGAAGTGACCCAGACTCTGTCCCCTCTGCTTTCAGGTTCCTCTCACCTAGAATCCAGGCTTGGATTCCACTGGACACTCTTCGCCTTCCTGGCAGCATTACTTCTTCGCAACTCTCCATTGAAAACGACAAAGGTTTCCGACACCACTTGACCCCTATGCACCCGGCTCCTCTGGGATAGGTAACCCGGGTATCTCAGTACTCACTGGTGTGTTTGCTCTAGAACCTCATGTTCCAAAGGGTTTGCTTGAAGTCCTCGCAGAAGTGTCCTTAAACTGTAACTTTACAACCGTGACTTTCCCATAGAGTTGCACGGAGCACGCGGTTGTGTTTCCTCACTGCTCCCGTCCTCCGTGGGCGCCCTGTGTCACTGCCTTGGGTGGTTCCTTGGAGTCCCAGCGATTCTACATGCTCTAGGCCCTGTGTCTAGTCAAGCCATGATTGTTATACCATTTTTTTAGTATATGGTTCAGTCTCCCCCTGGAGCCCGCTGTGTATTGTGCTACTTACGAATGTTCTATTGATTCAGTATTGTGTGCTTTGTGTTCTAATCTCGTGTAGAGATTAGTAGAGAGTGTTATATTAATGAATACATATTTTTATATCACTACTGTGTGGTTCTCCTTTCATTTAGTCATTCAGGAGGTGATACTCTGGTAAAACAAGCTGCTTTACATTCCTTCAAGATTAAGCCTGAAGGCTGCTCTCCACAGCTACCACTAGGATAGCTTTCTAAAGGTTATCTTTGACCTCATACATCATAAGGGTCGTGTGGACTGGTACAAGGTGCCCACTTTAATTAGTGGACAGCATATACCAGGCCACCTTCTCACAGACCACATAAGGTTGTATTCCCGTAGTCTATTCTGGGTATCACTAGAGCTTGCACTGCTGATTTGAGGTCGTCGGCGGGGAGAAAGCATTTTAGTTTTCTAATAATGTCCATATTAATTTTTGCTCCTCTGGTGGCTGTACTGATGTGTTCCTGCATGTTAAGATTTTTGCTGATTGTTATTCCCTGAGATCTTGCCGAATCTATGATGTGTTGTTTGCAGTTGAAGGCTGTTAAGTGTTTCATCCAGTCTTCAATGTCGACATGTCCTCATGGAGGGGTAATTAAGAGCAATTCGGTTTTGAAAGCATTAAGTTTGAGGTGGTTTCTGGTCAGCCAGTTGTAGGTTTTTTGCAGAGTTGTATTGAGTGAACGGATATCATCTGGTGATGATACTTTTAGGTATAGTTGGGTATCATCCGCATATATGTGGTCGTGTACATTGGAGAGTTTCAGAATTTTGGTTAAGGGCTCCATGAATAGATTGAAGAGGGTAGGTGATAAGGAGGAACCTTGAGGGACTCCTAGGGTGACCGCCGTGGTGGTGGACAGCGATTGGTTGATCTTGATTCTTTGCGTTTGGCTGTCAAAGAAATAGGCAAACTATTTTAGGACAGCCCCTGATAACCCCATTCTATGTTCAAGTAATTCCAGGAGACTGTCATGTTTGACCATATCGAAGGCTGAGGATAGGTGTAGGAGGATTAGGAGGCAGGATTCATTTTGGTCTAGTATTCTGAGCGCATCATCAACAATGTGTGTCATGGCTGTTTCCGTGCTATGGTCCTGAAGGAAGCCTGATTGGAACTGGTCAATGAGGTGGAATTGAGCTATGTGGCTGCATAGTTAGGAATGGACGCATTTCTCCAGTAGTTTTGCTACGGTAGGAATAGTGGATATTGGACGGTAGTTATCTGGGATTGTGTGGTCAGCTGTGTTTTCTTTTTAGAATGGTGGTTACCTGACCTGCTTTCAGGCAGCTCGGAAGGGTTCCTTGCAGTAGGGAGGCATTCACTATCTTTGTCCAGAGGGGTATTAGAGAAGTTTTGATCTCACTGAAGATGTTGGCTGGAAGAGGGTCACAGTAGTGATATGATGGTTTAAGTGATGTTAAGGTCTTGAGAATGTAATTTTAGTCGAACGTTTTGAAAGTGTTCCAAGACGCTTTGTTTTTTAGGGTAAGTTTGAGTTGGTTACGGGTTTGTACAGACCGGGGCGAGTTGAGGATAGGTGGAGGTATCTTTTTGAAGTATTCATTTGCTGTTTGGAGTTCATTTTCTATCTTTTTAGATTTTTCAAGGAAGTAGGAGGCAAATATGTTGCAGTTTGGTTGTGATTTAGGACCTAATGTGGAGGCGTTGGCTTGTTGAGAGGATTGTTGCATGATAATTTCGAACCGTTTCCTTGGGCGATTTCTGGCATTATTTAGCTGAACTTTGAAGAAATTTGCTTTTGAGATTCTCATGTGTTTGTTGTAGGTGTTCCTCCGTGATCTCAGTTGCTTAAGGTGCTCTAGCGATGGTAAGGATCTCCATGCAATGACAGACAATGAGTATTTGGATCACTTACATAGGGTGAACGACATAATTTGGGGGTTCGCCACTGTGGGCTGCAAGTTTAACTTTAAAAAGCAAAAAATGCCCACCTCAATGTCCTATTTTTGGAATATGAGCTATCAAGTGAAGGAAAAAGCCTGGCAGCTAATTTTTTAGAAAAATGTGCGCTGCTCCAACCTCCGAAAATTCCAAAAGGTTTACAATCCATTTTAGGATTCCAAAATTTTGGCAGAACATACATTTTGTGTTACGCAGAAAAAGTAAAACCTTTCTACGACCTAATCAGACCAGATTTTTCAGTTCGACATTGGACACATGAACACTCTGAAATTCTCCGTTCCATACAAGCTGACATGATATCTTCCAAACACTTACACACACGTGTAAACACATTACAAATTTGGTGATCCGTGTAGTCGCAGGTCAATCAAGGTACACTTACCTAACCTTCAATGAAGGCGAAACTGTACCCATTGCATACAAACGTCATTTGTACATAAACGCTGAAATGCGTTTTGCATCAACAGAAAAGATATTGGCAGAAGTACACACTGCTGTAGTGACAGAAAGAACACTAGCTCAGGGGAAATGCATAACTGTTGTGAGTCCAGCACGAACCTTAGAGGCTGGCTATTACCAAAGCAAGCGTTCCAAACGCAAAAGCACTTTATCCACGATGGATACAATGGGCTAATTCTCTCATTGCAACAGATGTAGACTACAAATTTGATTCCACATTAAAAACACAAGCATTTCTGCAGTACAAACAAGAATATCCTCTCCCAAATGAAATAATGCCGCTAGATCAGTATGAATACATCATTTACACTGACGGATCTGCCCAGCCTACCATATGAAGTAAAACGATTATACTACAAAAGGTTCTGTTGGATGAGATCAATTTCTTTACAATTACAACATTATTTATGCAGAAAATGGAAACACACATATATGAGGTCAATCAAAGTAGATATATTGTAAGCTCTTGATTGGTATATTTTTCTTCTACAATTACAAAATTGGAAGGCTGTCAAGAACAATAATCATAGTTGATAAAAGCAAGACGAGTGACTTTTTTAGGTGAGTAAGTGATCTAAAGGTGACAAGGTGTTATAAGTGCAGATAATATATACAGTGCTTTACAAAACAGTATATAAAATATTGACATCAATTCACATCCATTCCTAGACATATAGATCTCCAAAGAACCTCCTATAGATTTTGTTGCTTGGCATGGAATGGAGAACATAGGATATGGTGTCATGAGGGGCAGGTATCCATGCAACACGTATTGCTGAGTAAAGTGGGTTTATTAACAAGTGAGCCGGCAAACAAATGACAACAGAGTCTCTACGTTTTCTTCAGGGGAATTATGCTTCTTATCCTTAACGTCTTCTCTCGTAATCCATGGCCATCGCTTCCTTGTGGCTTGTCAACACGGGGCAATACCCAAAAAATAAGGAAAGAGAATACGTCAGTGCAGTGCACTGAAATTAAATAACACGGGAGAGGGAGTGAGGGAGAGAACACCCATTCAAAACAGACCACAGGGTGTACTGAGACGGGAGACCGCCACCGTGGGTTTGGAAGAAGTGAGGCAGAAAAGAAAACAACGCCCACGGATTTCCCCAAGAGCGAGGAGTTCTACGTGGTTCCTTCCTTCCCTCCCAGGGACGTTACTCCCGCCCGGCTCCCGGCTCCCAGGAGCCTTGCACGTACCTGTGCAAGCCACGTTCCTCCGAGAACGTGGCAGGGTGCTTCGTGGTATCAGTGGCCTCCTGGCTCTCCTCCGCAGGGCCGGTCACCGCCTCTCGGGGTTTCTGGTTTCTCTTCGGTCCCGCTGTGCTTTCAGATTCGGCTTAGCGTCTCTTCCCGTGTGGTTCCGCAACCGCCCTCCTCCGGGTACTCGCCGACCCTATCCTCGCCTTCCGGTCCCTTTTCTCTCTCTGACGTGCTGTAATCCCACCTCCAGGGGGTGTGTCTCGCCTCTCCGTCTTCCTGACCCTTACAGGGCCCGTGGTGTTGCATCTCCGGATCCTCTTCAATGCACTGTGCATCCAAAGATCCGGGAGGCTGAAAGGGAAAAAGAGGTGTGGCCCATTGAGGCTGAGTCTCGTCCATGGGATTGGGGTCCAAGGGGACCGGATCCTGACACACCCCACACCTAGAGTCTTCCCGATCGGGGAGGAATGGGATATGGGAGAGAAAATCTGCATTGGAATTAAGGGTGCCCTTCCTGTGTCTGACCTCGAAGGTGTACGGCTGGAGAGATAGAAACCAGCGCATGACTCTCGGGCTTTTGCCCTTGTTCCTGCTCAACCACATTAGAGGTGCGTGATCTGTGTAGAGTATAAACGGTCTCCCTTCCAGGTAATACCTGAGCTTTTCTATGGCCCACTTGACAGCCAAACACTCCTTTTCAAATACAGGGTAGCGCTTTTCCCTAGGGAAGAGTTTTCGGCTAACAAACAGGACGGGCCGTTCCAATCCTTCTTTCGATACCTGGGAAATTACCGCCCCTATGCCTATCTCAGATGCATCGGTCTGTAGAACAAAAGGCCGTGTATAATCGGGGGAGGCTAGGACTGGATTGCTGGTAATGGCTTCCTTCAGTTGTTGAAAAGCTTTAAGGACGGGTGTAGAAGGATTGAGGAGATCCCTCTTGGTGGTGTCCTTTTTCAACAGGTCCGTAAGGGGACCAGCTATCTCAGAGTAGTGAGGAATAAACCTCCTATAATAACCTAGGAGGCCTAAAAAGGCTCTCACTTCCTTTTTAGTCGTGGGATGGGTGTTTTTATGATAACTTTTATCTTTTCTTCCTGGGGTTCTATGCATCCGTTACCCAAAAGGTATCCAGATACCTCACCTTTTGGAACCCGACCCTTGATTTTCTGGCGTTTACGTGCAGTCCTGCGGTTTGCAGCTCCTGGAGTATCTGGCGACAATGGTCAAGGTGTTTTTCCCATGTTGGACTGAATATAACAATGTCGTCCAGATACACCGAGGAGTATGCCTGGTGTGACCGAAGGATTGTGTTCATCAGCCTCTGAAATGTTGCGGGGGCCCCATGGAGACCAAAGGGGAGCACTGTGAATTCAAAAAGACCGTCGGGGTGGAAAAGGCGGTTTTTTCCTGGTCTGCTCTACGCAAGGGTACTTGCCAGTACCCTTTTGTGAGGTCTAGCGTGGTGATGAATTGGGCATCCCCTAGCCGTTCAATAAGTTCATCCACACGGGCAGGGGGTATGCGTCTAGTCTGGAGATGGCATTCACTTCTCGTAAATCAATACAAAACCGGACGGATCCATCCGGTTTTGGGACCATAACAATGGGAGAGGACCAATCACTTCGGGAAGGACGGATCACGCCCATTTGCAACATTTTCTTGACCTCCTCCGCCACGGCCACCCTACGGGCAGCTGGTATTCTATAGGGTCGGAGCTTGACCACCCTCCCCGGAGTTGTTTCAATGCGGTGTTCAACCAAGGAGGTCCTTCCAAGTAAGTCGGAAAAGAGGGAAGAGAAGGAATCCAGAAGGTCTAACAGACCAGTCTGTTGCTCGCTTGTCAGCGACTCATTCACCACCAGGTGTTCCAAGGTACAAGGACCAAGCATAGGGGTTAGGGCCAGCTGATCATTCTGTGGTATGGGACCTAGCCACTTCTTTAGCATATTGATGTGGTATGTTTGTTGTTTCTTTGGGGTGAGTTGTACTCTATATGTGGTTTTACCAAGGGTAGCCACCACTTTGATGGGGCCCTTCCATTCTGCCTTGACCTTAGCAGGGGAGGTGGGTTGAAGAACGAGTACCCAGTCATTCACCTGTAGGGTCCTCCATTTCTTTCCTTTGTCATAAAAGGACTTCTGGGCTTTTTGGCTTTTCTCTAGGTTTGTATGGGCCAAATCTCGCAACTTGCCAATCCGAGAGCGAAGATGTCAGGCGTACTCAAGGAGGTCACTGGTGTCTTCGTTCCCCTTCTCCCATGCTTCCCTCGTCATCTCCAACAGGGTCCTTGGCTGTCGGCCGTATAAGAGCTCAAACGACGAGCAACCCAGGCTGCTCTGGACCTGTCCCCGTATGACGAAGAGAGCGAGGGGGAGAAGCCGATCCCAGTTACTCCCTTCACCCGTAAGCATCTTCTTCAGGGTTAACTTAAGAGTCCCATTGTATCTTTCGACCAGCCTGTCGGTCTGAGGATGATAGACGGAAGTCTTGAGGTGTTTCACGTCCAGCATCCTACAGACCTGGGACATGAGCTTGGACACAAAGGGTGTACCCTGGTCAGTTAAGATCTGGTGGGGAAAGCCCACCCGGGAGAAGTACTCTATGAGCTTGTCTGCAATGTTGGAGGTGTTAGGACTCAAAGAGGAAAGGCCTCGGGAAACCGAGTGGTGTAGTCTACCAATACAAGGACGTTTTGGAACCCTTTTGTGGATTTAGGCAGGGGGCCGATCAAGTCCATGCCTATCTGCTCGAACGGTTTACCTACAATAGGCAGAGGCTGAAGTGGTACGGGAGGAGGTCTATAGGGGTTTTTTCTTTGACAGACCGGGCATTCCTGGCAATACTTTTTGATGTGGGCATAAATGCCAGGCCAGTAAAAGTATCGTAGGAGGTTTTGTGTGGTCTTTAAAGCCCCTGAGTGACCTGCTAACAAGTGGGAGTGGGCAAAAAATTATATTTGCTCGCGGAAGTCTCTGGGTACCAATAACTGTGGGAATTTCCTCACGTCCAGCGACCCGATAAAGAAGCCCATTGGTCACCTGGAAACAGGGATAGGTTGGGGTCACCTTGCCTTGGGATACGCGTGCCTCTTGCCAGGCATGGGACAAGGTTGCGTCATTGCTTTGGGCCCAACGGAAGTTCTTGTCCGACTGCCAGGGTTCTTGGGAGAGAAGGGCTCGAGAAACCCTGGTTTAGGACCAGTAGAAGGGTCCTCCTGTCTGTGTAACTTCTCCATGAACAGTGAGAGAAGATTCGGATTATCGGTCCCCAGTATCAACTCCTCAGGTAAAGAGGAAAGGACGCCTACCGTCACCATGGTCTGGGTTCATCCGGATATTGTAGGGGTATTCGGGCTACTGGGTAAGACCGGATGTCGCCATGGACACAGCGAATTTGTACCAGTCTTCCCGGGAGCATCTGGCTGGTCTTAACCAACTCCCTCCTCACAACGGACTGACGACACCCTGAGTCTAGGAGAGCCATAACTGGCGTTTGATTGACAGTCAGACTCACGTAAAAGAAGGTGCCCATTTCTTCTGTATACATGAGGCTTTTTGGCGCGTAGCTGACGTCCATGGGTTCCTCTGTACTTTTTTTGTGGGGACAGGTCCTGGCTATATGGCCCCACTCCCCGCAGTTGAAGCATTGTGGGCCGGGGTGCACAGGAACCTCCAGCTTGGTGTATCGGGCTTTTTCTGGCTCCCTAATAGGCCTAAGGGTCTTCTTGGGTATAGGGGTTCCTCTGGAGGCTTTTTCCATTTCCCATGAGGAGATGCATGGCTGCGCTCGCGAAAAAGTCGTCGCTATTTCCACTGCCTGCTCCACGGTAAGGTTAGAATGTTGTCGGAGCCATCGTTGCATGGAAAACGGCAAGGCTTCAAGATATTGTTCCAAATATATGATGTTCATGATTTCCTCCTTAGTGTGCTCTGTGGGTTTTAACCACTTATCAGCCGCGAGTTTCAGCTTGAAAAAGAGCGTCTTTGGGTTGTCCCCGGGGGCCCCTTTTTCTTTCCTGAAGCGGAGCCTATATGACTCTGAATCCATCCCTAGATGATCCAGTATAATGGCTTTCACCTCCTCATAAGGGGTGACGCCTCCTGCATTGGCGACCTGGTATGCCGCCTGGGCCTCCCCGGATAGAAGAGGAGCAAGAAAAAATGGCCACTTCGCAACCGGCCAGCCTGAGGCTCGGGCCGCCCTCTCAAAATTAAGCAGGAAGGCATCTGGGTCTTCCCCAGGTATGTACTTTTGCAGGGAAATGTTTGGGGGTGTAGAGGTATTACTGCGAGGGATTCTTTGTCCCCCTGCCGTCTGCGGTTGGTCTTCCGCTACTCTCTGTAGGGCGTCCATCTGGGATTTCACTATGTCCTTGAAGTTGTCCCGGTCCGCCTGCGCGGAAGTCATTTGGCATTCGATCGCCCATTCCAGCTTTTTCTGTCCTTCTACAATATGTTGGATAAGTGCTTCCATTTCGGGTTACTAATGGAGGTCACGTTCTCCACCATATGTCATGAGGGGCAGGTATCTATGCGACACGTATTGCTGAGTAAAGTGGGTTTATTAACAAGTGAGCCGGCAAACAAATGACAACAGAGTCTCTACGTTTTCTTCATGGGAATTATGCTTCTTCTCCTTAACGTCTTCTCTCGTAGTCCATGGCCATCGCTTCCTTGTGGCTTGTCAACACGGGGCAATACCCAAAAAATAAGGAAAGAGAATACGTCAGTGCAGTGCACTGAAACTAAATAACACGGGAGAGGGAGTGAGGGAGATAACACCCATTCAAAACAGACCACAGGGTGTACTGAGACGGGAGACTGCCACCGTGGGTTTGGAAGAAGTGAGGCAGAGAAGAAAACAACACCTGCGGATTTCCCCAAGAGCGAGGAGTTCTACGTGGTTCCTTCCTTCCCTCCCAGGGACGTTACTCCCACCCGCCTCCCGGCTCCCAGGAGCCTTGCACGTACCTGTGCAAGCCACGTTCCTCCGGGAACATGGCGGGGCGCTTCGTGGTATCGGTGGCCTCCTGGCTCTCCTCCGCAGGGCCGGTCACCGCCTCTCGGGGTTTCTGGTTTCTCTTCGGTCCCGCTGTGCTTTCGGATTCGGCTTAGCGTCTCTTCCCGTGTGGTTCCGCAACCGCCCTCCTCTGGGTACTCGCCGACCCTATCCTCGCCTTCCGGTCCCTTTTCTCTCTCTGACGCGCTGTAACCCCACCTCCAGGGGGTGTGTCTCGCCTCTCCGTCTTCCTGACCCTTAAAGGGCCCGTGGTGTTGCGTCTCCGGATCCACTTCAATGCACTGTGCATCCAAAGATCCGGGAGGCTGAAAGGGAAAAAGAGGTGTGGCCCATTGAGGCTGAGTCTCGTCCATGGGATCGGGGTCCAAGGGGGCCGGATCCTGACATATGGATTGAGGGATACGTCGACGTTTCAACCCAAGATGGTGCGTGATTGCGGTGAAGTCACAGCGTGTCTTTTTCAGGACACAGAAAGGACAGCCTATCAAGGTAAACACAAATTAGCAATAGCTCTAGTGTGTTTCACATGAATTGCCCAAAGGCCGAAAGTCAAGGGACCTACCATAGGGGTGGTATCAAGTACCAATTGTCCTTAGCGGAGTATAAGGGAGCCAGATCCACTGTCTGATTGGATCCTGAAAGTTGAAAGAGCGATAGTATAAGTGGCAGCAAGAGCCAAGCTAGCTCACAGGGAAATGTATAAGAAGGTGAAGCTGTTACCTTGAGGGGAGCAAGAGTAGGAATCACGTTGCTCCAATCGGAAACTGAATCCATAGGTAAACAATGCATGATAAAAAGAGGGATGTAAGCCATTATCCATAAGGCTTACTAGCGATCAAGACACGTGCGGTGTGATCGCATTATGTGGCCATGCATAATAGGGCCCAACGTGTCAATATTCCCAGGCATGAGGGATTAATCCACATGTACGGCGAAAGCATAACATGCATAACCCAACTACTCATAAAGTGTGTTGTGAATTCAACAGCTAGATGAGAATGAGTCCAAGAAGGGAAAGCGGAAAGGAGTGAAACCGCACGGAGCGCGGTGCCAGCAAACTATGGTTTGGGAAAGCGTGGAATGCAGGTTATTAATGGTAGAATGAGTGAAGCCTACGGGGTTGGACACGCATTGTGTAACCATGCATAAGAAGACCAAAGCAAGCATAGGGAACAGTTCCCGTGTGCGGCGAAGCAATGATAAGCATACATGGACGCGATAGTGCCCTTTATGCGCAATACTGCATGTAACGCGAATGATAAGGAAGTGCCCACAGACCGTATTGATCAGCACATCGGCCCGGCGATGTGAAGGGTTAACACCGCATGGAAAGTGGGAAGGAGTGAAGCCGCATGGACCGTGGTGCCTTCAAAATACAGTATACGAAAGCGTGCAATGCGAGCAAATAATGGTGGAAATCTTATGAATCGCGGGGAGGTAAAAAACGCTCGAATTGTGAGGAAGGATTACATGGGGCCAGTGCCGGCATTCAACATATTCAGTAAGCCTGATGTGCGAGGAAGGAGGAGAGAGGTGCCAGCGTGTCTTACCTCGACGATGGCGAGCCGCAGAGTAGTCGGGAGGCCAACGCTGTAGGCCATTGTAAGATATTTAAGCGGAGTCATTGCGTGCGTGTGATGACGCGATGATTGACAGTAGCTCGAGGCTACAGCTTTGTCAATCAGGGATGCAATCCCCAGAGTTGCAGGGGAAAGAAAGCCAAAAATCGGGTTCCCTAGTTTGCGAGGATTGCTAATTTACAGTCATAATACAAACAAACAATGAATAACAGGATAAATGTCACATTTGTAACAGTGGCTAATATTTATCACTCGTGACATTGAACCGCAATAAGCCTACTGATTTAATAAAATTGCAGGGGCAGGAAGACCGAAAGGCAGGTTTCCTAATCTATAGTCATAATACACTTGGATAATTCAAACAATGAATAACAGGATGAATGTCACATTTGTAACATTTGCGATGATTGCTAACATATAGTCATAATACACTTTGATAATTTAAACAATAAATAACAGGATAAATGTCACATTTGTAACAGTGGCCAATATTTATCACTCGTGACATTTGCGAGGATTGGTAATCTATAGTCATAGTACACTTTGAAAATTCAAACAATGAATAACAGGATAAATGCCACATTTGTAACTGTGGCCAATATTTATCACTCGTGACATTGGTTATGGAACCGCAATCAGCCTACTGAATTAATAAAATTGCAGACAACATGTTTCACATTGGTTGCTAAAGATACATAGTATCCGGCCTTTGTCCCTCACACGATATTCCTGCAATTACCATAGACAATCAAGGGAGGTGTTGCTAAGACGACCGCCATATACAATATATTTTCCGAACCATATTTTTGCAATGGGCCAGTGATTGGCAATCATTATTGTTATTATATTATTAGAATATTCGGGTGCAGGTGCATTCATATACAAGGTTTTGCAAATCGGGCACCATGTGAGCCATTGACAGGTTACATACACAATGCCACATGTGCGCACAAGACTCATAAGTGTTTAGACTGTGCCAACAAGGTTAAACAGTATGGAATATTTTATACCCTTGATAAGAGCCCTAGTTGTCTACTGGTCTCCTCTAATTCGTTCAGGCCCTGGTTCACAATGTTCAAAGTATGTATTCATTTGCATTTTTTGTAATTGAGGGAGGATGCAATTTCACCACCTCTGGAGTACTGGACGACCTTTTCAACCACCCACCATCTCAAGCTTTCTGCGTCATGTCCCTTTTCACAGAAATGATCCACCATGGGGGCCCCTTGGACTTTGTAGCGTAGATGGCTGCAGTGCTGTAGAATTCTACTTTTTATTTTTTGTGTTGTTTGGCCAATGTATACTTTGTTGCAAGGACATTTAATAGCATAGATAACATTTGATCTATTGCAATTAGTGTGGTGTTGTAGCTGGAAATCACGGCCGTGGTGCGTGAAGGTGGAGCCCTCGATTGTAAATTTTGCAGGCCTTGCAGCTGCTACATTTAAAGTGCCCCATGAGTGGTGGTAGTTGCAGTTGAGTCCTAATGTTAGGTAGTCTGGGTGGGACCAGGTAGGAGTTCACTACAAAGTCTCTGACATTCCTGGCCTTTTCAAAGGCAAAAATAGGATCCGCCACTGAATTGATCTCTCAGGTAACGAGATTCTGGTATGGTAGGTCCCTTGACTTTCGGCCTTTGGGCTAACCATGTGAAACACACTATAGCTATTGCTAATTTGTGTTTACCTTGATAGGCTGTCCTTTCTGTGTCCTGAAGAAGACCCGTTGTAACTTCATCGCAATCACGTACCATCTTGGGTCGAAACGTCGACGTACCCCACAATCTATATCCTATGTTCTCCATTCCATGCCAAACAACAAAATCTATAAGAGGCTTTTTGGAGATTTATCTTGTTACAATAGATCCAAGATTGCTTACGTAGTGCCCTATATAAGTTAGCATTCGCAGCACTATTTTATGTTCAGATGCCATTTTGAATGATGATTGAATCTAATCCTTTACCGTTTCCAAGAAAAAGCCCCTGTTAAGTTTCGTTTCTGAAATGTTGAAGTTTTGCCTCAGTAATGAATAGACTGTTCATATTAGCGCATACCTTTTTCACTAGATAGAGGGCCTCTCCCACTTGTCTGGTGGCAGGCGCATGGTGAAACGACTTTGGACTGTGTTAGGTTGTGTAAGATACGAGAACCGAAACCTATTTTTTGTATTTCATTGTCCAGCTGTATCTGCCTAGAAAATTCTTCTGTGGGCGAGTCTTTGCCCGGCTATGAAATGTACATAACGTTCCCTCTGTACCACTCTTCGAGACAGGGCTCCACTCTGTGTGCATCTGAATAAAACAATTATTGGTATATTCTCCACTGTTCTTCCGACTCTTCATTTTGTATGGAAGGCTGAGACGAGGTCCGAGTAGACCCGGGTGGCCCCAAGGGGGTCACTTCCTTCAGTTGGCGCCCGAACAGAGACTCCTTCGGGTGATTGATCCATCCCCTTGCCGCAGACGGGGGGAGGACAAGGGCATCGTCGGGTCGGACTGGCGGCTCAGGGATCCCTGCACAAAGAGTTTCTGTTACTCGCAGCTGCTCCTTCTGTCCCGCCGGATGGTGCCTCGTCCAGTGGTCATCCCGACTGGAGTCCTGAATGGCGAAACCCTTGATCTGACTGTTTAGTCTGAGGAGTCGGCAATGGAGAACCGGTTCGTTTGTACTACTGATATCAGGTGAGCTTGTTTTGGTTTTTTGTGGATATGGTTCCATTTGGGTTTGAGTTTGGTACGGTCTAAGGACTGTCTTGATAAAAAAGTGTTTGCAAATACTTTGCCAAGAGAAAATAACAATTTTGTTTTTCCTTTATAATGCCTGGCTTCAGTAAGCTTTGGAGTTTGTGTTGTCGTTGTTGTTCTGCAGATGCTCTTTTGGAAGAAGCCTCCTGAAGGCAGCCCTAATTTTGATATGTATGTGAAACATGGCCTTGGCCCTATTATGTTTAGTACATTATGCAACAAATATACGAGGGACAATGCTGAGTTGCAGTGGCCTTTGACAGGCTCTTTTGATGAACAGAAGATTGGCTTTTTGCAGGAACAGTTGTTTAAGAGTGAGCTAAAGAATGATGATGGATTAAACCCAGATCAGTTGACTGGGGGTGAGTGCTTGCAATGTTCAACACTCCGTCCATCATCCCCTTTGGTTTTGCTATGTTCGCCCTAAGTTGGCAGGGTATGCCCAGACGTGGGTCCCTTGCTCACTTTGCCACTGGATTCAAGATAGCCTGGCTGATGACGGCTGTAAGCCAGAAACCGGTCCCAGGATGCTTGTTTCCGGTCCAGGGAAGACATGGCTTGGCAGTTCGGGCTGGACTGTTCCCATGAGGCACAGGGTCAGACTGATTTGCATATGGCCATGTCTGAGCTGGGGTGGCGGAGTGAGCTAAAGAATGATGATGGATTAAACCCAGATCAGTTGACTGGGGGTGAGTGCTTGCAATGTTCAACACTCCGTCCATCATCCCCTTTGGTTTTGCTATGTTCGCCCTAAGTTGGCAGGGTATGCCCAGACGTGGGTCCCTTGCTCACTTTGCCACTGGATTCAAGATAGCCTGGCTGATGACGGCTGTAAGCCAGAAACCGGTCCCAGGATGCTTGTTTCCGGTCCAGGGAAGACATGGCTTGGCAGTTCGGGCTGGACTGTTCCCATGAGGCACAGGGTCAGACTGATTTGCATATGGCCATGTCTGAGCTGCGGTGGCGGAGTGAGCTAAAGAATGATGATGGATTAAACCCAGATCAGTTGACTGGGGGTGAGTGCTTGCAATGTTCAACACTCCGTCCATCATCCCCTTTGGTTTTGCTATGTTCGCCTCTAAGTTGGCAGGGTAGGCCCAGACGTGGGTCCCTTGCTCACTTTGCCACTGGATTCAAGATAGCCTGGCTGATGACGGCTGTAAGCCAGAAACCGGTCCCAGGATGCGTGTTTCCGGTCCAGGGAAGACATGGCTTGGCAGTTCGGGCTGGACTGTTCCCATGAGGCACAGGGTCAGACTGATTTGCATATGGCCATGTCTGAGCTGGGGTGGCAGAGTGAGCTAAAGAATGATGATGGATTAAACCCAGATCAGTTGACTGGGGGTGAGTGCTTGCAATGTTCAACACTCCGTCCATCATCCCCTTTGGTTTTGCTATGTTCGCCCTAAGTTGGCAGGGTATGCCCAGACGTGGGTCCCTTGCTCACTTTGCCACTGGATTCAAGATAGCCTGGCTGATGACGGCTGTAAGCCAGAAACCGGTCCCAGGATGCTTGTTTCCGGTCCAGGGAAGACATGGCTTGGCAGTTCGGGCTGGACTGTTCCCATGAGGCACAGGGTCAGACTGATTTGCATATGGCCATGTCTGAGCTGGGGTGGCGGAGTGAGCTAAAGAATGATGATGGATTAAACCCAGATCAGTTGACTGGGGGTGAGTGCTTGCAATGTTCAGCACTCCGTCCATCATCCCCTTTGGTTTTGCTATGTTCGCCCTAAGTTGGCAGGGTATGCCCAGACGTGGGTCCCTTGCTCACTTTGCCACTGGATTCAAGATAGCCTGGCTGATGATGGCTGTAAGCCAGGAACCGGTCCCAGGATGCTTGTTTCCGGTCCAGGGAAGACATGGCTTGGCAGTTCGGGCTGGACTGTTCCCATGAGGCACAGGGTCAGACTGATTTGCATATGGCCATGTCTGAGCTGGGGTGGCGGAGTGAGCTAAAGAATGATGATGGATTAAACCCAGATCAGTTGACTGGGGGTGAGTGCTTGCAATGTTCAACACTCCGTCCATCATCCCCTTTGGTTTTGCTATGTTCGCCCTAAGTTGGCAGGGTAGGCCCAGACGTGGGTCCCTTGCTCACTTTGCCACTGGATTCAAGATAGCCTGGCTGATGATGGCTGTAAGCCAGAAACCGGTCCCAGGATGCGTGTTTCCGGTCCAGGGAAGACATGGCTTGGCAGTTCGGGCTGGACTGTTCCCATGAGGCACAGGGTCAGACTGATTTGCATATGGCCATGTCTGAGCTGGGGTGGCAGAGTGAGCTAAAGAATGATGATGGATTAACCCAGATCAGTTGACTGGGGGTGAGTGCTTGCAATGTTCAACACTCCGTCCATCATCCCCTTTGGTTTTGCTATGTTCGCCCTAAGTTGGCAGGGTACGCCCAGACGTGGGTCCCTTGCTCACTTTGCCACTGGATTCAAGATAGCCTGGCTGATGACGGCTGTAAGCCAGAAACCGGTCCCAGGATGCTTGTTTCCGGTCCAGGGAAGACATGGCTTGGCAGTTCGGGCTGGACTGTTCCCATGAGGCACAGGGTCAGACTGATTTGCATATGGCCATGTCTGAGCTGGGGTGGCACAGTGAGCTAAAGATTGATGATGGATTAAACCCAGATCAGTTGACTGGGGGTGAGTGCTTGCAATGTTCAGCACTCCGTCCATCATCCCCTTTGGTTTTGCTATGTTCGCCCTAAGTTGGCAGGGTATGCCCAGACGTGGGTCCCTTGCTCACTTTGCCACTGGATTCAAGATAGCCTGGCTGATGACGGCTGTAAGCCAGAAACCGGTCCCAGGATGCTTGTTTCCAGTCCAGGGAAGACATGGCTTGGCAGTTCGGGCTGGACTGTTCCCATGAGGCACAGGGTCAGACTGATTTGCATATGGCCATGTCTGAGCTGGGGTGGCGGAGTGAGCTAAAGAATGATGATGGATTAAACCCAGATCAGTTGACTGGGGGTGAGTGCTTGCAATGTTCAGCACTCCGTCCATCATCCCCTTTGGTTTTGCTATGTTCGCCCTAAGTTGGCAGGGTATGCCCAGACGTGGGTCCCTTGCTCACTTTGCCACTGGATTCAAGATAGCCTGGCTGATGACGGCTGTAAGCCAGAAACCGGTCCCAGGATGCTTGTTTCCGGTCCAGGGAAGACATGGCTTGGCAGTTCGGGCTGGACTGTTCCCATGAGGCACAGGGTCAGACTGATTTGCATATGGCCATGTCTGAGCTGGGGTGGCGGAGTGAGCTAAAGAATGATGATGGATTAAACCCAGATCAGTTGACTGGGGGTGAGTGCTTGCAATGTTCAACACTCCGTCCATCATCCCCTTTGGTTTTGCTATGTTCGCCCTAAGTTGGCAGGGTAGGCCCAGACGTGGGTCCCTTGCTCACTTTGCCACTGGATTCAAGATAGCCTGGCTGATGACGGCTGTAAGCCAGAAACCGGTCCCAGGATGCGTGTTTCCGGTCCAGGGAAGACATGGCTTGGCAGTTCGGGCTGGACTGTTCCCATGAGGCACAGGGTCAGACTGATTTGCATATAGCCATGTCTGAGCTGGGGTGGCAGAGTGAGCTAAAGAATGATGATGGATTAAACCCAGATCAGTTGACTGGGGGTGAGTGCTTGCAATGTTCAACACTCCGTCCATCATCCCCTTTGGTTTTGCTATGTTCGCCCTAAGTTGGCAGGGTATGCCCAGACGTGGGTCCCTCGCTCACTTTGCCACTGGATTCAAGATAGCCTGGCTGATGACGGCTGTAAGCCAGAAACCGGTCCCAGGATGCTTGTTTCCGGTCCAGGGAAGACATGGCTTGGCAGTTCGGCTGGACTGTTCCCATGAGGCACAGGGTCAGACTGATTTGCATATGGCCATGTCTGAGCTGGGGTGGCGGAGTGAGCTAAAGAATGATGATGGATTAAACCCAGATCAGTTGACTGGGGGTGAGTGCTTGCAATGTTCAACACTCCGTCCATCATCCCCTTTGGTTTTGCTATGTTCGCCCTAAGTTGGCAGGGTAGGCCCAGACGTGGGTCCCTTGCTCACTTTGCCACTGGATTCAAGATAGCCTGGCTGATGACGGCTGTAAGCCAGAAACCGGTCCCAGGATGCGTGTTTCCGGTCCAGGGAAGACATGGCTTGGCAGTTCGGGCTGGACTGTTCCCATGAGGCACAGGGTCAGACTGATTTGCATATAGCCATGTCTGAGCTGGGGTGGCAGAGTGAGCTAAAGAATGATGATGGATTAAACCCAGATCAGTTGACTGGGGTGAGTGCTTGCAATGTTCAACACTCCGTCCATCATCCCCTTTGGTTTTGCTATGTTCGCCCTAAGTTGGCAGGGTATGCCCAGACGTGGGTCCCTTGCTCACTTTGCCACTGGATTCAAGATAGCCTGGCTGATGACGGATGTAAGCCAGAAACCGGTCCCAGGATGCTTGTTTCCGGTCCAGGGAAGACATGGCTTGGCAGTTCGGGCTGGACTGTTCCCATGAGGCACAGGGTCAGACTGATTTGCATATGGCCATGTCTGAGCTGGGGTGGCGGAGTGAGCTAAAGAATGATGATGGATTAAACCCAGATCAGTTGACTGGGTGTGAGTGCTTGCAATGTTCAACACTCCGTCCATCATCCCCTTTGGTTTTGCTAAGAGACGAAGTAGACAGTTGATGTTTGACTCTCTTCGAACTTGGCAGAAAGAGGCTAAGCAAAGACGGTTAAAAATGGAGAAAGATGCATGGAAAAGAAAGATGCAGACTCTTACACAGAAAGCTGTGGCGTATGATAGAGAAAAGCAGGAGACAGGAATAGAATTTGAGGATAGCAGGTTTCGGGTGCATATCGATAAGTCTTATGTGGTCAAAGAGGATGATGATACCTTTGTAGAGGAGTTGCTAGATACTCGACCCCCACCTCCTTATGCCCCACAGAGGATATACCCCGTTGTCTCTTTGGAGACACAGCAACAAGTTTTGTCTGCTGAAGCTACCTCTGTATCTACGACCGTTATACCCACAGCTCCGGTTACTGTGCCTCCTATTCCTTCTCTCCCTTCGCCATCCTTGACAACTGTAACATCTATCACATCCATTGCCCCTACTCTTGTGCCCTCTGTTCTTTCTCCTCCGGTGCAATCATTGACTACAGTTCTACCTACTACTCCTATTACCCCTCCTCCTGCAGTTATTCATCCCCCGATGTTTTTGGATGCTTATACCCCTGTACGTGGGTTTGATGACAGGGATCTGGTGAGATTTAGGGAATGAACAGGTTCATTGATGCGATCTGAAGTAGGGGAGGAGGAGCAGAGGACAATAGTGAGTCAGGCCATGCGGAGGGCTTGTAATGCAGTTTGTGGTGTGGAAGATATTTGGCGAGTTATACGTGATTTTGAGCCCTTTTTGCAACAGCATGCTCTTCAACATATGTCTGCTACATTGATTGATCTTTGGCATACACACATTGGGTCGGAAGCTCTCCAAATCTTATTTGATATCAGAGGCCGTGTTTATGTCACTGTTTTAGAACCAGGACAGGTGTTTGGTAATGTTTCTACGATAGTTTCTTATAGAGGTTGGTTGTATGATAAGAGCCCTACTCAAATAACTCAGTTCCCTATGCGTGAAGTCCACCCCATTTATCATCCAGAAATACCTGCATTGACGGATCAGCATGGTGTGACCACCAGACCGGTCGTGGCTGCCCGTTTCCAGGAGCAATGGGTTTACACTCCATGGAAAAGAAGTGAAGTTTTATCCCTTAAGGCTACTTTGCCCGATCCTAGGAAAAATCCCACAGCTTATTATAAGGAATTAACGGAAGCTGCCTCTTCTACTGTAATGACTCTTGCTGATATTGAAATGTTTTTGGTCTTCTTGTTCCGGTTGATATTTGGTGGCAGGTGCATACTCAAGATCATGTTGCTGAGCTGGGTGGTACATGTGATGTGATTAAGGGATGGGATCAAGAAAGGAAGCCAGGAGATAAGCCGTGTGCCGGGATACTTGCTTTGCCTGGTCGTATTATTACATATATGCATACACTTATTCCACCTAAGAAAGTAAGTTGGGACAGATTGACGGCCTGTCGACAGAAGAAGGATGAGAGTGTGTCTGATTTCTTTACTAGGTTTGAAGATACGTTTTTGGATTATAGTGGGCAGGATATGTCCACGGAGGGAGGAGTTTGTTTGTTTGTTGACAGGTTTGTTACTAATCTTCTTCCCGAAATAATGACTCATTTGCAGGCGTCTGAAAGTACTTGGTCTATGTCTTCTCCTCTGTTATTTTGAATATGGCTCAATATTATGAGCACCAAGACCAGGAGGAAAAGGATAAAACTGATAAAAAGCATAAGGATTTAAAGACGAAAGTGTTGTTGCAGCAGGCATCTCGGGGAAATAACAGGGGACGGGGAGGCCCTTCTCGACAACTCCCATGTACTAGGCAGCCTACTACGACACCTTTGGTACAAAATCAGTGTGCGTATTGTAAGGAGGAAGGACATTGGCGAAGCCAGTGCCCTGTGCTTCTACAGAAGGTTTTGTCTCCTAGAGGACGCGGTCCTGGTGGTAGAGGCCGTGGGACCGACAGAAATAAGAATGCTGCAGCACCTGTGGGCCGCTCCGACAATAATTATTTTGATGACCCCAGAGATGGACAGAATTATCATGATGATTATGATGTGGATGATATGACAGGTCTGTCTTATAGCTAGGACAGCGAGGGACAGGGTGGGGGACCAGTTCAGATACCTGTAGATCAGCGTGGTCCTTATGTCACAGCAGATTTGCAAGGTTCGACTAAGGAATTTTTGGAGGATACAGGTGCGACAAAAAGTTCTGTCTCTCACACTTATGGTCCCTGGGGCGGCTCTGTCTGGGCAAAATAATGTTTCAGTAGGTTTTCCTGGTGTACCGGTTGTCAACCCCATTTCACGCCCCCTTGCGCTTACTGTTGGTCCTTTTACTGTTGAGTCTCCATTCTTGTTAACATCTAATTGTGGTGAAAATTTGATGGGATTGAACTTGTTGAAGAAGTTGCATGCTACCATTTATTGTTCTCCTGATGGTGTCTATATTACCATGGGCCCGCATGTGAGCACCAGTCAGTGTTTGTCCCAGGATGTACCCCTTACAGATGAGTTTGCTCAGGTACCCCCCACACTATGGGCCACAGGTTATACAGACGTGGGACTATTGCATATACCGCCAGTTTCTATACAAGTAAAAGATATTGCTACTTAGCCCCGTATTCCTCAAAATAAAATACTGCAAGCAGGGGAACGGGCTCTTCTTCAAATTATTCAGGATTTGATACGGAAGGGAGTAGTTGAAGAAACGTCCGCCAACATTTGTAATAGGATTATACTTCTGGTCCTTAAGAGGACACCTTCGGGTACCCCTGACACTATTGATGATGTTTATCGCTTTGTGATTGATTTGCGAGAGGCTAATAAAATTGTAGCTCCGCAGTTTCCGGTGGTTCCTGACATTACTACGCTTATAACGATGATCCCATCTACTGCTAAGTTCTTTTCTGTTATTGATTTGAAAAATGCATTCTTCAGTATTCCTATCCACCCGGACAGTAGGTATTTATTTGGAGTTACACTGGCCAGCAGAAGCTTTAGATTCTGTTGTGCTCCTCAAGGCTATTCGGAGAGTCTTAGTATTTATAGTCAAGCATTAAAAAGTCAGTTGGATTCACTATCGCTTTCCCCAGGTAATGTCTTGGTGCAGTATGTCGATGACCTGTTAATAGCTTCTGATAAGGAACAAGGTTGCAAGGACAGTATGGTGAAAATGTTGTTGCATTTGGCACATCATGGACATAAGGTCTCTCTTTTGATACTGTCGACAGGAAGTCACCTATTTAGGTCACCTACTGTCGAAGGAGGGTAGGAGGTTGACTCCTGAGCGCCTCAGTAGATTGCTTAGCAAGATGGCGTCGGAACAGGAGTGCTCTCGATGAGCTCCTGAGGGTCGGGATCACTACCCAGTGAAAATCCTGGTATTACCCTGCCATCCAACCCGCAACATTATCCCCCTGCAATACCTCTCTCTTCGGGGTCCGGAGAGACATCACCGACGAGCCTACCAGCCAAGCAGACGAAAAAGAAGCGAGGAGGAGCGGCCGAAGCTCTCATAATGGCGGTGGTCGGGGAAGCAGCGACTCCACATCACCGCTAAGAAGGAGACCTGAGAGCCGCCTCAGGGTCTGGTGTCAACCTGTAGTGAAGTTACAGCGTGCGGGCCGATGAGAGGAGGGCTACGCGACCGGACGACCTTTCCGGAGAGACTGTGCCACAGCGGTGAAGCCTGCGCCCGCCATCTTTGCCCCGACGAACGACGGTGAGAGGGGTGGCGGGTGGTGACACCGGCGACCCCACTGAGAACCGGGGGTCCCTGGATGCAGCCTCCGCAAGCTTTGGGACAATCTTGAGGTGCTATAGACAGGCGCGGGGTGCCGGCCCTGGGCTGCCTGACCTCAAAATGGCGGCTGTCACCGACCTTCACCTGGATCTCTAGGCAGCACTGAACGGAGGGCCTCCATAGAACAAACATACACTGGTGACCATAAAACAGCAGCAAATGCTGAGTCCTTGTCCCGGGGACCATTGCCCTAAAGTCATGCATGCCTGATTTAGAGTTAGTCTATTGGAGGCCAAGGACCATCAGTACTAAGACAGACAGTACTAAGATGGCTGCCGAGCTGGAGCTGGACAAAGAAGCTCCCAGGGCCGGGATCATTAACATTTAAATATCCCGCCGATACCCTGCCATCCACCAACTTTTGTAACCAGCAACGCTACTAGAAAGGAACATAAATCGCTCTCTCACAAGCAATTCTTAGCTCTCCTTGGATGCAGCAGGAGTTCCCTTGATGACCAACTCGTCCCCCAGGGACTATGAATCCCTGCCTGTGATGACTGCCTCGGCACGGAAGCATTGCTATCGAGTGCATATCAACCCTACAGTAAGTCTGGGCTTCCTGTAACTCCGGGATGGGTGCTACCAATTTGATCTATGACGATGCCCCCCAGACTGAAACCTTGAGCATTGTACACACCACGGAGCCGGTTCAACAGGGCCCATGCCCGGTGGAACTTTGATGGAACTTTCGATGGACTTTTGACGATGCCCCCTGGCTGGATACCAAAACTGTTTGTACTTACCTCAGTGCACGAGCAACCCTGGCCGATGCCCGGTGGAGCTGTCATATGCAGCTATAGAGGAGTCTGGCCCTGGTTTCACCCCCTCGGCCGTCACCTACCCAGCCAGTCATCTGACATTGTTTTCCTCGTTTCCCGGTTGTGTTTCCTTCCCTCCCCCTCCCCCTCCCCTCCTCCTCCCTCCGTGATTCTTTGATTTAATTGATGTAACTATGTAACCTGTAACTCGCTGATCCTCTGAAACCTTGAACATTGTACACACCACGGAGCCGGATCAACAGGGCCCTCACCTGGTGGAACTTTGATGGAACTTTCGATGGACCTTTGACGATGCCCCCTGGGCAGATACCAATACTGTTTTTACTTACCTCGGTGCACGAGCAACCTTGGCCGATGCCTGGTGGAGCTGTCATATGCAGCTATAGAGGAGTCTGGCCCTGGTTTCACCCCCTCGGCTGTCACCTACCCAGCCAGTCATCTGACATTGTTTTCCTCATTTCCCCGTTGTGTTTCCTTCCCTCCCCCTCCCTCCGTGATTCTTTGATTTAATTGATGTAACTATGTAACCTGTAACTTGCTGATCCTCTTGTAAAGCGCTATGATACCTCCGGGTCTAGCCAGCGCTATATAAAACTTTTCAAATAAAAGTACCATTAATAAAATGCCCATTCCGCAAACTCAAAAAGATGTACGCGCTTTTATAGGTATTACTTCCTACTGTCACCAGTGGATCCCAAATGATTTGTTACTAATCAAACCCTTGCTTGCATTAACAATGAAAGCAGTGCATGAGCATTTGCCTTGGACGCCAGATTGTCAGCAGTCTTTTGAGCAATTAAAAAGTGTGCTTTGTTCAGCTCCGGTGCTTGGCACAACTAATTATAGAAAACCGTTTGTGCTCTATGTTCATGAGATGGCTGTTTGCGCACTTTCTGTCTTAACACAAAAAGTTGGGGATAAACAGAGGCCTTGCGCTTAATTTTCTGCTGTGCTTGACCCTGTCACTCGGGCCCTTCCGAGTTGTCTGAGAGCAGTCACGGCTGTGGCCACTTCAATAAGGCAATCGGCTGGACTCGTATTTGATACAGACCTCACAGTTATGGTACCCCATGCTGTGGATACACTTTCGCATAAGACAAAGACACAGCACCTCACTAGTGCACGTCTTACTGGTTATGAACTGACGTTGTTTGCTAAACATATTACGATTAACAGATGTGTCACTCTGAATCCCGCCACGTTACCATCCCTCCCTTCCGAGAATGAGGCAGCCAACAAACATGACTGCATTTTCCGGACAGAAGAAGAGACAAAGGGACTGGTAGACCTGACTGATGTTCCCTTATCTGACCCCCAAGGAGAACTATATGTCGATGGCTCCTGTTTTAAATTACCAGACAGCACTACCACTGCAGCTTATGCTATCACTACGTTACGGACTGTGGTAGAGACATCACGGGTCCCCTATCAGTCGGCTCAAGCTGCTGAGCTTGCTGGCCTTATCTGAGCTTGTGAATTGAGTGAAGGACTGGTTGTCAATATTTATACTGACAGCCAGTACGCATTCGGGGTTGCTCATAACTTTGAGCGACTGTGGGCGGAGAGAGGGATTCATACCTCTCATGGTACCAGGATTCAATATGAGCACCTTATATTGTGGCTTTTGTCTGCTTTACCGCTTCCCAAGAGATTAGCAATAATTAAGTGCAGCGCTCGTAGGAAGGTTACTGATGATGTGGGTAGAGGAAATGCATTTGCGGATCTGGTAGCCAAGGAGACAGCCCGAAGTAAAATGAAACGCATGTTTGTTGCAGGTCCAGCTAGGTGGGTTCCTGAAGTTGCTATGTTTGAAAACACTGTTGAAAATGTGAAGGAGATACAAAGCGAAGCCACGATAGAGGAATTAGCGAAATGGCAGAAGAGTACAGCACAGTTAAATGAGGAAGGATGTTGGATTGATAAATCTGGAGAACAGAAATGGATGTTGCCTGATGCATACGTCCTTCCTGTGGTTACTATGGCCCATGGTCCAGCCCATATTAGTGCGAAAGGCATCTGTAAATTGTTAGCTCCTGTTTGGCATAATAACACCATCTCTAAGACAGCTGCGCATTTAGTGAAACATTGTATGACATGTATGAGACATAACCCAGGGACGGATACCCCTCCACCACCTGGTAATTTTGCACCACCCACTTTCCCATTTGAAGTCCTTCAAATGGATTTCATTGAACTAGAAAGATGTAATAATCTTAAGTATGTTTTAGTGGTTATTTGTGCGTTTAGCAAATGGGTTGAGGCTTACCCCACTAAGGATAATACAGCCATTACAACAGTGAAGGTACTCCTTAAAGAGTACTTTCCTCGATGCGGTTTGCCCCGAATTATCTGGAGTGACAAGGGGTCTCATTTTAATGGGAAAGTGATTAAATTGATTTGTGATGGTTTACACATTAGACAGAAATTTCATGCTGCCAATCATCCGCAGTCAGCGGGATTGGTTGAGATTTACAATAGTACTCTCAAATTAAAATTGGCAAAAATTCAGGAGACGACAGGGTTAAAATGGCTAGATGCTCTACCGTTAGCTCTTTTGTCAACTTGAACTAAAGCTCATTCTAGAACAGGCTTGTCGCCTTACGAGGTCGTGTTTGGCCGCCGGGCAAATGTCTGGGGAGTCCCGCCTCCTCGTAAATATTCTGATATTTAATATCCTGTATTGCTTGATTAGCTTGGACAATTGACAGAAAGTTTATGTTCTATCCACCAACAGGTACGGGAATCCCTACCTCCTGTACCAGAGGGGCTCGGCCACGACATTCAGTCTGGAGACTATGTGCTAGTCTGAAATTTTCAGAGGAAGCAAAGTTTGGAATACCGCTGGAAAGGCCCTAAGCAAGTTCTGTTTGTGACACGGACGGCTGTAAAGGTAGCTGGTCGAAAGAACTGGGTTAATGCCACCCGCTGCCGGAGGATTCCTTTACTGTTGCCGTACGACCAGTGGATCAAAGAGGGTATCGGTGACACCGAGTGTGAGCAAGTGCCCAGGTTTGTCCCCTTTAGTGATGCCAAATTGACCTGGACACAAACAGATAAGGAGAACGACGATGTTTTGAACTAGGCTGTTCCACCAGAAATGCAAGCTATCCAGGAGCCTATGTTCATTGATCATACAGTGCCTGGGGCTGCCAGGTACAATTTACGCCCTCGGCTGGGGGCTACTGAGTCTAAGGAGAAAAAAGATTAGGGATGGACTGTACAAGATAGGTAGTGCTGAGTAACAGTAGCAACGAATAATTGAAATGAGTGAAACTGTGTTAGCTTTGCTTTTGTTGTTTGAACATTAGTCAGGAAAAGAAAACGTATACTTTGAGGGTACACCACCTTTATCGACGTGGGATAGATTAAAAGAGCTTAGGACAAAGCAAGCTCCACCGCTGGTGCTCAAGAGCACCAACTTATTGGTGGACAATAGGAGCCTGTGCCAGTGAGGCTCTGACGGACACTGGGAACTTTATATGTTCCTGCATTTTCTTTCTTTTTAATTCACTATGCATCCTTTTGGCCAAAAAGTTGCTGAGGAGGAGCAGCTGATGGTTACTACACAACGTGTTATGATGTGGTCAAGTAAAAGTAAAATAATATGCATTGTTCTTTTGATTCTGATGATAATAATACTGTGTGGGGTGTCATGGGTTTTGGAAGATGCTCAAAGTGTGCCTTTACGCAGTAAGGGTAAGGTCATTTCCCTGAGATGAAATAAAATAACTGCTCCGAGCGATGTATTTTTGGAAACACATAAGAGGTTCTTTGGCGAAGGGACCGCTTGTTACCCCACCCAATCTGTCACCAGTCTGTGGACTGCATATCCATTGTCACTCGTAAATTACACATATACTCGACCACCCCAATTTACAGAAGTGAAAGGAGTGTTTGGTTTTGGTTATTCGGGGCCATGTCTATACCATAGAAAGCCACTGGGGGTGGGTTATCCAGGCTGTGATAACAATACATATTGTGATAATTTTTACATGGAAGAACAGAATGTAACATTAGTAGGTTGGCATTATAAAGTGTTGACAGTCCCTCGAGAGGCGGATTACTATCCTGCTTGTTGTCCTATTGTGAACAGTACGGATACTTCATTGTATATAAATTGTTCAGGAATAGTGTTGTACAAACACACGGTTCCTTTAGTAAATAAAGAGGATCCAAGTACTTTTGGAATGAACTCTAGGTATGCTGCAGTGGATTATGAGGGGACGATTTATGCACACCCAGGGTTTTTCTTTTTATCTAATGGGACTTATTCTAATGTCTATAATGGTACAGACGATGTAGCTCTTGGAATGGTATTGCCTTTGGGTGTGCCTTGTAAACATGCCAAGCCTAAAGTAAGATGGGTTAAAAGGACACTAACAAAAGAATTCTGTGAGGGAGTGATGGATATAGAGGTCAATAATTACAGTATTGGTATCACTTTTGGATACATCCTTTCCTCTATTTTCACATTAGGTGGTACTTCCATGGCCAGGGGTGAGAAAGCTAGAGAATACTTTGGATGCAAGCTGCAAATTCTATCTAATACTACAGTGGCAGCTCTGCAGCGACATCACCACTCAGTTGGAGAGTATGTGGATATATTCAGAACAGACTGGATATGCAGTGGATTTTATTCTAGCCAAGAGTGGCAGTGTATGCGCGGTAGTTGGCGATCAGTGTGTGGTTGGGATCAAGAATATGGAAAAGAATATTACTAAACACATTCTAGATATAGTTGAAAACGTTAAGGGAATGGAGAGTGGGAATTGGAGTTGGTCCCTTTTTGGCAGTTGGGGCTGGATCCTTGAAAAAGTGATTTATCTTATTGTGGTATTGATGCTTTGTTTTATTCTTGTTCAGTGTCTCCCTTTTTGTTGTTCTTATTGTACCACTATGTTCACACCTAAAAAGAAAATATCAATTCACGACACAAATGCCGCTATAATGCTTCAGAAAGATGTTGATGATTTGATGAACATAGATGAAGAAATATTTGAGAATTCATCCCTCCTTGCTGTCTCACTGCCTGATGTTGATGGTATGGAATGTTCATAATTGTACCCCAATTTGATATTTTATTATTGTTTGCAATTCTGTTCTTTCTCGCTATAATTGAAAATGTTTTAGCTCATGCTAAAAGGAGGGTCTGTTAGAATAGATCCGAGATTGCTTACGTAGTGCCCTATATAAGTTGGCATTCGCTGAACCATTATCTGTTCAGACGCCATTTTGAATGATGATTGAAACGAATCCTTTCCGTTTCCAAAAAAAGCCTCTGTTAAGTTTCGCTTTCTGAAATTTTGAGGTTTTGCCTCAGTAATGAATAGACTGTTCATATTAGCGCTTGCTTTTTTCACTAGATAGAGGCCTTCTCCCACTTCTCCCACTTGTCTGGTGCCGGGCACAGGGTGAAACGACCTTGGACTGTGTTAGGTTGTGTAAGATACGAGAACCGAAACCTATTTTTTGTGTTTCATTGTCCAGCTGTATCTGCCTGGAAAATTCCACTGTGGGCGTGTCTTTGCCCGGCTGTGAAATGTACATAACGTATCTCTATGCTTGCTGATTTTAGCTCCCTCTGTACCACTCTTCGAGACTGTGCAGACGGGCTCCACTCTGAATGCATCTGAATAAAACAATTATTGGAATATTCTCCACTGGTATTCCGACTCTTCATTTTGTATGGAAGGCTGAGAGGGGGTCCGAGGAGACCCGGGTGGCCCCAAGCGGGTCACTTCCTTCAATATGTCTAGGAATGGATGTGTATTGATGTCAACATTTTATATACTGTTTTCTAAAGCACTATATATATTATCTTCACTTAAAACACCTTGTCACCTTTAGATCACTTACTCACCTAAAAAAGTCACTTGTCTTGCTTTTATCAACTATTATTATTGTTCTTGGCAGTCTTTTAATTTTGTAATTGTAGAAGAAAAATATACCAATCAAGAGCTTACAATATATCTACTTTGATTGACCTCATATATGTGTGTTTCCATTTTTCTGCATAATTAATGTTGTAATTGTAAAGAAATTGATCTCATCCAACAGAACCATTTGTAGTATAATCGCTTTACTTCCTGTGGTAGGCTGGGCAGATCCGTCAGTGTAAATGATGTATTCATACTGATCTAGAGGCATTATTTCATTCGGGAGAGGATATTCTTGTTTGTACTGCAGAAATGCTTGTGTTTTTAATGTGGAATCAAATTTGTAGTCCACATTTGTTGCATGAGAGAATTAGCCCATTGTATCCATCGTGGATAAAGTGCTTTTGCATTTGGAACGCTTGTTTTGGTAACAGCCTCTAAGGTTCGTGTAGGAGTCACGACAGTTATGCATATCCCCTGAGCTAGTGTTCTTTCTCTCACTACAGCAGTGTGTACTTCTGCCAATATATTTTCTGTTGATGCTTTTGCTTTTATCAACTATGATTATTGTTCTTTGCAGCCTTTCAATTTTGTAATTGTAGAAGAAAGATATACCAATCAAGAGCTTACAATATATCTACTTTGATTGACCTCATATATGTGTGTGTCCATTTTTCTGCATAATTAATGTTGTAATTGTAAAGAAATTAATCTCACCCAACAGAACCATTTGTAGTATAATTGTTTGAAGCCCAGGTTCTGAGGGACACTGGGTCACCCCATTATATTTTATGTACCATAGGAAGTAAACAGCAATACAGCGCAGCATGTGCGATTGTGAAGAGACGTATGCTGGACGGTAAGTTCTGTCCTAGCAATACGCAGACGCAGTCTCTAGATTGCACGGCACAGCTTACAGAACTAAAAGCCCTGATACTGGCACTAAAAAATACAGATCGGGAATTGCCCACACTCTTGTGTGTGATTCATTTTACTGTGTCCAGTCAAATAATGAATATCTTCATTATGTGGGCCAGAATGGGTTTTGAGATTCCAAATGTTGCACAATAAAGCATAAATTGCTTTGGGAACAAGTGGCAGAGCTGAAAAAGGCTTGCCTCTGGCTCATGTAAGACACACATTGAGTCATCAGCATGTTGCCGTGCACGTTGAAGGGAATTCACTGGCTGATGAAGCCGCCAAGGCAACAGTGCGCACTGCTGCCGTTGATGCAATCAAGGGGATAGAGTAATACCAAACATGGATCCCAGATTAGGTTTAATTCTAGCTGCACATGAGGGTCTGGGTTCAGCAGATGCTGGTATCACTGCAACTGTTTCATTACTAAAGCAGCGTTATTGATGGCCAGGTCTCACCAAACAGACCAAGGGTTATGTCCTTAAGTGCGACATCTGTCAGCAGATGAAGGGTTCCACTGTAGCACATCTACCGTAAACACCATTATTGATATCAGACAGACCTCTCGCATGTGTCTATTTGGACCACTTAGGCTTCTTACAATCGGACAGGGCTTACAGGTACATCCTGGTGGCAGTGGATTCATGCTCTAGGTTCCTGTGAGTTTTGCCTCAGCGCTAAGCTGACGCCTGAACTGTTATAAAGGATTTGCGAGTCTTCATGGGGACATTAGCAATTAGCACATTAAATTCTGACCATGGCCCTGCGTTTAGCTCATGGGCTTACAAAGAAGCTATGGCAAGTTTGGGTTTTGCATTGCGGTACTCCTCTCCATATCATATCAAGGGAAATTCGATTATGGAGAGGAAAAATCAGGACTTAAACTAATCCTTAACATTTAGGGTATTAGGCTCGGGTGGCAGTTGGGTCAATCACCTATATGGGGTCCAGAGGGCACTTAATAACATGCCAAGAAGTTCCCTGGGGGCCGTACTCCATATGAAGTCCTCTTCGGGATTAGAATGTAGGTGCCTGACCTCGACTGTGGCAGTACAGTGACGAATGAAAAACCATTTGACATCAATGATTGTTTGGCTGTTTTACAGGAACTCAATGTATTACAAAGCAATACCAAGTAAAACGCACCATCACTGGAGAAGTGAAAGCTGTACCGGCCAGACCTGCCTGGGTCCCGAAGATTGGGGACCTGGTCAGAGAAAAGATTGTGGACAAAAAAGAATTTGGGTCATCGTACAGAGCACCTGTACCTGTCCTGGCAGTCAAAGGAACAAGAACAGTACTTCTTCTGCCTCTTGTCGGCAAAAAAGAAAAAAGATTTGTCTCGATTGATCTGATCAAACCACACTATGTGGCCGATACTTAATAGCTGATATTCAATAGTAGGCCGTGTGGGTTCATGGGTAGCACCAGATCTCCTCTGGCTACCTCACAGGAAGTTCAGACAGAAAGACTATTAAAGTTTGAAGATCCTACTCCACGAAGTGAAGGAGTTATCAACAACAGAATGGAGCATGTACCTGTTGAAATTGAACGACTTCAATTTACAAATGACACACAGATCTCCATTCGGCCTAACGCCGACATCTATGTGAATATGTCTCAAACGGAGACATCTGCCAGTTCCACAAAACCTGCTGAGCTACCAAAGATAGATAGAACCGCGTCCGGCTACTTCATTGATTTTGATACTTTCTCATTGGATCCATGTGAAACCGAGTTACTACCGCCGCCTGTTTCCCACAAACAACGAATTTGTGATTTCTGCCTTTAGCAGAAAAAGTATTATCTTGTTTTTCCCTGGATACAGCTCTGGATTGCAATTGGTCTACTGTTTCAAGTCCTCTGGATAGGTGTAGTGACTGTTTTTTCCTGCTCCTGAATGGACATTACCTCCCAGAAGGCTCTGCAGTACCACATGTGAACTCTGTCCTGAAACCACATGCATCATCACACCTTGAACAGAGAGACCTGTCCTTAGTGAACATTACAGCAGTTCCAGTTCCTAAAGGAATAGTTTGGGACAGAGTTTCATACGATCTATATGGTCCAACTGCACTTTTAAAAATACCACACTTATTTAAAATTTCTTTAAGTGATATCATCACCTCCAGTACTTTCTCTGATGATTGGGAAACTGTAAATACTATACTTTATGATTTAGAACAATCTGCTGCATTTTCGACCAATGAATTGTATGATGATACATCTAACTTGACACCCTGTTTTGTTACCAACACTATAGTCATCATTTTTTTAGCAAAGCAAGTATCTATCCCATGTAAAGTTTTCTCTTACCATCAATGGGAACATTGCCCAACACCACCGAAAGGTAGTTCGGCTACATTTGCACAAAAGTTAGCTTATTTTTCTGGGTTTAACACTTCAGAACCAACATCTTATTATTATAAGGTTGCATCTACACCTGCGAAGAAAAATATGCTCACTAACACAAAACAGATATACTCTGCTTCCTTTATTACCCAGCTGTCTTTACAGGGTTTCGACTTTTGGAGGGACACTATAGACACAAAATCTGTCTGAGGGACTAAAGATTGTCAAGTTCAGGGAACTGAGGCTATGTTTAGAGCATGCCTCATACCACATCAGATAATATTCCTGAATGACACAGTGCAACAGACTTTCTGTCTTGGGTTAGCGAAGATCAAGGACTTGAACACACCTCGGATTCCCACACTTACACACTTCGAGGGATGGCAAAACTATACACAACATAGTGAGGATACATTGGATGACATTCTATTTGATGGTTCGCACAATTCATCTGACCCCAATTGGAAGGGATGATTGGTTTGGCCTATTGACACAAATAGGTGTCAGCCACGATTCAGGGGTACCACCGAAGGGTTCCGTATCCATAGGCTCGACCAGCGTTATGTACAAACAGAACAATCGGGTGGTGACATCTTACAGTGTTGGGAAGTTATGCCTAGAGTGGCTAAAAACCTCAACACTGTCCCAGGTGAAACAACAGTTGTCCTTACTCTCAGATGAGATGGATCTCAGGGATTTTTTGATAGGTCCCCAAAAGCCACTTCGTAAGCGATTCTTATAAGCTATTTATAACGAAGTATGGAAAATCTCTCAACAGGAGGCAGCTGAAAGATTGCGTGAGATTGATAGGGTTAGCATAGAAAAGGCTTTGGCAGTGGTCGACAATGGCATGACCACACTATCATCCAGGATTTATTCACTGGGCAACATTGTGTCTTCTGCAATAAAAAAAAAAAAAAAAAAAAAAGGAGAGGTGTGGTGTGGTGCAGCGGCCAGGGCAGCTGACTTCGGAGCACAGGGTTCATGGATCGATCACCGGCTCCGGCGGCAGCTCAGCTCAGCACCATGTGACTCTGGGCAATAGCTCACTTAATTTCCACGACGGCCCCCAGCGCCTTGAGACCCGTAAGGGTGAGTAGCTGCGCTATATAAAAAAAAACTGACTTACTTACAATCTAACAGAAAGACAGATAACAATGGCTTGAAGAGATGCAAAATATACAATGCTACACATTGAAAAATTGGACCAATTACCTTTTACCGTGGCTGAGTCACCTTCCACAGAATGGTTAATCCATGGCTATATTACACTGCCGGTCACTACATTCCAATTTCAATACTGTCTACAGTATCACCAGGTAGGCAGGTACGAAGGGTTGAAAGAGGGATGCATACATGAGTCTTGGGATTTACCATACAGATTTAGATGCAATAATGGGGACACTGAAGTTTTTCTCAGCAGTTCAGACTGTGAAACTGCTTTAAGTGGGTTTCTAGTTTGCAATGATATTTTGCTTCACAGAGCCTGTAATGCTTCAGTTGCCAACTTATCATGTCACTTGAAAGGTTCCCGAGCTGTCGTGATTCATCCTGTGTTCAAGCTGCTTTCAAATGGAAGCTAATTGATGCTGAATGATCAAGGTTATTGTGGGATGGTACCAGGCATCGCATATCTGGTCACAGTAGGTTCCAGGGTTACTTGTTGTATGCAAGTATTGTTTCCACCAACCCATACAGTTAGGGAGGCAACGCTATGGCCTTAATTGGATGTTTCCTTTATGTGGTTTGATTCTCTGAGCAGACTGAAAGCCATGCTTTTTCAGAAGGATGTGGCGTTAACCTCAGCCCGAGAGACCTTTGATCTCCAGGTTGCAAGGTCTTCAGCTGGGAGACAGGCGCTAGTCCGTACAATCTTCCCGCTCCATTTCAGAGAAATGATACATTGTATCTTTAACATGTCTGATACGAGGGGAATTGTGCACCTATTTGAGAGCATATGTTCTGGACTATTAAGCACCTTTCAGACAATCTTCGGAGTTATTCCAGCATTTATACACTCCGTATTGGGAAGCATTTTTGGAGGTCTTCCGCTGGTCCTACTACTACTTGTACTTGTGATTAAACTGATTTCCAGCAAAACACAAAAAATTAATTAAAGATTCAAAGTGCTGTATATAGTAGTTATTCAGGAGTCTTGGGAATTTCATTAGAATCCAATGTTATTCAACCAATGTCAGTTTCACAGAAGCCGTTCATTCAGCCTACTTATGATTTTATTTTTTGTATTTTGCTGGATATCAGTTTAATCATCTGTGATTTATGAAACAGATAATTAATGCTCCTTTTCAATTGTTGCATTGACCTTGTGTTTGGGTGGCCTCTTGGCAGTGGGGTCACAAAACTAGAGCGTTGGAGGACACAGATTCTGAATTAATTACACACCAGCGCGCCTTTTCTAGCCCACATTGACAGTGTGCTTTTTTCGAGTACCCATTGGGAATGGCTAGCACTCCCAGGGATGGTGGACTGCTGGGGTCAGCAGACCACTATATCTGTGACTGCTTTTTAAATAAAGCAGGTTTTAAAAAAAAAAAATGCAGCCCATTTAACTTTAAGGAAACTGGGCTACATTTTAAAAAGAAAAATCACACGTTTCTGTTTCATTTTTTAAGAGTAGGCAGTGGTCCGTGGGACCACTGCCTGCTCTTAAAAAATATTTTCGCATCCATTCACAAAGGGGAAGGGGTCCCCTGGGAACACCTTTCCTTTTGCGAGTGGCTTACCACCTACTTGAAGTAGGTGGTAAACTGCAAGTGTTTTGCGACCGCAATTGCGGTAGCAAAACAATGGTACATACCATTGGGACTCGCTAGTAGGAAGGGACGTCAGAGGGTCAAAACATCGAAGATTTAATATAGAGCCTGTACTAATACATTCAGGGATATGGGCAATTAAAATACTGATATATTCAGCCCATCTATGGTGGAACACAGATTTGCGCAGATTGGACAGGCATAACTGAAAACTATAAAACTGATGTACAATTGTTACATTACTTTCTTCTTTTTGATGCACTGAACAAATGCAATTTTACACCTATCACCTAAGGAGCATGTTTGTTAAACTGATTTTGACTCATGTAATTGTTTGACACTTTGGACTGAGATCAATTCTGTACTTATTAAATTCTATTCAATTTTAATGTTTGTATTGTTTGGAGCTCACCTGTTTTTCTTCTTCCCAACTGAGAAATTGAGTTGAACTCGCCTTTAAAATTGTAAAGTTGCAAGGTAGAATGTGGTACAAAGTGAATATTTCACCTTTTATCGATCCAACACAACCAATTGCATTTTGTACTCTATCCAACGAAGTCTTCACAAAGTCAGATGGGCATTGTACAACATCCCGCTGAAGCCGTTAGTTTTGGGGGGAGAAGCTCACAGTGGAAAAATTAGATTTTTCTCTACCAGGAAGGTCCTCTTGCTGGATACTTTCGGCATCTTCACCAGTGCTCAGATTCTTCCAGCGAGGCAAGGCAACAGGATTTATCTGAAGAGGTCTTCACAAAGTCAGATAGGCATTGTAAGAAGTACCAGCCGTTGTTTTTTGGCGGGAGAAGCACAGAGTGGGAAAATTCATTTTTTTCACTACCAGGGATGTCCTCTCACCGGATACTTTTGAAACCTTCACCTGGTTAAGATTTTTACCTTAAGATGTCTCTTTTTCTGAACTAAATTTTCTTCCAGCGGAGCAAGATGGCAAACTGGATCTGATAATGAGCCCTACAAGGTCAAATACTTCTCACCTATGCCCCTCTGAATCAGATTTGCCGCTGCAGAGATGCTCTTAGTGGGAGAAATCTGTTTTCTCAACCCAGCGAGGTCATGCCTTGGACAGATATGCCTGGGTGGTTGGTCCCAGTTCTCCTGCGGTCTGAAAATCCAAAATGTTTCTAAGTCCCAGGTTTTGAGAGTTCCCACCTCTGTGGTCACTCTAAACCAGGTCCAGGAGCAGATTCCCCCTCCTCCGCTAGGTTTAGTGCCGGCCTGACTCAGGGGAAATATGTTGAGACTTTTCCAGTATCCCTTAACATTTCTTGTCGGGGAGGCCCCTTTGAAGTAAACTAAGTTCCTGGACCCACTCCAACTGGTCTTCTTGCCAGATGAACAAAAACACCTCCGGACACCCAAGCCATTGTCTCTGCACTGGGAGCAGTTTTCACACCTCATCAGGGCTAATCACTCAGTGGGCTACTGCTGGAGAGCTAATTCAAATTATCCTCCAGGAGTTTTCTAAAAGTTACTTTTCCTTAATATGTATTAAAAAAACAACTTCATTGTTGAGTAGGGTTTTAATAAATAATAAAAAAATAATTGGTCAATCATTTTTCTAGATGTTCCCTAACCAGAGAAACTAGTATCGGAATTAATGAGAACTATCTCTCATCAATGTTTCTCTTTGGGCCAGCCAGAGCCTTCTTACAGTGTTAATAGCTTTTGAATGCTAGTCATTGTAAGGACACGTTAACTTTAAATTTCTACATGCTCTTCTTTTAAATACCATGCCTCCTTCTTATAGGCGGCAAAGCCCACACAGTGGTGAAATAATCAAATGTAAAAGGAAGGTGTTCCTGTGGGCTACTGGCTACAGAGGGGCAACTTAATAATATTCAAAAGGAAGGGTTTCTTTTTTCCCAAAGAGTTATTTTGACAGGTTGCACTGCAAGGCTTACACTGTAGCAGTCGGGCTGCACAGAATATACCTGAAGTCATGTTTACCCTATCACTATAGTGGATGGCACTATAAGTATAGCAGTGTACAAGTGACATTTATCTTCCATGCCCAGGGTACATTTTTTACATCATAGACTTGGGACTTATAGGCAATTTAAAAGTACCAATCTGGAACAAGCCAATTTATTAATGTTTAAAGGGTGAGCACAGGCACTTTACTACTGGTTAGCATGTTTGAAGTGCATAGAGTTTTAATGCCAGCATAGCAGACAGGGCAAAAATTAGGGGAACATTATACAAAAGTTGGTAATTTCATACACAAGTCCCACGAACAGAAGGCAGGGAGGACTACCCATCCACATGGGAGTGCTCATCAATATGGTGGAAAACCCTGGAAAGACCATCAGCATTGGTGAGGTCAGTCCCAGGGTGGTGTTCCAACAAGAAGTCCATACTCTGGAGAGATATTTACCATCTCATCCGTTTTCGATTCTCTCCCTGCATTTATATAAACCACCTGAGAGGCCTGTGGTCTGTCCAAATCCAGAAATGAGTACCATACAGGTATGGCCTTGGTTTCTTCAGATAAGAGACTACAGCAATTGCTTCCCTTTCAATGGTTCTCCTCCTTAGCTCCATGGGTAGTAGCTGCTTGCTGATGAACTCTCCAGATTGCTCCATGCCCTCTTCTTGAGCTGGGAAATAACTACCCCAAGAAAATGCTTGGAAGCACCTTTAAGCACCACAAATTCCTTGCTGAAGTTGGGTACCTTGAGACTGGCATAGTCCACAGCACCTTCTTCAAGGTGTCAAATGCCTTTTGACAAACCTCTGTCCAGATCAACTTTCTGGGTTGCTTCTTTATGGTGAATTCTGTTAGGAGTGCAACAATGCTCAAATACCCCTTTACAAACCTATAGTAGTATCTCATGTGGCCCAAGAAGGCCATCATCTGGATATGGGTCTTGGGAGGCACCCAGGCTATGATGTTGCAGAGCTTGGGTTGGATGGGCTGTATGTGTCCTCCACCAACTTGGTGTCCCTTGTTTGGCACACATTTGCCTTGATAACCAGGCCTGCCTTTTGCAGGGCCTGAAGCACTTCCTGGTCGTAGGCAAGGTAATCTTCCCAGCAGGAGCTGTAGACTGTAATGTTGTCCAAGTAGGTGACACTGAATTCCACCAACACACCAGGACTTGGTTGACCAAATTCTGAAAGGTGGCAGGGGCATTCTTCAACCCAAAGTGCATCACCCAGAATTGAAAATGCCCCTCTGGAGTAGAGAATGCTGGCCTCTCCTTTGCACCTTCAAGGCAATCTGCCAGTACCCTGATGTCAAATCAAAGGTACCGAGAAACTTAACAGCCCCTAATCTGTCAATGAATTTATCAGCCCGGGGTATGGGGTGTGAATCAGTCTTGGTCACTGAGGGGGAATCCCCTCTAGACAACACAGTACTGCAGTTCAGGGGCTTCTATCCGGTGGGGTAACTTTTAGTACCAAGACCACCAAGCTGAACCAAGAACTACTGGAGGGCTCATTCACCCCCAGGCTCAGCATCTTGGTCCTGGCTCACACTTTGTTTGACAGCTTGTAGATTTGCTCTTAATAGGCATACTGCCCCTCTATCTATTTAATGGGTACATCAATACAGGGGCCCTCCTTGTGTTCGGTGAGACCAAAGAGGCAAAATGTCCCAGCAACAGGCGTCATTCCCTCCATTGCTCTTCCATCACAGTGGGGAGAGGACTTCTCCCTCAACTAAGTTACCTTGCTCCTGATTGCACGACAGAAGATCTGGGAAGGGTTCGCTCTCCTCCTCCTCATTTCCAGCATCTTTAACCATTAGTTGGGTCATCTCAGAACCCTCAAAGTAGGGTTTAAGTCTACTGGCATGCAAGACCATCAAAGGGTTCCCGTGAGTCTGCAGATCCACCAGGTAGGCGACCTCACTCTTCTTTCCCTTGATCTTAAATGGCCCTGTTCACTGGTCCTGGAGGGCAGGAGTCCCACGGGCTCCATCACACACCCTTTTTGGTCAGGTTGTCACTCTACCAGAGTAGCCTTCTGGACAATGTTTAATCATCTCCTACTTAGCCTCTGAATTCATGTTGGCCTTCTTCATGTATTGCTCCATCTTGGTTCTTAGAGCTATCACATTATGAGAAGGGTTTTCATAACCTTCAGTTTGCTAAACTGAGAGGTCCTCTCTGAGGGTGGCCAAACAGAAGCTCAACGGGACGGAAGCACACTCCCTTCTGTGGTACTCCTTCTAGGGAAACAAGAGGCATTGTAGTATGGCCTCCAATTAACACCTCAATGGCTCAGAGAGGTGCATTATAATGCCTTTCAGAGTCTTGTTGAATCTCTCACTAAGCCCATTGGTCTGGAGATGGTAGGGTGTGGAGAACCTGTAAGTAGCCTCACACTCTTCCCACATGGACTTCATGTATGCTGACATGAAAGATTTGCAACATTTCACCACGGGGCACCACTGGTTGCCCCAAGATGACTGCCACTTTCTTTTTCTTTTGGGCGTTGTCCCCCACACCCCCATACCCTTTGCAACTTCCCCATGGACATTTCACCACCTACAACTGCAGCGCTGTTTAGTTTGGCCTGCAGTGTAGGTAGCAAAAAGTCCATTGGCAAGAATGATGCAGCACAAAGTCTGCATACCAACATGACGTTTGTGCCCCAGTCAGACAATACCACCTTAGAAAACTCTACACGGGTAAATACTCTGATCAGTTTCCTTGGCCACCACTGGTGCATTTACTGTCCTCAGGCATTAGGCCTTTGGGTATTGGACGACATGGTTCACTAACACTAGGATAAAGTTGATCCTTATGACTGTCTTAGGGTCAAGGGCACGAAAAATGTCCTCCCCTACCCTGTCAAGGGGGGTACCTACTACAGGGAAATTCTAGAGGGTAGCACTGTGCTTCCCTCCTGACTTGCTACTAGCCTGACAAGTCACATAGGACAGGCAAAACACATATACTGTGGTCACCATCTGTGGCCAATAGAAGTGAGTGACCAGTGTTGATACTTTCTACCATTAAACCAGACGACCCCACCTGCTGAGGGCAGCAAAGAAGATGACATAGAAGACAACCCTTGCCGCATGCATCAAAACCAGCATCAACAACAACAAGGAGCTTTTCAACATCGTTAAAGAATTCTCCAAACCGGCTGCCAGTGAAAGCAACATCACACCCTCACAGGAGCGGTGCGAAAACCTCGCCCACTTCTTCCATGACAAGATCGCAACCATATACAGAAACTTTAAACTCCAACCCACACGTATGGACTTCCTCTATAGATACGTCACCACCGTAACCGACACGAACCACACACTGAACACCTGGAGCATCCTCTCCACCCAGGACACCACCTCCATCATGAAATCCATCCACTCGGGAGCTCTCACAGACCCATGCCCGCACCACATCTTCAACCTCAGAAACCAAAGGATTGGCCAGGCACTCACCAACCTACTCAACACCTGTGATACCACCGCAATATTTCCCAACACTTGGAAACACCCGAAGTAAGACCACTACCCAAACAACCCTCCGCTGACCCCAATGAACTCAAAAACTACCAGTCAATCTCCTTGCTCGCATTTCCAGCAAAGGTACTGGAAAAATCATCAGCAATCAACTCATGACACACCTGGAACAGATCCAGCTACTCAACACCTCCCAATCCAGGGCTCATCCTTCAGCCCTACGCTGTTTAACATATATATGGCCCTGCTGGTCGACAACATCAGATTCCACGGTCTCAACATAATTTCCTACGCAGACGACACCCAACTCATCCTCTCACTCACCGACGACCCCACCAACACCAGAACCAACTGACAAACGTCGCCAACTGGATGAAGAACAACTGCTTGCATATGAACACAGACAGGGTGGAAGTTCTGATCTTTGGCAACAACAGCAACACATGGAACAACTCCTGAAGACTATCAGACCTAGGACCCGCACCCACCCCCTCCAACCACGCCAGAAACCTCAGAATCATCATCGACAACAAGCTCACCTTGAAATCACAGATCAACACCGTCTCCTCTGCCTGCTTCCTGACTCTGCACATGCTATGTAAGATCTTCAGATAGCTACCCCTACACATGAGACACACCGTGAGACGAGCCCTCATCATCAGCTGGCTGGACTACAGCAATGCCCTCTACGTAGGAATCACCGCACACCTTCCTCAGAGACTTCAGACCACACAGAACACCACAGCCAGACTCATCCTCGGCCTTCCCAGATGAACCCACATCACACTCCACCTCAGGAAACTCTACTGTGTCCCCGTACAAAAGGGATGCCAATTGTAGGAGAGTAGGATCTGCTTCACATGGGTACCCCCACTTTTTGCTGTTGCTTCACTGTTTTTCGACCTTAGTCTGGCTGGGGCCCTGCTAATCAGAACCCCAGCCTAGCTGCTTCCTCTCTAAAATGGTTTCCATGTGCCTTAGGCACATCTCTGATTGGAATCTGGAGTGCCCTTATAAGTCCCTAGTATATGGTATACTATGTACCCAGGGCATAGGTACCTCAGAGGCCTACCAGGGGCTGCAGCATGTATTGTGCCACCCCTGGAAGGCCATCCAAACTGACACCACAGGTCTGCTACTGCAGCCTGGGTAAGGTGGTGCATGCACTCCTTACTGTGATATAGGCTACCTATATCACTATATACATACACACATATAAACCTATAAGTCACTCCTATGGCAGGCCTTATCAATCCTGAAGGCAGAGTGCGTGGTTCCTATGTGAGAGGGTGCCCCTGCATGAGCAGGGCCCCTCTGCAGCGTTCGGAGACCCTTCTCTGATGCTGTTTGTAGTGCAGCCTGACCATATACTCTTAAGCGCATTATAACCTCGCGTTAAATGCTAACTTTGGAATGGCTGCACCGAAACATGTCGTGTTTGGTGTCAAACATCTTGGAATACTACCCCCCCGCCAATTCTGGTGGCGGGGGTAGCATTCCACCCTTCTAGAGGGAGAGACATGTTAACCCTGGCTTGGCCGGTAACTTCTTTCTAAAGCCCTGGCATCACAAAATGGATGCTGCTGCCACAGACACAAGTCTGGCCTCCTGCTGCTGACCGAAACTCCGGCAGGGGAGGCCTGGACAATAGGTTTCCTGTCCCAGGGAGGTGTGACCACCTCCCCAGACAGGACAGTGTGTATTGGGGCTGGGCGGGAGCACTCTCGGGTGCTTTGAAGTCCTGCACTGGGGGCACACTTGGTGTCCCTGTGTATACCCCAGTTCAAACCGGATCAGGGGCTTGCAGCCCCTGCTTTGGCGTGAACTGGACAAAGGGAAAGGGGTGTAGCCACCCCTCTGCACTGACCCACCCATAGGTGGGGCCACAGAGTAAGTCCAACCCCTAAACTTAGTATAAGTATAGGAGCCCAGTCCTTAGGACTTTAGATTATCCCTGGATGAAACTCTGACACTGAATCCTGGACCTTCGACGCTCTACTTAACGATTAGAGGACAGAAGAATCTCCCTTGGGGTCAAGGAGTGACTCCCCTGCTTGGCAGGCACCAAAGAAGCAATTGTCTGGTCTGCATCGCCTAAGCTCCCGTCGGACGCCGAAGTCTTTGCATCACCAGAGGTAGATTTCCAGACTTTCCCGAGGCTGCCCTGAGTCCCCAGCAAAGCTGAGGCCCGTAGCTGTCGTGGGTAATGTGGAACCATGACCCCTGGACACCGCACGCATTTGCAAGGCATCCTCTTCTGGGTCTCCCACAAAGTCGTGCTTTGGGCTCCTAGTAGCCCTAGCCTCCAGCACCAACTGCACCGAAGATCACTGGCCTCCACTCCACGAGTGTCCTGTGAGCCAGCTCCACGTGCACCGTCTCAAGGCTCCTTCGCGGTCGCTAGCCCGTTGGCTAGTAGCCCTTCACGAAGGCCAATATTTTTCTACTTGGGCTCCCTGGTTGCTCCAGGCTTGCCCTCACTTACCTTTGCTGGGTGAGTTCCTCAGACCTTGCTGGTCTGCATCATCGTCAATCTTCATCTACATCGAGACTTGCCGTTGCCAAGGCTTGTTGGGTCCAATCCGGTCGCCAACACCTCAGCACTCGACAGACATTGTGTACCAACCCGAATCCTGATCCTGGATGCCGACAACGCCTCCTGGACCTCGTGGCTGAAGAGTCAAGACAACCGTCAACCTACCTGAAGCACTCGACATCGGTGGGCATCTGCTCATCGCCTTCCTGGTCACTGGCTAGTGACCCAGACTCTGTCCCCTCTGCTTTCAGGTTCTTCAGATCTCCGATCCACTCTTGGATCCACCCGGACACTTTCCACTTGGTCGCCAGCAGCACTTTGCAGCAGATCGCCATTCAAATCGACGACGAAACCCGACCCCGAAAGGCACCTATGCACCCGGCTTCCCTGGGTGAGGTAACAAGAGTACTCCGGTGCTTCCGTGGGTAGAGACTCTAGAACGACCTAGTTCTCAAAGGGTTTGCTCCAAGTCCTTCTTTAAGTGTCCCTTTTCTTTAATTTCCAAACCGCGACTTTCTCCATAGAAGTTAACGGCGATTAGCGGCTGTGTAATTACACTGCACGCGTCCCCCGTGGGTCCCTTGTGTCACTACCTTGGGTGGTTCCTTGTGGTCCAAGCACTTCTAGAGGCTCTAGGCCTAGTGTCTAGCTCAGTCGTGGTTCTTATACCAATTTATTGGTATATGGTTTGGTACGCCCCTAGGGCCCAAACGTGTATTTGTGCTATTACTGTGTTTAAACAACTTATAACTTATGTACTTCGAACTCTAGCCTCATAAAGAGACTAGAGGGGTGTGTTTAGTAATAAATACATATATTTTGAATATATACCTGGTGTGGTGCTCTTTCATTTGATCACTCAAGAGATTATAGACTGGTAAAACAAGCTGCTTTACATTCCTTCAAGACTTAGCCTGAAGGCTGCTCTCCATAGCTACCACTAGGATAGCTTTCAATAAAGGTTGTCTTTAACCTATCTCCAATAAGGGGTTGTTTGGACTGGTGCAAGGTGCCCACTATAATTAGTGGACAGCATATGCCAGGCCAACTTCTCACATTGGTGTGCAGCGTGTGGGATTCCAGCTTGCTATTGTTTTACCAGATAATCTCAATTGAATTGATCAACTGAAAACCACTAAAGGTACCTAAGGTACATATAAATTAAGCTTAGTATACAGTAAGTTCTACTGAACTTAGAGTTGTGTGTCAAGGGATAGCACACCCTTTCTACAACTCAAGAGAGTTTAGTAGGCCACACTAGAGTAGGTAGTGCATACACCACACCTCACTAGTGATGTCTTCAAAGCCAGGACCCAGTGAGTCCTTGCCAGAAGCCAATGGGCTTCTTCCCTCCAAGTATGATACACTCCCATTCTTGGAATTGAGAGCAATATGCAATGTGAGGAAACTGAAGACAGGCCAAAGTCCCACCACCCAACATCTGAGAGAGATGTTAATGGCTGATGATCTCAACAGGCCCTCAGGGACTGAAGGGGTAGGTGCAGAGGGTGGGGCAGAAGATGAGGATGGGGCCAGGGGTAGCAACACCCCCAGCCCCCCCTCTGGAACTGACCAGGAGGGTGACAATGACCCTGACCTGGAAAACCCAATTCCTCCTGTGGATGAGGAGGAGGCTCAGGATGACCTCCACTTTGTCCCCCAGGAAGGATTGTGAGTGTGCCTAGAAGGTCTAGATCTCCTTCTCAGGAGTCTAACCACTCTGGCACCTCAATAGGGACCTCTGTCTCCTCTCATAGGAGGGAATCCTCTCATGAGAGGAGAAAGAGGCTGATTCAGTATGAGGAAGCTCAGCTTGAACTCAGAAAACAGCAATTGGCCCTAGACAGGGAGTCCCTAGATCTCCTTAGAGAGAGAAAACAGTTGGGACTAGAGTCCCATGGTGGCAGCCATATCCCTAGAGATAGGGAAAGGTCTTATGACCATAGAAACCTGAGCAAGATTGTCCCTCCCTACCAGAGTCGGGATGACATCCACAAATGGATAACTGCTCTAGAGAGGGCCTGTAAAGTACAGAAGGTCCCTCAGGAGCAGTGGGCAGCAATCTTGTGGCTCTCCTTTGCAGACAAAGGTGGAGACAAGCTCCTCACTGTAAGAGAAGAGGATGCTGATAATTACAAGGTCTTGAAGAGTGCTCTTATTGATGGGTTTGGCCTAACAACTGAACAATACAGGTTAAAGTTCAGAGATGCCCAAAAAGCACAGACTCAAGACTGGGTAGACTATGTGGATTGTTCTGCTAAGGCTCTGGAAGGCTGGTTGATGGGCAGTAAGGTGTGTGACTTCACAGGATTGTACAATCTGATAATGAGGGAGCAGATTCTTAATAACTGTCAAAATCAGCTGTTGCATCAGTACCTGGTGGACTCTGATCTGACCTCTCCCCAAGAATTGGGAAAGAAGGCAGACAAATGGGTCAGAACCAGGGTGAGGCAGAAGGTACAGAACCAAGGTGGTGACCCTAAGAAGCAAGATTCTAAGAACTCTGATAAGGGTGGCGAGAAGGGTAAAGATCAAAAGTCTTCACAAGGCCCCCAAAAATCTTCTTCAGGTGGGGATTCACAGTCTACCAAAGGGAAAGGCCAAAGAAAACCATGGTGCAAGGTCTGTAAGCAAAAGACCCACTGGACCAGTGATTGCACCAAGTCCAAAGACTCGACTCCAGCCCCCACCAATGCCCCTAAGGCACCTGCTCCCCCTAGTGCAGTTACAATTGGTGGTGGGAGTACTACAGCCAAGGGTTTAGTAGGGTTGACCCTGGGTACTGAGATGGGCTCTGACCTAGTCAGAGAACTCACTGAGGCTGTCTTAGTCTGTGATGGAGGCATGGATATGACCTCCTCTATGAGTCCCAGTAATCTTGGCAAGTACAGACAACAGCCTTTAATCAATGGACGAGAGGCTTTGGCATTTAGGTACCCAGGGGCAAGTGTCACCATGGTGACACAAGACCTTGTGAATCCTGGGCAAGTTATACTTGGTGAGATGTACCAAGTGACCAATGCTAGCAATGTCAGAACAGACCATACTCTGGCAGTTGTTAACTTCTCCTCGGGAGGGGTAACTGGCCTTAAGAAGGTTGTGGTAAGTGCAGACCTACCAGTTGAATGCTTGCTTGGCAATGACTTAGAAACTTCAGCTTGGGCAGAAGTGGAGCTCAGGACCCATGCAGAAATGCTGGGGATCCCTGCAGATGTGTTTGCTGTGACCAGGTCACAAGCCAAAATGTCTAGCACTGAACAGGCCTTGGATTCAGGAATAATGGACCAAGTGCCTTCCAAGAGGAGGAGTAGTAGGGTAAAGGCAGTGCCTTCCCCCTTGGCTCAGAAGGAAGATCAGTCCCTTGAGGGGGATGATCTCAGTCCTGAGGAAGGAACTGTCCCAGAGGAGCTTGAACCTGACCAGGTTGAGTTCTTGGGGACAGGGGGACCTTCCAGGGCAGATCTGAGCCAGGGGCAGCAGAGCTGCCCCTCTCTTGAACCCCTCAGACAGCAAGCTGCTGCTGAGGCTGCTGGGAAAGCTAGTGGTCCCCATACTGTGTATTGGGATGATGGACTCTTGTACTCAGAGTGTAGAGACCCCAAGCCTGGTGCTACCAGGAGGTTAGTTATACATCTGAAGTTCAGGGGCTTCCTATTGACCCTAGCCCATGATATTCCCTTAGCAGGTCACCTGGGCCAGAACAAGACTTGGGACAGAATTGTCCCTCACTTTCACTGGCCCCACATGTCTGAAGACATCAAGGAGTTTTGTCGCTCCTGTGTAACCTGCCAAGCCAGTGGCAAGGCAGGTGGCACTACAAAGGCCCCCCCTGATACCACTACCTGTGGTGGGGGTTCCCTTTGAAAGGGTGGGGATTGGCATTGTTGGTCCCATGGATCCCCAAACAGCATCTGGGCACAGGTTTATCCTGGTGGCAGTGGATCATGCCACCAGGTACCCAGAGGCTATTCCCCTTAGGACCACTACAGCACCTGTGGTGGCAAGGGCCCTCCTGGGAATTTTCTCAAGAGTGGGCTTTCCTAAGGAGGTTGTATCAGACAGGGGTGCTAACTTTATGTCTGGATACTTAAAAGCAATGTGGAAGGAGTGTGGAGTGACTTACAAGTTCACCACACCCTATCACCCACAATGCAATGGTTTAGTTGAGAGATTCAACAAAACCTTGAAGGGCATGATTAAAGGGCTCCCAGAAAAGCTTAGGCGAAGATGGGATATACTCTTGCCCTGCCTTTTATTTGCATACAGGGAGGTGCCTCAGAAGAGGGTTGGCTACAGCCCTTTTGAACTTTTGTTTGGCCACCCTGTCAGGGGTCCACTGTGCTTGGTGAAGGAAGGATGGGAGTTACCTCTCAAGCCCCCAAAGCAAGACATAGTGGACTACGTACTTGGTCTCCGCTCCCGGATGGCTGAGTATATGAAAAAGGCAACTAAAAACCTTGAGGCTAGCCAGGAACTTCAAAAGGCCTGGCATGACCAAAGGCTGTGCTGGCTGTTTATCAGCCAGGACAGAAGGTGTGGGTGTTGGAGCCAGTGGCCCCAGCAGCTCTCCAAGACAAATGGAGTGGACCCCACACCATTGTTGAGCAGAAGGGTGAGGTTACCTACTTAGTAGACCTAGGAACACCCAGGAGTCCCCACAGGGTTCTCCATGTCAACAGGTTAAAACCATATGTGGACAGGGCAGACATGGGCTTGCTCATGGCTACTGATGAAGGGCAGGAGGAAGAGAGTGACCCACTCCCTGACCTGCTCTCACAGAACCCTGACGATGGGTCAGTAGATGGTGTAGCCTTGGCAGGCAGCCTCACTACCCAGCAGCAAACTGAATGTAGACAGGTGCTCAATCAGTTTAGACACATGTTTTCACTGACACCTAGTCAGACCACCTGGTGCACTCATGAAGTGGACACTGGGGACAGTCTGCCTATTAAAAATAAGATTTATAGGCAACCTGACCATGTCAGGGACTGTATCAGGACTGAAGTGCAGAAGATGTTGGATTTGGGAGTTATTGAACCCTCAGATAGCCCTTGGGCTAGTCCAGTGGTCCTTGTGCCAAAACCTCACACCAGTGGTGGAAAAAGAGAGATGAGGTTTTGTGTGGACTACAGGGGTCTCAATGCAGTCACTAGGACTGATGCCCATCCAATACCAAGGGCAGATGAGCTAATAGACACTTTGGCCTCAGCCAAGTATCTAAGCACATTTGACTTGACAGCTGGCTACTGGCAGATCAGACTAGCTGATGCTGCAAAGCCAAGAACAGCATTCTCAACCCCTAGTGGGCATTATCAATTTGTGGTGATGCCCTTTGGTCTGAAGAATGCACCTGCCACTTTTCAGAGGTTGGTGAATACAGTCCGCACAGGTCTGGAAGCCTATAGTGCAGCATATCTAGATGATATTGCTGTCTTTAGCTCCACCTGGGAGGATCACCTGGTCCACCTCAGGAATGTTTTACAGGCCCTGCAAAAGGCAGGCCTAACTATCAAGGCCACCAAGTGCCAGATAGGGCAGAGTCAGGTTGTGTACCTGGGCCACCTTGTGGGTGGAGGCCAGGTTCAACCCTTGCAGAGCAAGATCCAGACCATCATGGACTGGACTGCTCCAACTACCCAGACTCAGGTGAGAGCCTTCTTAGGCCTGACTGGGTACTATAGGAGATTTGTCAAGGGGTATGGATCAATAGTGACACCCCTGAATGACTTAACTTCCAAGAAAATGCCCAAAAAGGTTCAGTGGACAGTTAGCTGTCAAAAGGCATTTGATGACCTGAAGCAGGCCATGTGCACTGCTCCCATTCTACAGAGTCCTGATTACTCCAAGAAGTTCATTGTTCAAACTGATGCATCTGAATTGGGGGTAGGGGCTGTACTGTCACAATTGAATGAAGAAGGTCAGGATCAGCCAGTAGCTTTCATTAGCAGAAGGCTGACCCCTAGAGAGAAACGTTGGTCAGCCATTGAGAGGGAGGCCTTTGCTGTGGTCTGGGCTCTGAAGAAGTTGAGGCCATACTTGTTTGGTACTCACTTCCTTGTTCAAACAGACCATAAGCCCCTCTTATGGCTAAAACAAATGAAGGGTGAAAACCCCAAACTGCTTAGGTGGTCCATTTCCCTACAGGGGATGGACTTCACAGTGGAACATAGACCTGGGAGTAACCATGCCAATGCAGATGGACTCTCTAGGTACTTAGGACATGAAGACTTAACTGGGCAAGGTTAGTTTAATGTCCCTATGTTTGGGGGGGGGTTGTGTAGGAGAGTAGGATCTGCTTCACATGGGTACCCCCACTTTTTGCTGATGCTTCACTGTTTTTCGACCTTAGTCTGGCTGGGGCCCTGCTAATCAGAACCCCAGCCTAGCTGCTTCCTCTCTAAAATGGTTTCCATGTGCCTTAGGCACATCTCTGATTGGAATCTGAGTGCCCTTATAAGTCCCTAGTATATGGTATACTATGTACCCAGGGCATAGGTACCTCAGAGGCCTACCAGGGGCTGCAGCATGTATTGTGCCACCCCTGGAAGGCCATCCAAACTGACACCACAGGTCTGCTACTGCAGCCTGGGTAAGGTGGTGCATGCACCCCTTACTGTGATATAGGCTACTTATATCACTATATACATACACACATATAAACCTATAAGTCACTCCTATGGCAGGCCTTATCAATCCTGAAGGCAGAGTGCGTGGTTCCTATGTGAGAGGGTGCCCCTGCATGAGCAGGGCCCCTCTGCAGCGTTCGGAGACCCTTCTCTGATGCTGTTTGTAGTGCAGCCTGACCATATACTCTTAAGCGCATTATAACCTCGCGTTAAATGCTAACTTTGGAATGGCTGCACCGAAACATGTCGTGTTTGGTGTCAAAAATCTTGGAATACTACCCCCCGCCAATTCTGGTGGCGGGGTAGCATTCCACCCTTCTAGAGGGAGAGACATGTTAACCCTGGCTTGGCCGGTAACTTCTTTCTAAAGCCCTGGCATCACAAAATGGATGCTGCTGCCACAGACACAAGTCTGGCCTCCTGCTGCTGACCGAAACTCCGGCAGGGGAGGCCTGGACAATAGGTTTCCTGTCCCAGGGAGGTGTGACCACCTCCCCAGACAGGATAGTGTGTATTGGGGCTGGGCGGGAGCACTCTCGGGTGCTTTGAAGTCCTGCACTGGGGGCACGCTTGGTGTCCCTGTGCATACCCCAGTTCAAACCGGATCAGGGGCTTGCAGCCCCTGCTTTGGCGCGAACTGGACAAAGGGAAAGGGGTGTAGCCACCCCTCTGCCCTGACCCACCCATAGGTGGGGCCACAGAGTAAGTCCAACCCCTAAACTTAGTATAAGTATAGGAACCCAGTCCTTAGGACTTTAGATTATCCCTGGATGAAACTCTGACACTGAATCCTGGACCTTCGACGCTCTACTTAACGATTAGAGGACAGAAGAATCTCCCTTGGGGTCAAGGAGTGACTCCCCTGCTTGGCAGGCACCAAAGAAGCAATTGTCCGGTCTGCATCGCCTAAGCTCCCGTCGGACGCTGAAGTCTTTGCATCAACAGAGGTGGATTTCCAGACTTCCCCGAGGCTGCCCTGAGTCCCCAGCAAAGCTGAGGCCCGTAGCTGTCGTGGGTAACGTGGAACCGTGACCCCTGGACACCGCACGCATTTGCAAGTACATCCTCTTCTGGGTCTCCCACGAAGTCGTGCTTTGGGCTCCGAGTAGCCCTAGCCTCCAGCACCAACTGCACCAAAGATCACTGGCCTCCACTCCACGAGTGTCCTGTGAGCCAGCTCCACGCGCACTGTCTTGAGGCTCCTTCGCGGTCGCTAGCCCGTTGGCTAGTAGCCCTTCACGAAGGCCAATCTTTTTCTACTTGGGCTCCCTGATTGCTCCAGGCTTGCCCTCACTTACCCTTGCTGGGTGAGTTCCTCAGACCTTGCTGGTCTGCATCATCGTCAATCTTTATCTACATTGAGACTTGCCGTTGCCAAGGCTTGTTGGGTCCAATCCGGTCGCTGACACCTCAGCACTCGACAGACATCGTGTACCAGCCCGAATCCTGCTCCTGGATGCCGACAACGCCTCCTGGACCTCGTGGCTGAAGAGTCAAGACGACCGTCAACCTACCTGAAGCACTCGACATCGGTGGGCATCTGCTCATCGCCTTCCTGGTCACTGGCTAGTGACCCAGACTCTGTCCCCTCTGCTTTCAGGTTCTTCAGATCTCCGATCCACTCTTGGATCCACCCGGACACTTTCCACTTGGTCGCCAGCAGCACTTTGCAGCAGATCGCCATTCAAATCGACGACGAAACCCGACCCCGAAAGGCATCCCTGGGTGAGGTAACAAGAGTACTCCGGTGCTCCCGTGGGTAGAGACTCTAGAACGACCTAGTTCTCAAAGGGTTTGCTCCAAGTCCTTCTTTAAGTGTCCCTTGTCTTTAATTTCCAAACCGCGACTTTCTCCATAGAAGTTAACGGCGATTCGCGGCTGTGTAATTACACTGCACGCGTCCCCGTGGGTCCCCTGTGTCACTACCTTGGGTGGTTCCTTGTGGTCCAAGCACTTCTAGAGGCTCTAGGCCTAGTGTCTAGCTCAGTCGTGGTTCTTATACCACTTTATTGGTATATGGTTTGGTACGCCCTAGGGCCCAAACGTGTATTTGTGCTATTACTGTGTTTAAACAACTTATAACTTATGTACTTCGAACTCTAGCCTCATAAAGAGACTAGAGGGGTGTGTTTAGTAATAAATACATATATTTTGAATATATACCTGGTGTGGTGCTCTTTCATTTGATCACTCAAGAGATTATAGACTGGTAAAACAAGCTGCTTTACATTCCTTCAAGACTTAGCCTGAAGGCTGCTCTCCATAGCTACCACTAGGATAGCTTTCAATAAAGGTTGTCTTTAACCTATCTCCAATAAGGGGTTGTTTGGACTGGTGCAAGGTGCCCACTATAATTAGTGGACAGCATATGCCAGGCCAACTTCTCACACCAATTCAAGCTCCTGACCCACGCACACAAGGCTCTACACAACCAAGGACCCGCCTATGTTAACCACTACCTGAACTTCCATCAGCCATTGAGAAGACTATTCTCTGCCTCCCTTTCACTTGCCCATACCCCCCACATTGCAGCAAACACCTGGAACAGCCTCCCCACACACCGTGGGAGCATCATATTACTTCCGGAATACTGAATGGCCCTCAAGACCTGGTTGTTCAACTAAACCTCTGGGGCCTGCAAGCGCCTGGATACCCTATCAGGTGATTAGCTGCGCTTTATAAATCCTTATTGGTTGATTGATTGATTGATTGATTGATGTATTGATCAGATGGATCAGGGCTATGTGTAAGTCCCAAAGGGCTTGAGCCATAAGTGTAAATCACAAGAAAATCCAGAGAACCTATGTAGAGAATCCACACAGGAAAATCCACACTGGACAAGATTTCAGTGTAAACTATGTAGGTTTGTTTTAAATTTAGATATCATTACAGAAGGCAGAAATGCAATTGATAGTCAATTAAATTTTAAATCTAAAATGCACATAAATGTGAATTAGTAAAGGCATTGGAAGATTAGCCTTATCTAGATAATTGCCAATCAAATAATGACCACTGAAGGACTGCTCAGATTTACAGACAGGAGGGAATCATAAAAAATATTAAAAGTTAAACAATAGTCAGACATGGAGTCTGTCTCTATGATAACAACAACAGTTCCTATAGTAATTCAGCAGCAGAGAACCAGGCCCTAAGCATAGTGTAAAGCGGCACCACGGGTTGCACTAATAAAGATACATTTATATAAACCAATCATCACTTAGATTTTACATTATGTAAAACAAGCTCACTCTAGAAACCCTCCCAAAATTAAGAAATAAAGTAGAACTTTTAACCTACGTACAGGTGGAGATGGCATTGCATTAATAAACAATAGTTGCTTGGAAATATGAACAAAAGGCACGGCTAGGCTCCAGGCAAGATGGCTGGACACTAAGCGGGCTCCGCAGCCGCCAAACTAGAATCCCTACCATCTGTACCAATCTCCGGTCCTACCTGATACTGCAAGGATTGCAGTGAGTGACAGAGTTAATTGCGACCCTGCCGCAGCGCTGACACCAGCCTGGTGACCCCTACAACTGTGCTGTTGACGTCGCCCAAGGTGAAGGGCTCAGAAGACTACAGGCCGGGCGGTGTAGGCCCAGAGGAGCGGGGGCTGGGGCTTTGGCTGCTCTCCTCTTCCCCACTTTGCACTGCAGATGTGATGCCAGTGGGCCGGCGTTAGGCCGGCAAGCAGTGAAATTACCAGCGGGAGCGGAGGGGGCCCGACAAGAGCGGCTGAGCTAGCAGTGATCGAGCTTCTTTGTAAGGGGCCCCTGACAGGGTGGCTGAGGGGTGACGAGAGTGTGCTGGACCTAGTGGCAGCAAGGCGCACGTAATCGAGACTGCTGTAGGGTGATAGAGGAGCAGGGTTGATTGGAGCCACGCGACGGTGACCCTGGGGGACAAGAGTCAGTGAGACCGCATGGTTGAGGCCTGCAGCGCCCCTGAGAGCGGTGCGATGGGGATGAAGTGATGGCTGAGGGCCTGGCCAAGGGGGCCCAGCGCTATCTGGGGTACTGCTGATCAACTGCGTCCGCTGGAGGTACATCCCAGCCCCTAAGATATCGCTGTGGTGGACCGCAGCTATTCGGGCTCAGGTATGCCCCTGATAACTACTGCTGCTGGGCGCCTCCGTGGGTGCGGCCAGCCCATGCCTGTGTGTGGGGTCACCGTGTGTGGGGTCACCCATTGAGACTGAAGGGGGTAACTAAATGTGGCTCCCCTGCTGTGTGTCTCTTTAAGGTCTGATGACTAGCCCGGCTGCCTGGGAGTGCATTGTGGAGCGCGGTGGATCCCCTCCCCAGCTCTAGAGAGGGGTAGCGACACTCCTGACCTGGCTGAGTGGAGGCAGCAATGGCAGCTGGGCCCACCCTATGAACATGTAGACACACAGGGATACCCTCTCTGAAATTGCACATACAGCAGCTAAAGCTGTGTTGCTGGGGCACACTATAACCAATACATTCGGAGGGCACCTGGGCCCTGCGAGTGGACCTGCAGGAGGTACCTCGCTGGGAGTGTCTGGTCAAACTAGATTGGGGCCCCCGACTCAGCCTGTGGCAGATCACCTCCTGGCACTATGGTTGGCAGAGCCATTAGAGGACCGTGGTGGAGGTCTGGCTGAATGAGGAACTGGGTGTTGCTGGGGTGCAGGGACGTGGGACATGGTGAAGAGCAGAGGGCCGAAGCCCATGCAAGCCAACAAAATAGACAAGTACGCCGTGGCCAAGGCGACTCCCAGAACAGTGATAGAGTGAGACATGGCTGGTGGACTAGGAGCAGAGCCACGCCTGGGGGGTGTGCCCTCGCTGCGCGTAATTATGGCAGCCATACAGGGCCTCAAGCACACAATCGAACCCAAGCTGGACCCTGTAACAGTGGATGTCACCCTACGTCGAGTAGACTTTAAAAAGATCACAGAGAAGGTAACAGCAGCCGAATTGCATATCAATTTGCTTCAGTCCACAACCAAGAGACTAGAGGATCAATTACAGTATCTCACGAAACAAACCGCTACCACTGCAGCCAAGCTTGAAGATCAAGAAAGGAGGATGTGGAGAAATAGCATTAGGGTTGTGCAGTTCCCTGTGGGGGCGGAGGGCACCAGTGCCAATCTTTTCCTGGAAAATCTCATTGTGAACATCCTCCGCCATAAGCGCCTCTCATACTTCTCAATCGAAAGAGCACATGGGGCACTGATACCTCTGCTGAGGACAAGTGCTTCCCCGGAAACAATAATTGCCAGGGTGTTTAACTACCGGGAGCGGGACACTATCCTGCAAGAAGCTCAAACGCATGGTGACTTAGAAATATGAAAATGCCACAATACGCTTCTTCTCGTATTTTACAGTGCAAGTGCAAAGGCAGATACGCAGATTTGAAGAGGTCAAGAAAGAGCTATGGGTGAAAGAACTCAAATACATTATTATTATTATTATTATTAAAAAACATTTATTAAGCGCATGGCTACCCGAGGGCATCCCAGCGCTGACAGCGGTACTACAAGAGACTACGAAACCAAATTAAGGAAATAGCCAAGTTTTGAGGTTTTTACGGAAAGCCAGGTGATTGGGTTCCATACGCATGTAAAGGGGAAGGGAGTTCCACAACTTAGCAGCATTATATGAAAACAGGCGTCCCCTGCTTTTTGCCCTTTTTATTCTAGGAACTAAGGCAAGGCGGAGGTCGTCCGAGCGCAGGTATCTGTTTGCTCAATAAAGCAAAATAATTGACCGATTAATGGACGGTCCCTCCCCTGCTAATGTCTTATGAGCAATACAGAGTGCATTAAATTTGATTCTCTCCTGAATAGGAAGCCAGTGAAGGGAGCTCATTCGCGTTTTCGCCGATTGGCAGTTTGGTATCCGAAGGAGCATACGTGCTGCACAATTTTGCACCATCTGTAGCTTGGAGATGGTAGCATTGGGGGCTCCTAGATACAGAGCATTCCCATAGTCCAGGCAGGAGAGTATTAAAGCCTGGACCAGAAGCCTTCTTGCAAGAAAGGGTAGCAGCGGAAGAACTTTCCAGAGCATCCTGAGAATGCCATAACACATAGCCGCCAATTTGCAGGCCTGATACTTAAAATTAAGATCACAATCGAGCCAAATACCCAAACTCTTGATCTGGTTCTTCGGAGCAGGGGAGGGGCAAGACAGGTTGGCCACAGCACTCTTGCATCAAATGTAGGGGAATTCCCTAGGAGCATCAGCTCCATCTTATCGCCATTTAATTTCAAGTATGAGTGCTCCATCCAAACGGCCACCTTCTCCAGGCCTGTACATATGCCGGAAGAAGAGTTATCCGGATGGTTTAGGGCCACAACCAGTTGTGTGTCATCAGCATAAGTGACGATCTGGACCCCAAAAGGAAGAACTAGCTCCGCTAGCTGGTTCATGTATACATTAAGTAGGGTGGGACTTAAGGAAGATCCCTGTGGAACACCGCAGCGGAGAGACATGAGTTTGGACGCAGCATTGCCTTCAAAAACCTGGAATGACCTGTCTTCCAGGAAGGATTTGAGCCATCGTATGGCCCCTCCTGTCACCCCCAGATTCCTAAGTCTTTGAATTAGGATTTGGTGGTTAACAGTGTCGAATGCTGCACTCAGGTCCAAAAGTAGGCCTGGGTGTTAAATTCCGCTCGGCTCGCGGAATTTGCGGAATTTAGGCAATTTCGCGTTCCGCGGAGAACGCGAAATTGCCAAAAATTCCGCGATCCGCGGCGTAGCGGAATTATTTTCTTGTTCGCGCTTTAAAAATGCGTTCTAGCGCGCGCGATAGCGACTTACCGAAATCCGTGCGTTCGCCGACGCGTTTTCCTATCAGTTCGCATGCGCCATGAGATTTTGGTAGCTGGCCGTGTGATCCCGCGAGAGTGTGCGATCGCGAACACGTCATTCGCCGCGCCATCGGACACCGCAAGAGTGTGCGATCGCGAACACGTCATTCGCCGCACCATCGTGCACCGCGAGTGAGATTGCGATCACGAACACGTCATTCGGACGCGCCATCGGACATCCGGCGGAATGTTGGTGAAGCTCGCGATCCCGAACACGCAAAATTTTCAATCTGGAGAAGAAGAATATCTCGAGCAGCATAAAACCTTCTATAAAATGATGATTTGGATGAAAAAAACTCCTCAGATTGACATTTGGCTGTCCTTTTTTGTCAAATTTTTTTGGGGGGGAGGGAGGAAGTGCCACAGAGTCTCCAACTTCCTGTTCCTGTCCAGCAGGCTCCTCCCAGTGCTTTGTCCATCTCCTGTTCATTTTTCATTTGGATTTGAGCTGGAAGGATCACTCTTTGTGTCTGCTGCATCATTATCATTGGATTTGAGGACTTTTGGATTTGAGATTTTACAAGTAAGTTGGTGTTGTTTTTTGTTTGATTGGGGCATTGCATTTGCTGCAACTACAATTTTGGTACTTTTCATCATTTAAAAAAAAAAAATAGTTGTGGGTAGCCAGCCCAGAGCTAGTCATGGGTGGGTGCATGATGAAACAACTGTTCCTTTGCTGTGTGTTGTATTTATTTATTTCAAACATCATTTTGGGCATGGATGGCATTGGATTGAATTGCAAAATGTGTATTTTTGGGTGTATTTCATTTTTTGGGTGTGTGTTAAATAAATGCTTTTGTTGTGTGTGGTGTGTTGCAGACCTTGTTTAGCCCTGTGGATTTTCGTTTTTGCATTTTATTGCATTACAGGCAAAGCAGTGTGGTTTAGCATGCATCCTTTGCCTGGCTCTTATAGGCCTGTTTTCAGTACATTGTTTTCCAGGCCTCCTGCTTGTTGCTTGTGATTTGTGAGTATTCATGTGGCTGGTGGCCATTTCTGGTGGGAGTTATAAGTGTGCTGCTTTTGCCATAAAGGCCTGCATGTGTTTCCTTTGTGGCCTAGGCTTCTTGTTGTTGTGGGCCTGGCCATGAGGCTGGCGGCCATTTTGAAGCCAGGCAGTGTGCTTTTTGCCATAGGCCTGCATTGTCTGTCTTCAGTTTCTTGTTGTTGTGGACCTGGCCATGAGGCTGGTGGCCATTTTGAAGCCAGGCAGTGTGCTTTTTGCCATAGGCCTGCATTGTCTGTCTTCAGTTTCTTGTAGTTGTGGGCCTGGCCATGCGGCTGGTGGCCATTTTGAAGCCAGGCAGTGTGCTTTTTGCCATAGGCCTGCATTGTCTGTCTTCAGTTTCTTGTTGTTGTGTGCCTGGCCATGTGGCTGGTGGCCATTTTGAAGCCTGGTAGTGTACTTTTATCCATAGGCCTGCAAGCTTGTGGCCTAGTCTGCCAACAGGCCTTTCATCCAGTAGGCTCAGAGTTAGTCATGGGTGCATGAAACAACTGTTTCTGTGTGTTCTGTTGAATTTAAACATCATTTAGGGCATGGATGGCATTGGATTGAATTGCAAAATGTGTATTTTTTGGGGTGTATTTCAGTTTTTGGGTGTGTGTTAAATAAATGTCTTTGTTGTGTGTGGTGTGTTGTGTACCTTGCAGACCTTGTTTAGCCCTGTGGATTTTCGTTTTTGCATTTTATTGCATTACAGGCAAAGCAGTGTGGTTTAGCATGCAGCCTTTGCCTGGCTATTATAGGCCTGTTTTCAATACATTGTTGTCCAGGCCTCCTGCTTGTTGCTTGTGATTTGTGAGTGTCCATGTGGCTGGTGGCCATTTCTGGTAGGAGTTATAAAGTGTGCTGCTTTTGCCATATAGGCCTGCATGGTTTTACTCTTGGCTTACTCCTTCCATCCATCCCCTTTGCCAGCTGCAGCTCCCTGAATGATGTGATGAGCAAATAATGTAATGCCAAACAGGGTCCACTTCCATTACATTTGTATTTTTGTTGTTGTTCCTCTTCTTTCCTATCCTTCCTGAGAGTGTACACGGTATACCATGAAAGCCCTTGTTGACAAAGTCTCACAAATGGCTACACTAAGTTATACATTTTATTTGTTTGTTTGTACTAGTAGTAATTGAACCACAACAACAAATGCAACATTTCACTGATGTTCTTCTCCTGGCTTCTTTGCTTTTAGGTGCACAAAAAGACAGAGGAGGAGGTGTCATCATCACCCGTTGTACTGCCAGACAGAAGTCCTGCTGCGCACCACGTCACGTCCACGTGTGACCACAGACATCTCTGCAACTTGTGCACCTGCGTCCTGCTGACATCTGAAGAAGATGGCCCCAAAGAAAGGTACCAGGTCCTCCAGTACCAAGAAAGTTGCCAGTGAGAAGAAGGAACAGAAGAAGGAAGTGGCACTTTCCAAGACTGGTGTGCTGCCCGAGTTGTTTTTTGGGAAAATAAACTTACGCCTGCAGCAGCGGTGTCCGGCGGGGCCCAAGCTGGGAGCAGTACCTCCGCATCAGCGGGCCCAGCCCACCAACCTAGGCCCAAGGCCATGAGTGTGGCAGAGGTAGCCAGTCTACTAACGAGCAGTGATGTTGAAATGTCATTATCGCAAAGTAGTATCCAATCAACGCACTCCCAGGCGGAAACTCAGCAGATAAGTGGGCAACAACAGCCGCAACAACAGCCGCAACAACAGCCGCAACCACAGCCACAACCACAGCCGCAACAACAGCCGCAACCACAGCCGCAACCACAGCTGCAACCACAGCCGCAACAACAGCCGCAACCACAGCCGCAACCACAGCCGGAACCACAGCCGCAACCACAGCCGCAACCACAGCCGCAACCACAGCCGGAACCACAGCCGCAACCACAGCCGCAACCACAGCCGCAACAACAGCCGCAACAACAGCCTCAACAACAGCCCACAATAGAAGTTGTTCCTCCTGAAGTAGGGGCAGTTCAGGAAATCGAGCTTTTTGCAGACGAAGAGGAGCAAGCCACTGTTTCTGAAGATCCATTGTCTTCCAGACCCCCAGCAAGGAAAAGGAGGGTTAGTCCATCAACTTCTTCTTCAAGCCCCGCTTCTGATGATCGAGATGCCACTTGGAAGCCACCAGCTCAGTCTGAGAGTGATGCACGCCACAAGACAAGGCTAGTGAAAAGGAAGGTTCCAGAAAGCCTTCGAGTTATGGAGGTAGATGTAGACGAGGGGGGTGATGATGACGATCCAGTCATCATGAACATCACTCCCGGCCCAGAGGAGAAGGAGACCAACATTATTAGACTATCCAAAATCGCTGCGAGGGATGTAGCACGGATACCACCAACACAGGTAACACCAACACGACCTCCAGCTTCCATATTTGCATTTGCAAAGGCCCGGCAGGGACCTACATCCAGCTCAACCACCATCTCAGTAGGTAGTGGTACTGTAACTGCACAGAGTCAAATTCCATGCACACCCTCCAGTTCATCTGGTATTGAAAGTGGCACCTCCAGCAGCGCCAGAAAGTTCTGCTCCCCAGTTTGGGACTTCTTTTCGGTTAGCAGTAAGGAGGAGAACATTGCTATATGCTCAATTTGTCGACAAGCTGTTAGGCGGGGTAAGCTTGGTACAAACTATGGTACCGGAGGCCAAACAAGTCATCTCAAAAAACACCACATCATCCAGTGGGAGGCTCACCTACTTCGCTTACAAAAAAGTAAAACTGCACCCATTGATGTTGGTGGGGATGAAGAAGTAGAAGAAGATATGATCGCGGCGGAAGGTCAACAAGAGGGAGACATTTCTAGCCCTGTCCCCAGCACTGTAGTGATACCGCCCACATCCTCAGCAACATCTCAGTGGCACCGTAGTAAGAAGAGTCAGACTCAGAGTCAGACTGAGACACCAAGGCAACCGAGTACTGCAATGAAAAGCAGTGCGTCGTTGAGCCTAACTGGGTTCAAGAAGACAGCTGCACCACAAAGGAAAATAATCCAGCCTACCATTGACAGCATGCTTAGGTCGGAGTGGCAGTACCAACGCAACCACCCAACGGCACGGTTGTACAATGCGAAGCTGGTGAAAATGTTAGCGCTGGACCTTCTCCCTTTTTCATTTGTGGAAGGGGTGGGTTTCCTTGAATTTGTGTCAGCCATCTGCCCTAAATGGAAGGTTCCCAGCCGGTCCTATTTCGCCAGATTTGCTGTTCCAGCACTACATCACGATGTGCTGGAATTGGTTGGACAAGCTTTGTAGCAGAGTGCTGTTCACTATATCCACTGACAACAGACATGTGGACCAGTTGCCAAGCCACTGATTACATGTGCATCACTGCACACTGGGTCTCTTTTGTGGGGGTTAGAGAAAAGCTATCTGAAGTAGGTGCTGTTGACACAGCTGAGATTTTTAATGCTACTCGGAAACATGCAACTGTAGCCATGTTCGCCATGGAGAAATCTCATACTGCTGCAAACATTTTGGAAGAGTTTAACAGCAAGGTCTTTGAATGGCTGCGCCCAAGAGGGCTTAACATTGGTTTTGTTGCCACGGATAATGGCAGTAATGTACTTAAAGCCATGGAGGTTGGTGCCTATTTCAGGGTCCCGTGTTTGGCGCACTGCATTAACATTATAGTTCAAGACTTTCTGAAAAAAGAAGCCATAGTCAGCAACTTACTGACCACCTGCCGCAGAATATGCACTCATTTCAGCCATTCTTTTAAAGCCCGGAAGCAGCTGAGGATCATTCAACGTGACTATAGAATGCCAGTCAAAGCACTCATCCAGGAGGTGGCAACACGTTGGAACTCAACGTATTACATGCTTGACCGTCTGTTAGAGCAGTACAGACCAATCAATGAATATGTCATGCAAAGGGCAGATGCTACTGTGAAAGGCATGACCCTTCAGATGGACCAATGGTGCCTAGTTAAATGCCTGACAGAGATGCTTCTTCCTTTCGAGGTCTTCACACGTGAAGTCAGCAAGGAGGACTGTACTATGGGCCAAGCTATCCCATTGTTGCACATGCTAGAGCAACAGCTGAAGGAGGTGTCTGAAGAGTATACATAGGCGTGGAGGAAAAAAAAGAAGCATATGAGTTGGTGGGGAGCTTATCCTGTCGCTTAACTGAAAATGCAAGGGTGCAAACTAAGATTTTGTCACAAAAACATTACATTTGTGCCACAATTCTGGATCCACGGTACAAATCGGCAATGGACAGTAAGACATTACTTCCTTTTTCAGAAGTGGATGTTGCCCGGTACAAAACTTGGATAGCTGAGGCAGCCAGTAAATTGGAAAATGAACGGCTGGTAATTAAAGGCCCGCTACTCAAACCCACAACAAGGACTGCAGCAGGGCATCCGGCGTCAAGTTCAACTTCAGAGCCTGAGGGCAGTGCGTTTGGCTCACAGCTGTCACCAACACTATCGACAAAAGCAAGAACCGGATCATCAGTCCCAGTAAAAACGGCACAGGATTGGTATTTACAGCAAGGACTTGCTAGGTCCAGTGCTGATGCAAAGAAGACAAAAGAGGCCGAACAAAGTGTAGCACCCCTGAACATTGAGCGGATGGTCCAGGCCTATCTGGATGACCCAACAGAGGTCTACATTGATCAAAACCCATTGCGGTATTGGTATGGCAAAAGGGGCCAATGGCCAGTGCTCAGCAGGCTGGCGATAAACTATCTGGCTTGCCTTATCGCAAGTGTCTCTTCTGAACGTGTTTTCAGTGCTGCTGGTTCCATTGTAACAGTGAAAAGGACCAGTCTCTCGCCCAAAAACGTGGAGAGGTTAACCATGATCAAAATGAATCAGCAATTTATACCACCGAATTACACAATACATGAATCAACGCAGGAAGATGAGGACAGCGGCTCAGGTGACGGAAGTAGCGTGTTAGATTATGATTACCTACTTCTGGTTGAACCCCCAGAGTTTGAGGACGAGCTATGCTTCCCTGACAACTAGGCTTCCACTTCTTACTGTCTTCCTCCCTTATTTACTTTTATTTGTGTGTCTGTCTTTCTGGTTGGGAAACTTCGAATCACAACAAATCCATCACCACCGTCTTCTAGTCTTTTATTGCCATATATGAGTTTCAGCTGTCTGCATTTCAGTCCACTCCTCCGAGTCCTGCTCCTCCATCCTCCTGAATCGCCCTAAATCTATTGCTCTCAAGCCAGATGATGATTGGATGTAGCATAATAGAAGAAAAAAGAAAATCTTGCCTCTTTGAGTCCCTCCAAAAGAAGTGGAACATGATGATGACTACTATAGCTATCCTCCTTTCCGAGCCGAGAGAGACTGCCCATTAACTGAAGATGAGAAGGAAGAGGTAATGAATGATGCCATGCATTGGACGCTGACTGAGTGATTTGTGTTGTTGTTGTTTGTTGTGCATGAAGTTAATTCATTGTGTACTATTATCTAATCTACACACTAAAAGTAACTCATGGCAATGTTTGTTTCCCTTCTTGTATTTTAATAACAAATTTGTACTTCTACTGCAGGCTGATCCATTGCATTTTGAATATGGAAAGGGGACTCAATCTGTACACTGCACACTGAGTTGGACAACACCATGATGATGACCACAGTGACATAATATCTTCGCAGTCACTCAGGAGGATCCGAGATGATTGATGGAATAAGTCAGGGCGTTTCATGAGTGGCATAAAAGGTAAACAAGTCAACAACAACCACTGCAGACCTACATGTCTGTGTAGTGGTGGAGTTGAGTGTGGTGGTATGCCTGACAGCGGTGCATTGATTTAGTCACTTAATTTGTAAAATGCTATGTTGCTGTATATGTGCTTTGTCTGCCTCTGTCAAAAAATGTACGCTAAATGGAGGATGGGTCACGGGTGCCATGGGCCTGCTCTGTCCTGTTGTTGTTGGAGGTTAATGCTGGAAACAGACTAGAGTAGACATGATGTATCCATGCCGCCTCTGAAAGTGTTCTTGTTGCACTTCTCCGTAATTTATGCATTTTTTTCTACTTGATTTTTCAATATCCCTTTTGTTTTTCCATCTACAATTACAGGCCGGCCCTTACTCTGTGCTATACTGGGAAAAACAACTCACACTTACCTTACCAATGAATCTACATTTGCCAGGCAGACAGTGGCGTCACCCAAGATTGATGGCTGGAGCGTCCATGGAAGGGAGGACCAAGAGGAATGCCGAGCTGCAACTCCCCATTTTGACCAGGATAACATACAGTAACAGTATCAACTTTCATCATCTTTTAAATAATTTGATTCATTTTTTGTCTTCAATTATTACTACTGTGTGTTGTTGTTATTATTATGTTTGCTCTCTGCTTATCATTCAAATTCATCCCTACAGCTATTTTTGAATTTTCTTTGCTATGTTTAAAAGTAAGCCCGGTACAACAGAACAGAAACTGTATGTAATTCGGGTCTCTCTGAGGGCAGACAGGCAAGGCAAATTGCATAATATACTGCTGCCCTGTACTGTCTAATTGTCTAGTAGTAGTTAGTAAGTACTACTTATCATTAACCATCAAGTTATCATCATCATGCATGCATTTCCTTTTTCTCCCTTAACAGATTTATGGATATGGTCGTCTGCCAAGATTGTGTTTTGTTGTTTGTCCATGCGTACTGTTTTTCTTTGTCAAACCTTTCCCCAAACCCCCTTCCCAACCTTTCATCAAACCCTAACCCTCTTCCCCGGGCTGTGTGATTTATTGAGGTGTGACTAAATTAAATGTACACCAATAATTGATCACACGCTTGCTGAGGCGGATGTGGCGAAATCAACACTAATTCAATTTCAAGGCAGGGCGAGGATCTTCTTCTGCTTGCCCACCCATGAGCAGTATATTTGCGAGGTAATTTTTTTACCAAAGGAACCTAATCCATCAGCATTAATTGCCGGCATCGATTGGATTTGTCATCCTACTACACACAGCACTAAAGGTTACGCTTCTGTCGAGTGTAGGCCTAGTCGAGTGACTCAACACAACTACAGTTTGTAACTTGTTGTACTAGGCTATCCCCGCCACCATTATGTTTTATTTACTTCGTTCTACTACTCCTCCCAGAGTCTCAGGCGACTGACTGTCTCATTTTCTTTTTTTGCAAATGCTACTGCCAGTGTCTACTACTACCACCACAGCCATGGCATCTCCATTCTCTTGGGAAACAAAACCATCATCGCCATGCACCCATCGCTGTGCCTAACTTAAACATCAATCCCAGGTAAGATAAGAAGTTTGGGGGGGGTATAATAATGGACTAGGAGGAGAGACTGACAGTACTAGTCGGACAAGTCACTCAGTGAGGGGTACCGCATCTATCTGTTTGTGTGTTACAAAATCGGCAGATTATTAAATTCAACACTGGGCGCGGCCCTGCAGCAGCAAGGAAACCATGTTTGTGACGTAAAACAGTAACCCCCCACACAAAACATTAACAACGTATTGCTATGTTTAAGTAGAAATATAATTTACTACCCTAACAAAAATAAACTATGTAAAACATCCCACAACACCCGACCCACCCCTCTCCCTAACCCCAACCAATGTCCAAAACGATAAAGTCCAACCAATGTCCAAAATGTCTATAAAGCCCAACGCAACGCCCAATTCCCACCCACCAAAAAAAAGGATTAAAAAAGGGGCAATGCAACAGGGTCAAGTTATTGGCGGGATCTTCGGCTTGGCTTCTCCAGGACCTTTAGCCTCTTCTTCACCTCCTCTAACTGCTCCTCTAGATGCGCATTCTGGAGGAGCATGCAGCACGCATATGCCCTGCAGTTGCATCCACAGGGGGGGCAGCAGTGCTGGATATTGAAGGGCGGGCGGCTGCCTGACCGTGGCGCCGTACCACTCGAGGGGCCTGGCTGAGGCCCGGGGCATTGGAGGAGGCTGCAGCTGCCGCCGCCTCCTCCTCCTCCTCCTCCGACAGAGCCACCAGCCGCCGGTATTCTTGGCAGATGGCCTCCAGCTTCCGGCGCCGGGCCATGGCTGCCAACTCCTTCCTGGATGGTTTTGCTTGTGAAGGAGTAGCTATATCAAGAAAGAAAAAAAAACTATTAACCAATACTCTTAGCAAAACAGTAACACAAATTAATTCAATGCATAGTGGCACAGTAGCACTAGCAAGCACAGTACATAACATTTGTGGTATGTATCTATCCTCCCACTTCCTCTGCCTCTAACATTTGTGGGAGTTTCTGGCATTATACTAGCACTATGTATGGACTCGAGTACACAGTACACCAGTCTTCTTCTTCTCTCTTGTTTTGCCAAATTAACGTAACTTTGTTGTAGCCGGCATGCCAGCTCAGTCAGCCTGCGCCCAAGACAAACATACTAGAGTCAAGATGACGCAGACTCACGTTAGTTTTATTTACTACTGTCTGCAGGTGGGGAAGCTCGTATTTTTCTATTACGGGTGGCACTGGCCATACTCTGTTACATCAAGGGCAACTGCTTAATTTCACTTTCACCCTGCCCTGACTACTAGAAAAAGGCAGATGATATCTGATCCAATGATCATTGCTTATATGGGGCGACATGAGGTACTTTGTTTTGATTGATTGTGTAACCAGCCGATAGGCCACCCATGGCAGGCTGGCTGACCCAGTCGAAAAAAACTAACATAGGTAGGGAGTTGTCCTCTGAGTTGGAGGAAGGCGCTTGATGATAACTACATACATACACAATATATATGCTGTGCTTGCAAACTACTGTGAGTCGAGGGAGTATTCTGAAAATATAACTTATATTCTCCTCGGCTTTGCTACTCTGGCGTGGTTTCTTTCACATTCCACCAGGATCTTGACCCGCTCCTCTAGGTGCTCCTCTAGGCGTGCCATTCGGAGGAGCATATGGCGGCAAAATGCCCTGCAGTTGCATACAGGGGGGGGGGGCAGCAGTGCTGGATGTTACAGTGCGGCGGCGGGCAGCTGCCTGACCGCGGCACCGTACCACTGGAGGCAGGGCCTGGCTGGGGCCCGGGGCATTGGAGGAGGCTGCAGCTGCTGCCGCCTCCTCCTCCTCCTCCGCCTGAGCCACCAGCCGCCGGTACTCTTGGCAGATGGCCTCCAGTTTCCGGCGCCGGGCCATGGCTGCCAACTCCTTCCTGGTTGGTTTGGCTTGGGAAGGAGGAGCTATATCAAGAAAGAAAAAGACTATTGTAACCAATACTCTTAGCAAAACAGTAACACAAAATTAATTCAACACATAGTGGCACAGTAGCACTAGCAAGCACAGTATATAACATTTGTGGTATGTATCTATCCTCCTACTTCCTCGTCCTCTAACAATTGTGGGAGTTTCAGGCATTATACTACCATTATGGACTCGAGTACACAGTAGTACACCAGTCTTCTTGTTCTCTCTAGTTTAGCGAAATTACGTAACCTTCTTGTAGCCGGCATGCCAGCTCAGTCAGCTTGCGCCCAAGACAAACATACACGAGTCATGATGACGCAGAGTTGCAGACTCACGTTAGTTTTATTTACTACTGTCTGCAGGTGGGGAAGCTCAGATTTTTTTTCTATTACAGGTGGCACTGGCCATACTCTGTTACATTAAGGGCAACTGCTCAATGTCACTTTCACCCTGCCCTGACTATAAAGGCAGATGATATCTGATCCAATCATGATCATTGCTTATATATGTGGGACGACATGAGGTATTTTGTTTTGATTGATGTTGTAACTAACCAGCCGATAGACCACCCATGGCAGGCTGGCTGGCACAGTCGAAATTTCAAAAATAAATTAACATAGGTACGGAGTGGGCCTCGGAGTCGGAGGAAGGCGCTTAATAATGATAACTACATACATACACAATATAAATGCTGTGCTTGCAAACTACTGTGAGTCAAGGGAGTATTCTGAAAATACAACTTCTATTCTCCCCGGCTTTGCTACTCTGGCGTGGTTTCTTTCACATTCTCTTCAAACTAAGACTCTTCATCCAGTGACAGTCTCTACCTATGCTATCTATGATGAATACCATCCAGGCATCCACCCATTCAAAGTAAACGTCTATCATTCTTCTTAATCTCTCAACAAACCTTAGTTTGTTTCACCAACAACAAACATTTATTATTTTTTTTTTAAACCACCACCCATGCGTTCTTTCCTTCCTTGCTGCCTTGGCTTTGAGTTTGACCCAAACACCACTGAGGAGTCTTGCTATCCTCCACCCATACAGTTTCACCCACCCAGGCAGGCATCTTTTCTTTCACCTTCCACCCATCCTTCAACCACCCATGCATCTGATTCCTATCAGCCACCTATGCATGCATCCCATGTATCCTTCTCTGCCAGTCATAAATATTACATCTTGCCCATCCTTCCTCCTTCCACCCTTCTTTCCCTTTTCGTTCAACACACCCATCAAGGTCATCTGATCTGACTTTTAGTCTTCTCCATAAAACTTTCACAGCTGAGTTGAAGTCAGATAGAAGAGGCCATTGGTTACTCAACTCCCGCCGCTAATGCTATTGCTAATGCTAAGTAAAGTGTGTCTTCTTCAACCGTTGTTCACAACAACAACTTCTTACTAAGTCTCAACCGTACAGTGTACAACCTTGCAGCGAGTGTAATGTCAATAAGTAAGGAATATAACTTACCACCGCCCGCCACTGCTGCTGGCTCACCCCCTGCAGCTCCTGCAACTGCCTGTGCCGCATCTCCTGCTCCCTCCGAAATGGCCGCGTCGCCATCGCCGCTGGCCACGGCACTGGTGGTCGATAGTACGCCTAGAAAAAACATTACACATTTTTTTAGATGCCATATACACCTCCCCCTATTTCTTCTTTTTCACTAGCAAGATTGAAAAAAAAGTTAATACATACATATACAACATACATCACTAGTACAAATCGGGTACTAGAGTACAGTAGACACTAGTAGTGTTATGTCATGGTCCCTAGGGTCATTCCAGTCTTTGCTAAGTTAGCCTGAGCCATGCAACCATTTTAGCTTTGTGTCTTTTATTTTTACGCACGTTACCTCGCAGCTTGTTGTGTAAGACGCCTTTGAGCCCACATGAGCTCATACTGCTACTGTCTGAGCGCTGCGTACAAGGTCGAAAAACAAGCCACTTTGTTTTGGAGTTCTGGTGGTCAGTCTGTATTGCTTAGCCATAACATGCTACACTTTTTGGCACGACTGAGAAATGCTTGCAAAATACTAACGCGCACCATTTTTCTCATAACAGACGGAAGATGCCCTTCTACAAACCAGAGCTTTGCAGAGCTTAAGATGTAACCAGTACTTCTAGGACGCTTCTTCTAAGGTGAGGTGTCCCCCAGAATTCGCTCAGAGATCTTCATTTATAATTTTATATAAACTATATTCCTACCAAGGGAGGGTGGTTCTTCCACCACTGTTCAGTTATCATCATGATTGATTTCCCCTTTTGTCTTCTATGGACTTGTAGTTGTAACAATGTTTATTGTTTTAATCTTATGCATTTTACTGTTGGTGCTGGCTAGAGCTTGTAAGTTGAAAATAAACCTTTTGAACTTACATAGACTCTGTGATATTTGGTGTGGACTTACACGAGTGAGTGAGCGACAGGGTGTGCATTGCTTCCACGACTCTGAGAGGTCAGGAGTGTAGTGACTGTTATGTTCTGGGATGTCTAATCATTGGGTATCTTCGGGGGGTTCGGGGAGCTAATGAGACACTATAGCTAGTCGGTCAGGGGATTGTGGGTGAGGTGTGAGGAAGGTCCAACCGCCTATCACCAACGTCCTATTTTCTTGTGCATAGTTCTGTATGTGCAAAACCCCTACAACAGTAGTAGTATCTCCTATCCTATCAAAAATAGTAAAATATCTGGTTGGGCATTTTGTTGGTGGGAATTGTCGAAAAGCCTCAAGATTAAGAAGACTAGAAGAGGACAACCCAAAGGACGGGACTCAGTGGCTAGAGCGATTGGTGAATCTGAGTTTTATTTAAAACCTTTTAAATAAAGAGTGGCCAACTGGGCAAGCTTAGCTACACACAGACTAATAGTAGTAGTACAGAGAGTCATAGCAGAGGCAGTTAGAGGCAGGGATAACAAGAATTTAGAAACAGATTGTGTAGATCGAAGAAGATTTTGTAAAATATAGATTTAGGAAATCTAAATAATAGTTCGGAAAAATAAGGTGCAGTAAAAGTTAGGGAAGTATAATAATTAATATTAACAACAGGAGGACTTACTGGGGCCAGCAGCAGAGCCCTCGGTAGAGGAGCGGTCCTGGCCATCAGCTGCTCCCGCCGACTCCGACGACCCCGTCTTCTTGCCCCTGGGTGCTGATCATGAAAGATGTAAGAAAGAAAGAGACAAACATGGATGATTGGTGTGAAACAAATAAAATATTTTAAAAAACGCTCAAACATTTATGGAAACAACAATTGCAATAAAATTGACCTATCTAATCTGGTCGACTAGTATTGCGGGATTCGCGGACCGTCTAGTTATTATTTATGAACACTAATCCAGGGTTCCATTCTGATTCCAGAATACTAACTAAGCCTAAGTACCACCTGACCGAGCCCACCTATTCCAGACGGGCCAATTGTTCACTAAGTCTGCATTTCCATTTATTTTAGTCCTCAAAAATGCATAGATGGAGGACACATGCATAAATTTTTGCATACACCAAATTGTTGGTTGGTTGCTGCTGATGTTCTGCTAGTGATAAGCCTAGGCTATTACCACTCACTAAACAAACTACAAAAGGTTCTACTAAGGACTGGGGTAAGCAGCACTCAGCAACACGTGACGTGACAGAGGATGCGTCACGCAGACCACTAAAAAATTACCTACTAATAATAAGTAACTAAACCTATCAATCCACCACTATCTCTTCATAGTGGCAGGAGGACAAAGGAAGGACTAGAGTCTCTCTAGCATTACCTAACTTAAGTTCTCTAAAGTAAACTCTTACATAATCAGGCCAAGCGAGTGCAAAGTTGCAAACAAGTAAGATTAGTAGCGCCGAGCACCTGTGTCATAACAATCACAGAACATTTTTAAACGTAATTTACCTGCAATGTAAGCAGCAGCATTCTTGCTGTTCGGAAAAAAAATATATTCGCAATATATAGCACAGCGCAGAAGAACACAAAGTAGTAATATTAAATAGCTACTCACCAAGCCCCGGGACCTCCACTCCTAGCAGGTCCAGCAGGTCCTGCTCCCGGTCCAGGATATCGGACCACCGGTGCCTCAGCTGGGTATCGGTGCGCCAGACACCAGAGCAGCGAAACACTGCCCGGCGCACCTTTCCCCACCGCTGGCTACGCTCCCAGAGCCCGTACCCGGACCCAGGCCTGCCGCCTGCTGGTAGGGTTAAGGGGAGGTGGCGCTGCACAAAAAAACCAAGTGCGGCCACCTCCGCCTCACCAAATAAGGCCCGTTCCTGCACCACTTTTGGGCGCTGCCTTCCGCAGGGAAGGCAGTCGGCGCTGCGGCTACGGGCAGCTTTGCCCTTTCCCTTGCTGCCCCCGCTCTCTCCCTTGGGCATGGTTCTGGGAGTCGGGGGTGGAAAAGAAAAGGGAGGAATTAGAAAAGTAAGTAAAAGAAATGAAAAAAGCAAGTTATAGAAAAAGAGTGAAAAAGTAGTAGAAAAAGTCACAAAAAAGTAAAAAAAACTCAAAATATAGATTCAGGAAAATAGAGAGATAGATAATAAATAAAAAAGATTTTAAAAAAGTGTACAGAAACAAAGGATTGCAAAGATAGAGGGAGGATAGAAAAGCAGGCCCAGAACCATAGCAATAGACTGAAAAACAAGATGGCCGCGCCCATTGCGACCGCATGGGCAAGTTCGCGCGATATTTCCCCCCCCGAGCATGCAAAAAGCGTCGCAAACACGTAATCGCGTTCCCGAGCAGGAAATACTCATCGCGAACGGGCGGGAGCACTCAATACGCGACCCGGAACAGGAAATAAGCATCGCGAGCGGGCGGGACAAGTGAAAAACAAGATGGCCGCGCCCATTAGCGACCGCATGGGCATGTTAGCGATATAATTCCCCGCAAGCATGCAAAAACACATCGCGAACGGGCGGGACAAGCAATTCCGCGTGTTCGCGGAATTTCCGCGTGCTCGCGGAGATTTTTTACAATTTCGCGAAAATTTGCGTAGCGCGACTACGCAAATTCCGCCCACCCCTATCCAAAAGGATAACAGCTGCAGAACCTCCCGAGTCCAAGATCTTCTTGAGTCCTCGACTACTGCTTGCTAAGAGGGCCGTTTCTGTGCTCTGCTGGGGTCGGAAGCCAGTCTGTGAGGGGTGAAGAAGATTGTGGGACTCCAGAAATGTGGAGAGGATCGAGTTAACATGTTTTTCCACAATCTTACTGATCCCTGGGAGAAGCGAGATGGGGCGATAGTTACCCAGGAGATCAGTGTTAAGACTCGGCTTTTTCAGCAGCGCCTTCACCATGGCACTTTTCCATGGGGAAGGCACTATTCCAGAGGAAATAGAAGCATTAATCAGCTCTAATATCACAGGAGAGACTGTTCCGGCAGCTCTAAGCAAAATAGTAGGAGGAGTTGGGTCTCTGGGCGAACCACATTTTACCAAAGCCGTAGTTTTTCCTAACGACTTAAGGTCCATCAAAGGAATTTCCTCTAAGCGGTGCTCACTGGTCTGAGACATACTGTCCCGCAAAGGCGCATTACAGTGGCCACCCGCAGCGGGGAAAGAGGTGTAGATGGCTTGAATTTTGTTATAAAAAAATTCTGCCACTTTGTTACAGCGTCATCCGAAGTAACTGGAACTGAGGGGGGACCAAGGAGATTTTTAGCAATGCGAAAAATTTCGCGCTGAGAATTAGCTGCCAGAGTGATTCTTTCTTCATAGTGTGATGCTTGTGCGGATTTTATTTCCGCTTTATACATTTTTATGGCTTCCCTATATTTCAGTTTGTTTACTGAAGAAAAGTCCTTTCATACATGATTCTCTACCTGGCTCAACTGTGGGTGGTGGCAGAGGGCAAGTCATGGCACTTCACCACACCAGAGGAAGCCTGGGAGTAGATAGAAATGTGGCGCACTCTGGTCTGCAGAGCATGTGAGAGACACAAGGGGGGGCACAGTGGTGAGAAGCTGGGAAATTGACGCGCTGATCTACTGAATACACAGCTGAGGCAAGAGGCCCCTAAAGATTTGTTAATAGTCGGACCCAGGCGGCATTTGTACAGCAAACTGCCTACGTTTCAGCAGTAGACATTGTTCAAACTGTTTGAAATGGGGTGCAAAGAGGAGCTGGGGACTAATCCTGATGGTGATGAAAAACACTCCATCGCCCCCCCCTTATGGGGGGTAGGGAGAGTATTTGGTGTGATTAATCATAACACAGAGGTATGGATTTATCATAATAGAAATGGGATGCAATGCTTCACTCACAATTTTCCCAGCCGATCGAGGCAGTGCTGGTCAACCAACTGTTATATATGACACTGTTGAGGCGACAGGCACTCTGCATATTGGGGAGGTGGGCAGTTGTGAGCCTGCATTGCAGGGTAGCAGGGAGAGGGAGTTTGCTTGTTGGTTTTGGTTTTCCATATTTGTGTTTTGTTTTCACCATTGCTCAAACACAGTGACACTAGGCGGACATAGACAAGTGTGTGGGGCATAGCGGGGTATGGGACAGCCGCTGGAGACTGGGTGGGTGCACAGGCAGACCCCTACACACTTCACATGCAGATGCGGTAACAACAGGGCAGGCCTTAAGTGTCCTGATGTGGAACGCCAACTAACTTGGCAGCAGAATCAAACGCAACATAGTGCTTCAATACCTATGTAAAAGACACACAAATGGTGCACAGAATGTGGAACAAATAAAAAATTCACCCCAAGTCAAGAGAACTGGGTTAAATCCATTGTACATTTGCTCACCATGTCACTCCAGTTTAGACACAGCCATATGCAAATCAATCTTGAACCTGCTCCTCATGGGACCAGTCCAGCCCGAACTGCCAAGCCACGTCCTCCCTGGACCAGAAACAAGCATCCTGGGACCGGTTTCGGGGTATCACCCCTCATCAGCCAGGCTAGCTTGAATCTAGTGGTACAGTGAGCCCGGGACCCACGTCTGGGCATACCCAGCGCACTTGGGGCAAGCAGGGCCAGACTGGGAACCAAAACCGGCCTTGGCGAAGTTCTCGGCCAGCCCCCCCGGGGTTGGGGGTGCTGCCGAGCTGTTTGCCAGGGCCGGTTGTGGCTGATTTTGTTACAGGGGACGATATTGCAGCTATGCTGCAAAAACGGCCCTGTAACAAAAACGGCCCCCCAGGGGCCCAAAACCTGCCCCCACCCTGGTGGCCCACCGGAAAAATGCCTGGTGCCCGCTACGGCCAGTCCGGCCCAGGGGGCAAGAAAGCAAAAGACACACAAATGATGGACAGATGCGGGACACACACCAGACCACCAACCCTTTCCCACTCTGCAGCGCAGTAAGGTGGCTTGCTGTGGTCCGCTGCGTGAGAGTATGATAAATCTAGGCCTCAGAGTTTAGCAGATGTGTTATTCAGCTATAAATGTGACGGATAACTTGCCTGCCTTATTACCATTGCATTATTTAGTATGACACTTCTAATAGATTGTATTATTAAACCACTACCTCCTTAATCAAGAGTGCCTAAACCACGAATTCTAAACAACGACCCAATCTAAACCACTAAGTAAAGAACCACGACATACTGAACCACGAATTCCCCCACCCCTAAATACTAACTCATACCCCTCCTACCCCCTTAAAACTAACTCGATTCTCCCCAGCCCCCTAAAAACTAACTCTATTCTCCCCAACCCCCTAAAAACTAACTCGATCCTCTCCCCCCTAAAAATGAACATGATCCCCTCCCACCCCTAAAACCTAACTCGATTCTCCCCAACCCCCTAAAAACCTAACACGATCCCCTCCCACCCCCTAAAAACTAACACAATCCCTCCAAGCGTCTAAAAACTATCCTGAACCCCCCCACCCCCTAAATACTATCTCGATCCCCTCCCACCCCCTAAAAACATACACGATCCCTCCAAGCCCCTAAAAACTAACCCGAACCCCCCCACCCCCTAAAAACTTACTCGATCCCCTCCCACCCCCTTAAAACTTACACGACGCCTCCAAGCCCCTATAAACTAACACGTACCCCCCCCACCTCCTTAAAACTAACTCGATTCTCCCCAACTCCCTAAAAACTAACTCGATCCCCTCCCACCCCCTAAAATCTTACACGATCCCTCCAAGCCCCTAAAAACCAAACCCGAATCCCCCACCCCCTTTAAAACTAACCCAAACCCCCCACCCCTTAAAACTAACCCCAAAACCTCTTACCTGTTCCTGTCCGACGCTCCTCTGAACTCCGCCCTGCACGAACACTAGACCGTCTTAGCCTGAACCACGCACATGCGTGGTTCAGGCTAAGTCGTTGTTCATGCAAGTCGTTGTTCGGCTTGCGTGACTCCGGAACTCGTTGTTCTGGAGTCGTTCTTCAGGATGTTTCCCCTTCTAATAAGGCAGACAGAATATCTGGCATTTTGTGACAGAGCAGCCTGCTCGCCAAACTCTAATTCAGACCCTAAAACATGTATCACACAAGCGATATGATCAAGAACCTACTGCAGGCACCCTAGAGTGATATTCTAAACTCAGTGCAGTCTGGAATCCAAGAGGTGCTTGTTGGACCTTTAACTGAGGATAAGGAATGCTAGGCTTTGCGAGGATGAAATAGCAAACCGCAAAATAGCAATATAACATGGCATGTAGCCAATAATTTTGCAACTCACAATGTATACATTCTTATTCCCTGCTAATCAAAAGGAAAGGGGACATCGTCCCACCTCTATGCGATTCATTAAAAATGAATTAATGTAGTCACAAGGATTGCAATTTTACTGGCTTTTGTCTTTTGGTAGCTATTCTCAGAGTGGAAGACTTTTGTGCGGGACAGCTTTGACACTGAAAATGACATTGGTGGGTATCGAAATTGGTAACATAACATACGTATTTGTAAAGCGCATTTTTCACACCTAGGTTTCTTGGCGCTGAATAACAGATGTTCATTGTTAGCCAACTCAATGGTACCCATTTATCACCTCAGATGGATGAAAGGCTGAGTGGACCCACTGGGATTTGAATCTGTGACAATGAAGTCAAAGACAGGCCCGTGCAGTGGAAGAATTAGTCCACTGAGCCACCAGACACAGCTTGGTAGATAAAGGTCCCATCAATAGCTGCATACTTTGTTCAATGTCTGTTTCACAATGCCCCAGTTTTTCCTGGCATTGCAACCCTTGGCTTTGCAAATGGAAAGACAGAAGTCTACAATCATCCAGTTCTGAATTCACAGCTGCCACAAGGATATGCAGAATTCCCGCCTCATAAATACAGATGTGGCTCAGTTTCAGGATTCCTTGCAATAAGACCCTTTGTGCTGTTCTCATTGATGTATCCAGTTTGGTTGCGTTGCAGATGCAGTTTGTGCATTTGCTCCAAATTTCTTCAAAGTAAACCTGTACTTAAGCAAGAGTGAGCATTCTTTTGATCTGATTTGTTAATTCGCCATAAAATTACTTTGGATCAGTAATTTAGGATTTACCATTAGCTTGGATTACCTTTAGGTTGGAATATTTCAGCCCTAATTCAGATGCTAAGTATATAAGTACTAGAGTAATAAGAACTAATTGAACGCATGTCAATTAATCTGATCTAAATGCCATCTGAAGCAAACTGTCCACCCTCAGGGCCCGCTCTAGAGTTGTGTGACAGGTGCGACAACACCGGACGCTGACTTCAGGTGGAGGCGTTGTGTTTGCAAGTATATTATGGTTTTAAAAGCGCTTGCTGCCGCGTTCCTGGCCTCCAGCAATTTTCAGGCAACAATAAAAATGTGAAGATAACTCCGGTGATTCATGTTTTTCCCAGAGAGAGAGATCGAAGTTTTGTCTAGTGGAAGTTTTGACTCATAGTAAGGTAGCACAGAGGGTTAATGTGCCTGCTGCAAAGAACGTGTATCATGCAGATCACAAAGTGCATTTAATGTAAATAGGTCAGTGAGTTACTGCTTTTGTCAGAGAGATCCTTTTGTTACTTGCAGTTTATAAGTTAAAATCCTAACATAGAACAGTGAACTATTAATTGTCATCAAAGAGCTGCATGCAAACTGCAAGTTCTAAATTAGAGCGTTATGATTTTTCCCCAGTCTTTCATTATTCTAATGTTGCAAAAAGGGTTCATTTGGATAGAAATCAATCCTGATTACTAAAGAGAATCCCCAACCATGGTGTTACGTTTTTAATTCTGAGTTTGTTGGTGCTTCTCCAGACCATTCACTAATAAACTATACTGTCTACTAGTATGGTTGTCATGTGACTCCTACACCTTGTAGTCCTCTGTCTTATGTAACATTTCCTATACAGTGATTTACACATGTATGATTGATTGTATCTGGGTAATGTGTGTGATGTAAAGTGCTCTGGCACCTTATACTGGTATGAGTGGCACTAGAAAACGAATTCAATGCATCTGAGAGAGAGAATGGTTATGGAGACTTGAGGGGCACTGTTAAAGGGTGGTAGTGAGGGAATCTGTGGTTGAGGTGGTCATTGAAGAGGCGCCAACAAACATTGTTTCACAGGGCGCCACCAGCTCTAAAGCCGATCCTGTCCATCCTAATCCTATGAGAACTAACTGAATATGATTAGATGGCATTCACCAGGAAGCAAGCACATGCCTTCACCACTTGAAAGAAATAGATTGGTTTGCATCATCGACCCAATTCTAAGATAGTAAAGAATGTTAATTTTTTTAACTCCTATTAATATTAAGATGTTTATTTCAATATTTCAGAAACCAGATATTTTTGCAATAGACAGGGTATGGTGTAGAAAGTGGAAAATATGTCACAAAATGATTCCGAAGAATGATATGTTGAAAAAGGGCACTTGTGTAAGAAGAAGACAGAGTTGCAGTGACATCATGAACATCCCGCTTTAGCAGTTTAAGTGGGGTTGACCAATGAAAGTTGATTAGTTTTACATGGCCTCTTCGGGGCTGCAGGCAAAAGCTCATAAGCACTCTAGTGGAGGGCTAAAAGGCGCGGGCAAGTGCAATTATGTCAGCCAAGTACAGAAAGGAGGGAGAAAGAAATGTTGAGAATAAAGAAAAAAAACAGACGGAGAGAGAGAGCAACAAATTGTGAGCATGGAAGAAAGGCAAGTTAGAAAAAAATAATGCCATAAAAGAAAGAAATGGGCTTGTTAGAACTGGGAAAGAAGAAGTGGAGAAAGAAGAAAGAAGGAAAGTAAGGAAAGGAGGAGGGAAGAAAATATGACAGGGGAGAACTAAAGGTGAAAGGAAAAGTGAAAGAAAGAAGGGGTGGGTGAAGAGAAAAAGAAAGGTGAGTGCAAGGATGGATGGTTGAAAGGATGAAAGGCTGGATGAAACGATCAAAGGTTCAGTTGGTGAAAATATGTAAGGAAGGCGGAAAGGATTGTTGGAAGGATTGACAAGTAAATGGAAGGATGGAGAGAGGAGTGAAAGGATGAATGGATGTAAGAGTGAAAGGATGGATAGTTCTATGTGTGAAAGCAATGGTCATTGGATGGATTGATGAAAATGCAAAGGTAAAAAGGAGGATGGATGGGTGAAAGGAGTGATGAAGATGGATGGAATTTCAATAGATGATTAGAATGGTGAAAGGATGGACAGAAGGATGGAAATGTGAAAGGACGATAGATGGGTGGAAGAATGGCAGGTTTGATGGATAGAGGAGTGGATTTAAGGATGAAGGGAACGATTCTGGGGCGGGCCGGCTCACTTGCTTTGCTCACTCAGTGGCATTAGAGCTTTGAGTCGAAGGGGGTCATTTTAATTTTCTGGCTACACCCTTCCAGAGGTGGATAGAAACAAACTAGGCTTCGAGCACGTTTGGATCCAGGCAGCTCTAATTTCCAATAACAGAAATGTGATAATCCTTCTGGAACATGTACCTGGACTTATAGTCAAGCCAGTAAAAATAATTACTGACTGTTTTTCATGAAGCCGTGCCGGGAAAGCTATCTTTATAAATGCGTTTTTAATTACCTTCTGCTAAATTCTCCTGAGTCCTCAGGTCGCTAGAGGCAAAGTGCAGCTAAAGACGTCTTAGAGGGATTTAGATGGGTTACATATTAATGTTTCATATGACAAAGAGATGATTATTAACATTATATCGCAACATGCCAGCAGATCTAGTGATCACAATGACTGATGGCCTAAAGTATGAATAATCCCAAAACAATTGAAGAAGTCTGATTCACTGAATATCGTCTTACCAAGTGAGGAGTTTAGCATATTTTCAAAGACTTTGTGTACTGCGCCCACAACAATCTATGCGTTTGGCTCTATGCCTTAAACCTTTTTAATTAAAAAGCTAAGTAAATCTTATCTGCTGTTGCAGATATTCTTAAAGTCAACAGGAGACAGCTCGGTCCAACCAACATGTATGTTTAGTTCAAAGGCATATAAGTCTACTGAAGTTGAGAAAGAGCTGTAGCTGTGCTCTAGAAAATATTCTGGAGCTGAAGATTAGAACTAGGTGTGGTCCCTTGTCACTTTCTGAAACTTGTCAGTGCTCAATTTGTGTTTTACAAGAGTTGTTTTGACAGCAAAAAAGATCCAGTATTTAATGATTTTTTACTTCTGGAGAAAGGGCTATAATGAGACTGGCAAAAATGGGCGGGACAGCTTATCACATTGACGGGGAATTGAATGGAATCAGTTCAACAAGAAAGCGATGTGGATTTTTTAATCTGTTGTTGTGTGTTTACATGGGTGCCCTCATATGCATTTTCTGTGTATACGGGTGCTTCCATAGTAATTGTTTGTGCGCTTGCATTTTTTCCACTTTGTGAGGGATTGTGTACGTTTGCTGGTCTGTGTGCATATGGCACTTGGTCTATGTGCCTTGGTGCTTAACTCTCTGTTGGTTTGTATGCATTGTGTGATGGTCATTGTATGCATGGGCGATGGTAGGTTTCATGCTCAGTCTGCATATATATGTACTCTGTGGGAATGAATCTTAAGCCTGAAATTATAGGTCTATGACCCTGCATGGGATTCCTAATGTTAGGAATTCAAAAAAGTACTGGAAGCATGCCTAGAAACATGCATCACTTTTTGGTTCCGAGGCAAATACTTGGGTGTTCTTTATTAATCCTATAATTTTTGCATGTGTACTAACTTATTGAGGTTCGTGGAACTAGCTGTAGAGCAGGTGCTCCAAGAGGAAAATATTTTCCCTGTGAATAAACAGCTCCCTTCCCCTACTTCAGAAAGGATTTACTTTTCTGAACATCTCAAGAGTAAATATCTGCACTTTTGTCAGATTTCAGAAAGGAGTTTGTAAACATCCACAAATGTGTAAGTTTGTAAAAGGTCTACAAACTTACAGGGCATTCCAATCCTGGCAAGTCCATTCACCACCCAATCTCTGTTCCTATGAGTAGATTTACTTACACAAACATCTTATGTATAAAAACGTTTAAGAGTGCAAAGCAACATCTGAGAACTCCTAAGGTGGTTTCGCACTTGCCAGTAGGGTTTTTGGTTGTCTAGTCTAAATATACATAAGCAAATAGATGTGTGGTTCCCGTTCTGTGTGCATATGTTACTGTATATTGCTTTTCTATAACTGAATGCACAATTTTAAAAAATCACTCCTACTGGCTTTGTCAATGCTTACTTTGCTTAAGGCTAGATATTACACTAGGGGCAGGATGAACAAAGAGTTTGCTATTTGGTAACCAGTCATAAAACTGGTTACAGAGCCGAATATGTCCTTCTCATATGTATATTTATTGTTGTGAACCAAATAAATACAGAATCGGTATTTCTGCAACTTCAAATAGCAAGTTGTTTTATATGATTTCATATTATCGCATCACTATTTCAGAGTACGAAGCATTCTCAAATTGTGGCTTGTTGCAGAATGGTCGTTTTGCACATGTAATTTACCATCAACTAGAAACACGTGGTAACCAGGTGCAACCTATAGAAACAGTCTCAAAATGCGTCAACTCTTTTCCACAATGGCTGTTTTGTACCTGATAGGGAGGCGGTTGCAAACTGTGGCTGGATTTTGGAGGAAGAAGAGCAGACAAGAAATGATTTTTAGAATCAGAGTTGCACTTTTCCAGCAGACAGGGGGGTACATTTTTGATAAATATAGGCTAAGTAGTGCAGTTATTTTAGATCTCATAGCTGTAATAAAGCTATAGCTAGAGAGAATCACTCTTAGGATCAATGGTATCCTCACTCATATGCAAGTGTTATGCTCACTGCACCTCAATGCCTCTGGAGGCTGCCAAGGTGTGATTGCTGCAGCAGGTGGGGGTTCCTAAAGTGCAGCATTCAAATTTTTAGAGATGTTCTGGATGCTATGTTAATGAGAACGTTTTTGCATTACATGGAATTTCACAATTCCCACATGTCATTGGTTGTATTGATGGAGCTCATGTTCTTATATATCCCCGCCTCTCAATGAAAATTATAGTTGTCTGTGATGCCTCAAATGTAATCACAGATATTGTTGTAAGATTTCCAGACTCCACCCATGAGTCCTTTATGTTTAGGCATAGTGGGATTTACATGCGCCTTCTTAGAGGAGATTTTGGAGATGGCTATTTACTTCCTAAATTCTATCACATTTAATATAGCATATGATCCAGACGGTCATCCAGTTCATTTGGTATCGATTACGTCTTTGTACATTGCAGGGGATAGTCCTTTTGCTTTGTATTCATAGATTTCTGGCACCTTACATTAACCCTTCCACACAAAATGAGTGTTGGGACAATGCTGCCCACAAAAAAAAACAAGGTGTGTGGTTGCACTGCTCAAATTCGCTATCTCCATAAGAGTGATGTAGCCCTACAGTATACACCTGAGGCAAGCTGTAAGATAATAAAAACATGTACAATGCTGCACAATGTAGTAACTCAGAAAAGGTTGCTAGTAATTATGTCTGAGCCAAAGTCAGACGAAGAGGATCAACATAAACTAGCACATCAAACTCAGGATGGCTCCAGGGCAGCACAAGGCAGAGAAAGACATGCCAACATTACCAATCATTATTTTAAGGGTAAGTGTGATGTGAAACTGAATTTAAAAAACGTACAAAACAAATGTTTGCATTTTAAAATATAACATGTAGATTTATTTTCAAGTAGGCATATGTATGCTCAAGCATAAATCTTCAACAATCTTTTTTTGTGTTCAAGTAGTTTTTATCAGTTAGAAATAAAAAAGAGGCATACATTCAGAAATACATGCGACACAGATGAAATCCATGTAATAGAAAGTGCACATGAGAATACAGTTGATTACACAGAACAAATTGGTACGGGAGAGTCAAAGAAGTGGAACAGATGAGGAAGGACACAGCAGAGAGATGCGTCTGCAATATAAACAGTCAGCACAAATGTGATCAAGAGAACGAAAGTAGCCATATAACCAGTGAAAACTAAGTATAATGTAAAGCAGTACCACAAGAATTAACAGTATGTGTATCGCTCATGATACATATTAAGCTAGGGGGGAAAAAGGAAGGAAGGAGGTCAAGGAATAGGTTGGGATGTCTGTCACATGACTCCAGCATGATCCCTAGGAACCAATAGTGGAAAGGGTCAGTGGACCCTGAGAGCCTAGTTCCATGTAATTATCAATGGACCGCCAAACCCTACTACAGATTTGTGGTACGGAATGCTTACCTAGGAGTGACGTATGAGCCCCACGGAGATAAGAAACCCAAGCCCACCAGGTGTGGAACGATAGATTGTGAAAGGACTTCCATTCTGTAAGTATGTCTTTAACTGCAATGATTAAGAGCAAGTCTAACAAGGCCATATCTGTAGAGTCTAAGGCAAGAGCAGTCGGGGAAGCCCAAGGGCCTAGCGTTACCATAGTGAAGGTCAGAGAAATGGGAGTGTTGAAAATAGCTGATACCTGCATTTGTATTGCTGTCCAGTATGAGCTTAATAGATGGCATCCAAACAACATGTGTTAATGTGTGCCAGCCTCAAGTTTGCAGTTCCAGCACTTGTCATTATCTCTTAGTTTCAGTTTGTATAACCGATCAGGAGTCTAGTGTAAAAGATTAATTGTGAAAAAATTTGACTGAATAAGAGATGGAGCAACTTTGTTATGCAGGGAAAGTTTACCAATAGTGTGCCATGAGTCAGTTGTAATATGCTCAAAAACCCCTTTATCAAAATGTTTGGCCCACTTTGTGCAAATAAGTGACTCTTCTGGTAAGGGGGGATCAGACTGAAATTTGTAAACTTTAGAAGCAATATGTCCCGAGCGTTGACAGAAGTTAAGTAACGTAACCAGGGCCGACTTATTGGACAGCTCAAGTTTAGATAATTTGACCTTAATTCGAAGAAAACTGTAAAAGTCAAGGCTTGTGAGGTTATGTTTCATGGCTAGGGTTGAAAAGGGAAGCGGGTCATGGTTGGTATCATATAGGTCTTTTATTAATCTGATTCCCTTAGAGGCCCACATATGCGCAGTCTTATGGTCAATATTAGTATTGAGTTTAGGGTTGAGCCACAGGGACACCCATCTGGAGGTATTAATGGGTACTTGGAGTCGTTTGTCTAGTACTCGTAAAGCATATGCTGTATCAGCAAGAATGCAATGAGAGTGGGGTATGACAAATTTCGACATAATGAGAAAAGAGGATATGTCAAAGGGGGAGCAGAGATCACTTTCAATGTGTAGCCATGGAGGAGTGTTATGCAAGTCTGAGAGAAACCAGGAAGACCCTTGAGCTGCAAGAAAGGCTGTTTGATAAAGGTTCCAGTTTGGAAAATTACACCCCACTAATGGTGCAGACCTCTGCAGAGATTTGTAGGAGATCCTAGCTCTCCTATCATTCCAAAGGAACGTTGAGGTGATCTTATCCAATTCATGGAAGAAGGTGGGAGAAAGTTTCACAGGAAGCATGGAAGATAGGAAATTAACTATCAGAGTGATCATCATTTTATGTGTTTGTAGTCTGCCCCACCAGGTGATGAATTTAGGTGACCAGACCAGGCATTTAAAGGTGGTCCCTGACCTTGGTTATGGTGTGAGATTCGTTAAAAAGTATTGTATCCGTGAGGTCTCTACAAAACTTTATCCCCAAGTATTTGAGATGGATAGATTGCCACTTGAGACCTGTGACTCCTAGGTGGGAAGGAAGACAGAGAGGATTCAAGGGAAATACTTCAGTTTTATCCTTATTTAAAATGTAGCCAGACACTTTCGAGAAAGCATGAATAATATTAATTACAGCGGGAATAGCTGTCTCAATATCTTCGGCGAAGATAAGAATATCATCTGCATATGCAGCTTTTTTAAAAATGTGTTGTCCAAACTGAAGGTCTTCGACATTTGGATCCGCATTAAGTAACCTAAGTAAAGGGTCAATAGTCAGCAAAAGAGTAAGGGAGAGAGGGGACACCCCTGTCTCGTTCCTTGGTGAAGGTGGAAATAAGAGGAGGTAGAGCCATTGACCCTAATGTTTGCTTTGGGATCTGTATATAGAGCCAATATCATTTTAATGAAGGAGTCCCCCAGTTTGTGTGACTCAAGTACTGCATTAAGAAAGGACCAAGACACCTTGTCAAACGCCTTTTCCGCGTCGAGGGCAATCTTTAAACTTTATTACAAATGACTTCACCTCTGTTAATTGAAAATGCTGCCATTAGTACATAAATTAAATTGCTGACATTTACAAAGTTTTAATATTTGTCTTTACCACGACCAGCAGCGGGTCTTTCGGATGTTGTTGACCCTGCATTTCCCGCAACTTTGAGAATGTTGCTTTACCTTTTCTAAGCTTTCAATGTGTTTGAAATCGAGCTTGTGCTAACATAACTAAAAGTGCACTGTCTTCCATTTTGAAATGGTCCCACACTACACCACGTGATCATTGTTGTTGTGGTTGCTTTTGCCCTAACAAAGAATTTTGAGCTTTCGCAGTCTTTGGGACTAAAATGTTCCTAACCAACGACAAACTTGCTGTCCCAGACTGGTCTGTATACAGTATTACAATTCATTCACCTGAATCTACTCTGGGAACATCTGAATGCAATGTAATAGTGTTATAAGAGTTTCCTAAAATGTATTCTGTAATAAAATGTTTCTTGTTGTCTGTTCCTCATTGGTGCATATCCTGAGAACCATGTATTTGTGTAGTATTGTGCAAAATCATTTGTGTAAAGTTCTATAAAAAGACCTGTATTTTCCACATCGATGAAACTACCATTTTCACAATCTTAGAGGGCGAATCTAAGCTGGATTTACTATTGAACTTTACTGAGATATTTTTACTTATGATCAGTATTCTTGCTGCTATCTTGATTGATAATATTTCATGTAATTTGCCTAATACTTTTCTCTATAAAGCCTTGAAACATTGACCTGTGTCCGTCATTCTTATTGGGAATACCAAAGCCCTAGTTTGCTACTGAGTCTTACAAGAGATAGAGACAGGTTCAATTGGGGAGCACCAACGTCCATATAGGGACTATACAGCTCCCGGTCCAAGCTGTTAGTGCACACAGGGTAAGTCAAGGTGATACAGCTTTGCGTGCTGACAACTCCACCATGAGTACGACTGTGACACAGGCCGCCTGGCCTTCGTCAGGCGGTTGTAACGCGTTTGTGTTAGCTTGATTCCTTGGAGCAAGCCGGAATAAATATAATTAATTTCTATGAGCCCGAGTGTGCAGCTTTATGTGTCTCTTCACATTGGTTCCGAAAAAAAAAATATATATATATATATATTGTCATGGCGGACTAACTTGGTGGCATTAAAGAAACTTTGCACTATATAGGGTCCTCGCTTGTTTTTCAAGTCTGGATCAGAAGTTGCTAGCGAGATACTTAATATATATATATATCGATAAATATATATATATATATGTATATATATATTAAGTTAATTACATTTGTTTGAAAGAAATAATCTTCTATGCTTCTATGTACATATGGGTATGAATATAGAGGGGTTTACTACAGTCACTAACCCTTTACAAAATGTCATGTATGTGAATGTATGTATAAGTTGATTTCAGTTTTGTTATACAAACAAAATAAAATAAATTCTCCCGTCAACCTTTCTCCCATCTCTCCTCTCTCTGACTCACTCCAAACCTTTCTGATTACTATGAACTCCCAAACATCCTTCTCAAATGTCTTCCTTATTTTTTAACCATCTCTCTCAACTAAGAGGCACACACGACCACTACTTGCAAAAACAACTTCCGACTTCCCCTTTCAAATCCTTTTCTATCACTCTGTCCCTACTCTGTACTTTCTAAAAAGTACAAGTGATCAAGAACACAAACCTAACACAACTAATGCACAAGGCAAATAAAAAAACACGTATTAATAATCTACTGTTAGAAATTGAGTTTCTCGTTGCCATAGGTATGCACCCTGTCCAAGCAGGAACCACAATCCTAGTAAGGGTAAGTCAGATATACACCCTAAATGAACCCATGCTCACCCTCTGGTAGCTTGGCACGGTGCAGTCAGACTTAACTTAAGAGGCAATGTGCAAAGTATTTATGCAACCCTTCAAACATTAAAACAGTGAAAACACACATAAATAGATACCATACCTGGTTAGAAAAACAAAGCGTAATTTATTGAACAAATCAAGATCAAAACGACAAATATCCAATAAGTACAATCAGAGCTATGCAAGTTTTAAAAATTAAACTGAAATGTAGTGCTTAAAAGCATAAAGTGCCAACTAGGGCTATCCGAGGATGCAAGACCAGGGCAAACCCCAAAGTTCAGGCCGACCACGATGGCGAACGGGTGGAATACAGGGACCAGCCTTCAATCAATCAATCAGCATTTGTATAGCACAGCTTATCACCCCAGGGGGTATCCAGGTGCTGAGGGGTGGGGAGCCTTAGTTAAAGAGCCAGGTCTTGAGTCCCTTCCTGTAGTCGGCGAGTGAGGGGAAGTTTCGGAGGTGGAGCAGGAGGTCATTCCAGGACTTGGCAGCGAGGTAAGAGAAGAAGCAATCTCTGCTGTGGCTCTGATGGATGCTGGGGAGGCGGGTTGGAGTTGTCTGGTTGGCTGGTGGAAATTCAGGCAGTGGTTGATGTAGGGAGGTCCGGCGTTGTGGAAGGCCATGTAGGCATGGGTCAGCAGCTTGAACTAACATCTCTTCTGGATGGGAAGCCAGTGGAGGTTTCTGAGGTGGGGTGATGCTGGTCTGTTTGGGGAGGTCGAGGAAGAGTCTGGCTTTGGTGTTCTATATAGTCTGCAGTTGTTTGAGGAGGAGGGAGGTTGTTCTGGGGTATTGAGCGTTTCCATAGTCTAGTCGGCTGGTGACGAGGGCTTGAGTCATTGTTTTGCTGGTGTTGACAGGGATCCAACTGAAAATCTTATGAAGCATGCAGATAGTGTGGAAGCAGAAGGAGGCTACTGCGATGACCTGTCACTTCATGGAGAGATTGCTGTTCAGGATGATTCTGAGGTGGCGGGAGTGGTTGGAAGGGGTAGGTGAGGATCCGGGCACAGTGGGTCACCATGTGTTGTCCCACAGAGAGGACTTCTTCCCAAAGATGAGTTCTTCCGTCTTATCAGTGTTCAGCTTCAGGCCGTTGGATCTTATCCAGTTGGCGACTTTGGTCATGGCGTTTTGGAAGTTGACTCTGGTTGTGTCAGTGTCTTCCATGAGAGATAGGATTAGTTGAGTGTCGTCAGCGTATGAGATGATGTTGAATGGGTGTGGGCTATGTCTGCCGATGGAGTCATGTAGGTGTAAAAAGGGTTGGGCTGAGGGAAGATCCTTGGGGGACTTTGCAGATGATGCTCTTGGGTTCGTAGGCGAAAAGCTGTAGGTGGATTTTCTGTGTGTGTCCTGTGAGGAAGGAGGTGATCCACTTGAGGGCATTTCCTCTGATGCCGATGTGGTGGAGTCTGGTGTAGAGGGTGTGGTGGGAGACTGTGTCGAAGGCCGCTGAGAGGTCGAGGAGGATCGGGGCTGCAGTCGCGCCACGGTTGAGGATAGTTCAGATGTTGTCGGTTGGAGCTATTAAGGCAGTCTCGGTGCTGTGGTTGGAGCTTAAGCTGAACTAGGTGGCGTTGAGAAGGCTGTATCCCTCCAGGCGGTCTGTCAGCTGGTGGTTGATGGCTTTCTCCAGGGCCTTGGCCGGGAAGGGGAGCAGAAAGATGGGGCGGTAATTCTTGAGCTTGTTGGGGTCAGCGGATGGTTTCTTCAGAAGAGGTTTCACCTGTGCATGTTTCCAGGCATCAGGTAAGGTGACTGTGGTGATAAATGAGTTCAAGATGTTGGTGAGGGTGCTGCTGATTTCCTTCTGTCCCAAGTGGAAGGCATGGTGGGGGCAGGAGTCTGTTGGTGCGTTTGGGAAGGGCCAATTGTGGTCTCAGTGGTCGACGGGTAGGAGAATTCGCCGATGATGGCGAAGAGTTCTTTTGTGTGATTGGCACTGTCTTCGATGCAGGTGGTTAAGATGTCTTTTTGGGTTCCTTAAGGCAGCGGTAGTTGCTGAGGGCAAATTTGAAAGTAGTGAGGTCTGAGGGGTTCCTGCTGGATCGACACTGTCTCTCCAGTCGCTTAAACTCACGTTTGAGGGTACGGAGCTTGGGGGTGAACCAACTGGCATGCTTCAATCAATCAATCAATCAGGATTTATAAAGCGCAACTAATAACCCAAAAGGGAATCCAGATGCTTGCAGGTCCTGGAGGCTTATTCAAACAGCCAGTTCTTGAGGGCCATTTGGAATTCTGGAAGCGAGGTGATGGTCTGGAGATGCGTGGAGAGGCTGTTCCAGGTCTTTGCTGTGATGTGAGAGAAGGTGCATCCTCCACTTCGCTTTGGTAGATGTAGGGAGTATGGGCAAGTGAAAGGGAGGAAGAGCGTGGTCTTCCCGACGGTTGGTGGAAGTTCAGGCAGTGGTTAACAAAGGCGGCTCCTTGGTTGTGTAGAGCATTTTGTAAGTGGGTCAGCAGCTTGAATTGGCATATCTTTTGTATGGGGAGCCAGTGGAGTTACCATAGGTGGGGTGTGATGTGGATTCATTTGGGAAGTCTGAGGATAGGTCTGGCTGCGGTGTTCTGTGTGGTCTGAAGTCTCTGTAGGAGGTGTGCGGTGATTCCTGCATAGAGAGCGTTGCCATAGTCCAGTCAGCTGGTGATGAGAGCATGTGTCAAGGTGTGTCTCATGTATAGGGGTAGCCACTTGAAGATCTTACGTAGCATGTGCAGAGTGACAGCGCAGGTGTAGGAGATGGCTTTGATCTGTGATTTCATGGTGAGCTTGTTGTCAATGGTGATTCCAAAGTTTTTGGTATGGTCGGGGGAGTGGGTGCGGTCCTAGGTCTGATGGCCACCAGGAGTCATTCCATGTGTTGTTGCTGTTGCCAAAGATCAGTACTTCCATCTTGTCTGTGTTCAGCTGCAGGCAGTTGTTCTTGATCCAGTCAGTGACATTTGTCATGCATCTGTGGTTGTTGGCCCTGGTGGTGGGGTCATCGGTGAGTTAGAAAATGAGTTGGGTGTTGTCTGCATAGTACTTATGTTGAGACCATGGGATCTGACGATGTTGACTAGCGGTGTCATATATGCGTTGAAAAGCGAGGGGCTGAGGGATGAGCCCTGGGGGACACCGCAGGTGATGTCCTTGGGTTCAGAGGTGAAAGGTGGGAGGTGGATCCTCTGGGTTCTTCAGGTGAGGAAGTAGGTGATCCATCTGAGTGCGTCCCCTTGGATGCCGAGGTAGATGAGTCTTTTGATCAGTGTGTGGTGGGATAAGGTGTCAAAGGCTGCAGAGAGGTCTAGGAGGATCAAAGCTGCTGTTTCTCCTCAGTCGAGGAGGGTTCGGATGTCATCGGTGGCTGCGATCAGGCCGGTTTTGGTGCTGTGATTGTGTGGGAGCCGGATTGGGAAGCGTCGAGTAGCTGGTTCTGCTCCAGGTGTGTCACGAGTTGATTGTTGATGATCTTCTCCAGTACCTTTGCTGGGAATGGAAGCAGGGAGATTGGGCAGTAGTTTTTGAGTTCGCTAGGGTCAGCAGATGGTTTTTTGAATAGTGGTCTGACTTCGGCGTGTTTCCAGGTGTAGGGAAATGTTGAGGTGGTGATAGAGGTGTTGAGTAGGGTGGTGAATTCCTACCCGATCCCTTGGTTTCGGAGGTTGAAGATGTGGTGTGGGCATGGGTCTGCAGGAGCTCCCGAGTGGATGGATTTCATGGTAGAGGTGGTGTCCTGGGTGGAGAGGATGTTCCAGGTGGTCAGTGTGTGGTTGGTATCAATTATGGTGGTTGTGTATCTGTCGAGAAAGTCCATAGGTAGGGGTTGGGGTTCAAAGTTTCTGTATATGGTTGCGATCTTGTTGTGCAAGAAGTGGGCGATGTTGTCGCACAGCTCCTGTGAGGGTATGATGTTGTTTTCACTGGCAGCTCGGTTGGAGAATTCCTTAACGATATTGAAAAGTTCCTTAGTGTTGTTGGCACTGGTTTCAATGCTTGCAGCATGGTCTGTGTTCTTTGTTGCCCTCAGCAGGCGGTGGTAGAGGTTGAGGGAGGTCTTGAAGGCTGCCCTGTCAGAGCTGTCCTAGCTGGTGCACCATCTCCTCTCCAACTATTTGCTGTCCCATTTCATTGCTCTGAGTTCTTGGGTGTATCAGCTGGCCTTTTTGGAGAACTTTCTCTGGATGTTGCTCTTGATGGGGACAATGCTGTCTGCACAATTGGTGATCCAGGTATTGAAGTTTTTCACTCCCTGTTAGAAGTTGGTGGTAGAAGCAGGGTTGGAGGTGTTGAGGGCGTTTTCCCAGCTGGTCTCTGAGATTTTGTTCCTCCTCCAGTGGGGGTGTTGGTCATCTTGAGGGTGGCAGTGTGGGGGCTGAAGATGCTGAAGTGGACAATGGAGTGATCGTCCATGTGAGTTCTTTGACATGGCTGTATGTGATGCAGTTGCTGGAGGTGAAAATTGGGTCCAGCGTGTATCCTGCAGTGTGTGTAGGTTCATGGACAATCTGGGTCAATCTGAGGCTGCTCATACTCTTGAGGAGTGTTTTTGAGGTCATTGATGTGTAAATTTAGGTCACTGAGGAAGATGTAGTCCTTGTAGCCTAAGGCTAGGGGCACAATGAAGTCTGCGATAGTGTTGCAGATGCTGGAGCACAGACCTGTGGGTGCCTCTGATGGCTGTCTTGTCCATGTGGAGCTTGAAGTTCAGATGTCCATGGTGGTGCTGGAGTTGTAGGTGGTGGTAGTATACTGTATAGTCTCTTTGTGGATGATGGTGGTTCCTCCTCCTGGCTTGTTGGTGCAGTCCTGGTGAGTGATTGTATATCAGTTGTGGATCGCTGGGGCAATGTCTGGGGCAGATGTAGGGTTGAGCCAAGTCTCAGTGAGGAAGGCAATGTCGGGTTTGAGGGTGGTGATGAGGTCTCATAATTCAGTGGAATGCTTTTATAGAGAGAGTGTGTTTAGAAGGGTTCATGCGAGTTGGTATTTTTGTTCAGGTGGTGTCTGTGGTATCTTTGGGGTGGGGCTGGTTTGTGAGCTGGTGTGTGTGCAGTGGTAGGTGAAGTGGCAGTGGGTGCAGGTGAAAGGTCCTATTGTGGAGCATGGGTCGGCATGGTGGCAGTGTTTGTTGCGGCACCTGGGGTCGAGGGTATAGAGCTTGGTGACGGTGTATCTATTGGGGGCAGGAGAGACCAGTGGCCCTGGTGCTGGGCGTGGTCCAGGCACAGACGGGTACAGACGGACTTGCCTTTGGCATGCCCACTGCATGCGTCTGCTGCCCAGTCGTGCTGCGGCCTGCATTAAGGAGGTCCTGGGATGGGCAGGGCTTCTGTTGGTGGGAAGAACAGTGAGTGGGAAAACCCCATTAGGAAAATCTGGGCAGCTGCTGTGTCACTGAATCAGTCTGGGACAAGCAGGAACCAGACATCAAAGCAAGTGGCAAGCTAGGTGTCCAGTTACCTACTGATGTGGTCATGCAGCGGCCTGCATTAAGTAGGTCCTGGGGTGGGTGGGGCTCCTGTTGGTGGGAATAATGGTAAGTGGGAAAACCAGGTTGGGAAAACCCCAGCAGGAAAACCCGGGCAGCTGCAGTGTGATTGGATGAGTCTGGAATAAGCAGGAACTGGAGGCCACAGGCAAGTGGCAAGCTAGGTATTTGGAGGGTTTCCTGGTGCTGGTTGTTTTCACACGTGCAATGGTGTCGGTGCAGCTGGAGATCCAGTTGGAGAAAGTTTAGATGGCTAGCTCCAGCTTTGTTGGTGGTGAGGGTTCTGGTGACATTGATGGCAGTAGTCCATTGAGTCTCTGTGATTTTGCTCCATTTGCAGTGGGGAGGGTGGGGGTGTGGGTACGGGTCATGGTGAGCCTGCGATGGGGAAGTGGACAATACTGTGGTCAGTCCAGATGAGCTCATGGTGTGGCTGAATTTGATTCTGTCGCTGGCTGTGAAGATAGGGTACAAGGTGTGCCCTGCACAGTGTGTGGGGCTGGTGACCAGTTACATGAGTCCGATGTTGCTCATGCTTTCCAAGAGATTGGCGAAGTTGGTGTCATTAGGGTCGTCAAGGTGGAAGTTGAGGTCGCCGAGGAAGATGTAGTGCTTGGAGTCAATTGCCAGGGGGGCGATGAGTTCGGAGATGGCGTTGCAGAAGCTGGGACATGGGGCCAAGGTCTGGGGTGAGGGTTCCTTTGATGGTAGTGTTCGCATCGATATGGATATGGAAGATGAGGTGTTCCATTATAGATGTGATGTCGTCTTCGTTTGTGGTGCATTGGAGGGTCTCCCTGTAAATGATAGCGATGCTTCCTCCGTGTTTGTTGGCCCTGTCTCTGCGTATCATCTTGTATCCATGGGGCATTGCGGTCGCAATGTAGGATGCGCAGTATGGTGTGGCCCAGGTCTCGATGATGAACATCACGTCAGGAATGTAGTTTTTGATGGTGTCCCAGATTCCGATGGCATGCTTGCAGAGGGAATGGCCATTGAGCAGCATGCACTGGAGTTGTTGGAGGTTTGGAGGTCGGGTGTGGATGTGCAGCTGGGTTTCGGTGTTGCAGGTGAAGGGTCCTTCTGTGCATCCTGGGGAGGCGATTCAGCAGTTGTTATTGCAGCCTCCGGGGTCCAGGGCTCAGAGCTCGGAGGTGGTGTAGTCATGGATGGCAGGAAAACCAGGGTTTCTGGTGCTGGGTACCATCCAGGCATGCACGGGCACAGACAGACCTGCCTTAGGCACGCCTTCTGTGTGCCAGTGGTGCAGCAGCACAGTGTCCTCCATAAGTAGTCCAGGGAGGTGGGGGGGCTGGCTGGGAGGCAGGAGGGATGGAACCAGCAGGGTGCGGGAGCAAGAAAAACAACAATGGCGGCAGGTGAAATTAGCAAAATATAGTACGCTGGTGGCAACAGGAGTGGACAGAAAAAACAGTTACAACAGTGGCGACATTGCAATAATACACAAGGTACAAGAAAAATTGCAATGAGGAAATAGGCAAAAGGCTATGGCTGGTGATGCTGAGGTTAAGTAAGAACCGAACCTTGGAGGGCCTCGAGGGGCTTGGGCCAAGGAGAAGTCCTCTGTCATGGCTCTATGGCAGCGAACCAGGGGGAGCAGTACACAAGACCAGGGTCAAGGGATACTCCCTTGACCCACTGAAACAGTACTTTGGTTCACTGTTGCATCTATGTCGAGGACGAGATGCGAGGAGCAAAGGAGGTGATGCATTGGCAGCGATCCTTAGAATGTAGGTGATGCATCAGCTCCATTGGCAATGTGATGTCTTTGATTCTCGCAGCAGTAATCGATGAAGATGCGATATAATTGATCTTCGCAGCAGCAGCGATGCATTGGCGTCGATGGAGATGCAATGCCCTCAATCCTGGTAGCAGCAGCAATGCGTCGAATGAAATGTGCCCGTCTTGAGCAGCGCAATGGCGTTGATGCATGGATTTTAGCTGTTGCAGCACTGTATACCAACTTTCAAGGGCCCGGACTGAATTGGCACCACTTGGCAGGGCAAGACTCTCAGATGACAGAATCCAGGTGCTGTAGGCAGGTGAGTTGGAAGTCTTTTATGTCCCTGGGACTTCAATCAGGAAGCAAGCCAGCAAGCCATTGGAGTCACTTTGGTTCTGGGTTGGAGAGATGCAGGTCCAGTCCTTCTCACTCCCAGGCAAGAGGGCAAGAGGCTGCAGGTCAGAATAGCAAAGCCGGAGTCTAGCAGAGTAGCAGTCCAGCAGAGTGGCAGTCCTTGTGGCTGCACAGCAGTCCTTCTTCCTGACAGAGTATCCACAGGTCCAGAAGTGTACTGAGTTGGTGGTGTCAGAGGTCCAGTACTTATACCCAGTTGTGCCTTTGAAGTGGGAAAGACTTCAAAAAGAGGCCTTTGTAGTGCACAGCGCCCCTACCCTTCCTGCCCTGGCTCCAGACTCACTACAAGGGGCTATGTAGCCCTTTGTGTGGACAGGACACATGCTATTAAGGTGTAAGTGTGGCAGTGCTCCACTCTGCCCCTCATCAAGCCAGTTAATGGCCTGCTGAGGCCCATCAACGTACGCCTGATATCCCATTGTGTGTGGCTGTCTACAGAGAATGCACAAAGCACAGCTGTCACCCACCCAGACTTGTATTCAAAGACAGGTAGCAAGCACCAAATGGCCAAAGTAAGAAAATGCCAACTTTCTAAAAGTGTTAACATGTATTGGGCAACCCAATATACCCAGAGCAGAGACCCTTTAGTGAGTGGATCAATCGGGAACCATTGAATGTTTTGACTACGGACTAACAACCATGCACGGAAGCTCATCTCAGACGGAAAGATATTAAATATGCAACCTACCGCGCTGATCCTTGACGGCCCCAGATCGAAACATCAAAGACGCATGACTTACTGCACCTTCCCAAACTCAGTGCCGCTTAAATACGGAAATTGCTGAATACAAACCTCACTACATCCCTAGAACAAAACATTCAACGGTTTCCGATTGATTCACTCACTAAAAGGTCTCTGCTCTACATAAGAATTCTCTGTCCTGAAGATGGTCTTATAGATGTACAACACAACTGGACCGAAACATCGACATATCGACCCATTTTCTTTTGTGAAAGAAGACTTTTTGTGTATGAAATCTATGTCTCATGTTTAGGTAAGTTTCTCTGCAAATAGGCATTTGAAATGGCCTTAGTACAGGGGCAACAAGAACATATTGTTCCATATGATTGTTAGCCTCTGTCACCCCTGTATATGAGACAATTTGTGTACCCTTAATTTTGTGTTTCTGATTATAAATTCAAACAAAAAGAATACACCTGCTCTTCTTTTGATTCACTCACTTTTGATTATTTAAATTTACGTTGAAAATTTAACTTTCTAAAAGTGGCATTTTCAGAGTTACAATTTGAAATCCGACTTCACCATAAGTTGTGATTTTAAATTGTGATTCCAGAGACACCAAACTTGGGGGTCCAATCTCTTCCCAATTGGAAATTACACTTATAAAATGTAATGAGGTATTCCCAATGTTATTCAATGGGAGGGATAGGCCTCACAGTAATGAAAAATGAACTTAAGAGCTTTTCACTACCAGGATATATAAAACTCAAGAGTGCATGTCCTACTTTTTACATACACTGCACCCTGTCCTTGAGCTGCCCAGAGCTTGCTTTGGGGTGACATGTAGAACCTTGGTAGCAATATGACCAAACTAATTCTGGTCTATATCTGAAAACATCCATAAATTGCAGTTATAATAATCAGAAGAAGAATACATCAAGAAGGCCGATCAGTAAAAAAACTTCATAGTGGGAAAAAACAACAAACTTTCACATAGCCTGCTGGTCATGCAAAATATATGATAGAGCAAGCAGCTTAGAATAGTGAATTGGAAGAAGAGAAAAAAATGAAAAGACCTTCAATGGCTACATGTATCCGCTGAGTATCAGTTACCATATCTAACTTTCCTGCATGCTTGATCACAAACAAAAAGAGATGCTGGATGTAGACACATGAAGACTAATAGGAGATAGTAGGATCTCAAAATTACACTTGCCAAATTCCTGTGGCAAAGTGTAGTGCATGACTCATCACAGAATTCGTACTGTGCCATGGGAAATGACAGTCTTCTGCTATTCACACAGGGTTCCTTCCCTATTCCTTTTCAAAGCTACATTTTCACTGCATTCTATTGTCATTGCTTCTATCAGCAGAAGGAGTTTTCTTCATGCTGCGATTAACAAGGAACCGCCCATCAATGGGGTACCAACAGATAGATGTATTACATCAAGGAGATCCTTCAGGGGTGGGCGGAAATAGGAAATCTAACAAGAAATTATGGATTTCCGACCACCGCTCTGCCCCACATCTCCATTCTTTTACAGGAGAACACTGTGTTTCTGCATGTTTTGCCACCAGTGCTGCACCTGCCATCCAGAGCAAACTTTTGTATTATTTGAGAATGACAGTAATTGAAAACTTATTATTTCATGAAATACCAGCTTTTTTCCCCTTAAATACTCTCATAATATCATAGAGCTATTTTTGTTCTTCCGTAGACTTTCACTTTGACAAGGCGAAAGTTTGAAAACAATCCTTTGAAATACATTTGGTTACAAACATTACGTCAAAAAGTGGTCCAAAATCTGGTTCAAATATTGAATGAAATTAAAAAGGTGGAAAAGTTAAATTCCCCCCAAAAAACACTGCAATTTGATAAAAAAAAATATCAGCAAATGCTAAAAATATTTTTTTTGAAAATAAAGGAATTTTCTTTGTAGATTTAAGTGCAGACTTTAAGTCTTTATCTTTCAGTCCTACACTTTAAAGTGTACCTTTCCGTTGTAGGTGTGCACCCATTCATTGTGACATAACAAAAAGAAACACAAAAATGAAAGCAGAAATATTTGTGCTAAGGAGTTTTCAGGGAACTTCAGAGATTTGTTCTGTACTTTTACCCATAGGCAAATGCAAACCATTACTCAGGACTCCTCCAAGACTGAACAAAAACTGATTACATCTGGATCCGAATTTGTCTTCAGTAGTAGGCCTGGAACACTCAGCCCTTGTAAATCGTCGTGCCTCCTTGTCCCCTGTTTGGATTACTATACTTGCTTATATGATCCAAAGGCACCAATTCACACTCCTAAAGTGACTATTACAGAAGGGAAAAACCTGTGAAACCTCTGTGCCTCCTTTAGTACTTTTCACACTTTGTACCTCAACTCCACTGTCATGAAACACATCTTGGTTATTAACATCCTAAGGAATATCCAAATGGTCTATTGAATTTCCAGATCTGGGTTATCAGTCATTAACTGAGTCTCTTGTGCGCTTATGGACACTTTTTATGCCTTTGTTTTGATACCTTTGCTCTCTGTGATTTCTGGACCACCTTCGCCTACAGTACGCTTAAACCTGTCACCCTTCCCTGCATCCAACCCTGTTTGAATTTATAAGCTTAGTCTACCTCACGCATTCCGCATTCATCCTTTTCTTTCTCTTTTCCCTCCGCCTGAAAACAGGACCAGTAGTCCTCATTCGAGGCATCATCCCTTCCCGTGAATTTTCCGGTCTATAGTACGCGCACAACGAAACACTTGCTCCTCCCCCACTTCGGCCCACTTTCCGCCCCCCGCCGGGCCCAAGAACTCTCAGAATCAGGTTATGTTGTCCAAGGCGTAGACTTTTTATTCACATCAAACCAGATAGATAATTCACCACAAACCACAACGAGAGTAAAAGTATTCTACTTGGATATATAACATTATTCATGGCATCACACTTTAGCGACATCCACATGCCAAAGGCAGTAAGGAAATTAGGCACGACATTACGCTTGAACTTTAACTTGGCCGTACACTTGAACTTGAATTTGGCCGACTCGGCCCCCCGAGGACCCACTCTGCTACGCACATTGTGCCAGCAGGCCCCAACACGCTACAGCCAACAGTTGCATTACTTGAAATCCAGGGCACCGCATAGCGCACCGGCCCACCGGGGTACCTGAACACAGGCAGCCTCCCCAAGATTCTACTCAGTCCATACATTGCGGGTTAGGGCAGTAGAGTTCAGGACCACCAGCAGGTCAGTCCCCCCTCACCGCCTACCTTCTGCACACTTCCATCCTACCCCCTCCTGGGGTCCATCCAGTCGCTGAACCTCCATTGCTGTGCATGCCCCTTTGTTGTTAACTGTCAGCGCTCCACCACAGGGTGAGAAGCTCACTGGTGCACTCGCCCTCCCCCCCCCTGGCGCTGACTGTACGCCACAATAGCCCCCAGTATAGTCTGGATAAAGATTTCCATCCCTTTTGCCGACAGATGCACCCCATCCAGATGGAACAACTCCCTATTCCCGGGGAGGAGCAAGTTGTGCCGAATTGTACCCATCGTGGAGCCCGCTAAAATACTTTTGATCGAATGGTTCAGCTTCTTTACAGATTGGTTCATAGCCTTTACCGGAGCCCCTCCAGCCCATACTGCCCTTGGAATTACCTCCGACCACAGAATTGACGCCGTTGGTAAGTATTGCCTAATCCTAGACATGGCTGAAAACAAAGCCTCTCTCACCCCTCGCCTGCCTAGTGGCACCATATCATTCCCGCTCGTGTGAATGACTACAATGACCGGGCGGGGAACTGCTTTAGATTCTATTGCTTGTTCAAGCCGACCAAACAGATCCTGCAATGTTAGACCCCCCACCCCAATCCAATGGTGTGCAAACCCAGCGGCCTCTTGTGCTTCCTCCAGACTGGACCCGCGGAATAGATGCTCTGCTCTGCGAATCAAGGAATGCCCACACCAACATACATGTACTGGGCTGCGAGCATCAACTGAAAGAAAGAAAGAATTGCTGTTATGACCAAACTGGTGGGCCCCCGGGCAACATGCCTCACTCTACACTAAATTCGGCCGCACATACCGCTCAAAACATGCGGACCGCCATCGACCCACCCGTTTGATTGCTTCTGCTGGCAGGCCCATCTCCGCAGCTGTGGTAGCCACCCCTATGCGAAAGGAATGGGCACTAAACTGTGTTGAATCCTCACCCAGGTAGGCCAACGCCCGCCTACACACCTGAGTGAACTGGTATTGCGTCATTGGTGCCATCCCTGTGTACTAGAAGCCTAGTTGAGGCCACCACGGGGCGTCCTCTGAGGTAATCCCTTGCCAATGTCACCGGACAGAACGCTGTGTCGTGCACCGTGTGCAATTGTACCCATGTGCCTTTCCCTAGTGGGTCTGTTTTTGACCTTCGGATCCTGAGATGGATCGCCCCTACCTCCAGGTGGATATCCGCCACGCCTAGCCCCCCTTCACCCTTCCTTGACAATGCTACCAACTCGGAGCTGCGCAAGGCTCCAAAGAAGGCCAGCACGTAAGCAAGACTGAATAGCTCTACTTCATATTGGGACCGGCACACCTGCTGTAAGGCCCCCAAAAGCCTCCCCAGCCTCTCCAAGTTTATAGGTCGCCTATTGTCTTGTACACCTGGTACCATGCGTTCCCAACCCTTGATGGCCTTTCTTATCTTAAAGTCCTTGGTAGGATCCCTGATTCCTTGCAACCCGGCAAAGAAGGCAATGACGGACAGTTGCCGGCGGACTAGCGACAGAGATTTCCCCCCATCCCTCTGCCTCACCAGAAAACACAGCACACCCTCCAGGGTGAACCTGTCTGCTTCGGCGCCTGATCTGAACTTTGCGGTGTACACCCCCCAAGCCTTCTCGTACATACGTTTTGTCTTGGGTGCCAGCGCTTCTCAATTAGGTCTGTGGCAATGGGGCACCAAGCCTCCACAACTCCTCTGGGAAGTCTGCCATCACTTCGTCCGCTTGCGGCCACCGTGCCCTGAACTCTGCCAACTTAGATCGAGACAAAGCGTCAGCCACTGCATTATCCACATCCGGTACATGTTTGGCAGTAAAATGCACATTATGCAAAAGACATAGGCGAATAAGATACTTCAGGAACCGCAGCACCCAAAGGCATTTCGCACTCTGATTATTACTGGCCAAGACCGCAGACATGCTGTCTGACCAAAAGATTATTCTGGTGTTCGCTATTGATGCCCCCCAAATGTGTAGGGCGATAATGATGGGAAACAATTCTAGAAAGGTAACGTTGCATGTGAGCCCAGACACAATCCACTCCCCAGGCCAATGCTGCATGCACCATCTAGAACCCAACACTGCCCCAAAACCAATGCAACCCGCCGCGTCTGTGAAGAGGGATAACTCTCTGCTGCTCCGGGCTGGTTGCTGCCACAATAGCGGTCCGTTGAAATTATCTAAGAACCCCCTCCAAGTCTCCAAGTCCTCTCTGACCTCTGCAGACAATCTGGTGTAGTGATGCTTTGCCCATAGGCCGGTCATTGCTCGCGCTATGTTCTTTGAAAAAACTCTCCCCATGGGAATCACTCTCAAAGCGAAGTTCAATTGCCCCACCAAGACCTGCAGCTGATGTAGCATAACCTTCCTGGCCGCTATGCAGGCGTTAACAGCATCCCTGAATGACCTCACCTTCTCTTGCGGCAACCTACACTCCCCAACTACCGAGTCTATCTCAATACCCAGGAAGCACAAACATGTGGTGGGGCCTTCCATTTTGTCTTCAGCCAACGGAACCCCCAAAGCCTGAGCAAGCTGTTGGAAACCCTGCAGGGCCCTCCCACATGCCCGGTCACCAGGGGGCCCCATGAACAGGAAGTCGTCCAAGTAATGCACAACATCGTCCGATGACACCAAGTCCCTCACTGCCCACTCAAGGAATCTGCTGAATGTCTCAAACACCGAACACGCTATGGAACACCCAATGGGCATGCATAAGTCAAGGAAGTACTGACCCTCAAAAGTGAAACCTAGCAAGCGAGTATCCTCTGGGTGGACGGGTCGAAGGCGGAAGGCTGCCTCTATGTCTGACTTGGCCATCAGGGCCCCCCTGCCAAATCTCTGTACTTTTGCAATGGCTTCTTCAAAGTTGGTGTATCGTACTGCGCAAAACGTCTGGTCCAACCCATCATTGACAGATAACCCAGTGGGGTAAGAGAGGTTGTGAATTAAGCAGAATTTGCCTGGCTCTTTCTTTGGGACCAGCCCCAATGGCGAAAACACCAAGGATGCGCAAGGTGGAGAACTAAAAGGACCCGCCACCCTTCCCGCATGCACCTCCCTCATAATCTTGTCCCGGACCAACTCATGCTGCTGCAAAACTGACAACTGATTTTTTGGTGGGACTGATGTGGGGGGTGCGTGAGAAGGAATGCGGAACCCATCCGTGAAACCGTAATACAGCATGTGTGCCTCCTTGTTCTTTGGATATTTGCTGAGCAGATGCGTGAGAACATGCAAGCGAATTGGGGAAGGGAGCTTCGCACTATTGATTGGGCAATTGACTCTTAGGGGTTGTTTGCTCTCTCTGCTTGCCATGTTTTTTAAAACACTTAAACTCCGGGTGTCCTTACCCCCCGCAGAAAGAGCAAATGTGTTTAAACTTGCATGCTGACCCCTTGCTACATTCCTTCTTGTTGTACTGCCAGCAGGCCAGTTTTTTGTCTCCCAAACTTCTGTCGAATCGAAAGGACTGAGCGGCCCTCCCCGTTGCTTGAGACATATTGAACTCTGATTGCCAAATATTGATCTCCCTCTGGTCCCATACTATTTCTGGCCTAACCGCTTTCATCTGCCTGAACTTAATGTCGTACTGCAACCACGCTGACCCTTGGAACTCGGATGCCGCCCCGTGTATGAGGGACATGTACCCAAATAATTGCGGGGCTAGCGCTGGTGTTTTCTCAGTCAAAATCGCCGCTTAAATGGAGAAACCCGTCACCCAGTTCCTCAAGGACCACTCCACCCACACCGTCTTTGGCTTTAACTCGCTCTCCTTTCCTGCTCTCGGTCTACTTGGGACCATCCCCGCATTGATCAAGTCAAAGACGTTCACAAATTCCCCCTTGTGAATCTGTTCTCGCGTCTCAGCCGGAACGTGCCATGAAATTGCAGAAGGAGGGGCCAGCACTAAGGAGGTACCCCACTGTTGCCGGCGTCCCCCCAGATTGTGCCCACACCTGGGCTGCCACCCCCTTGTGCTCCCATCACCGTAACTTGTCCGGGTAGAGGTGGCACCGGCGCCCCCCATCATTACCGGGGACTGGTGGGTGGCAGTGCTCCCCGCCGCTTGCAACCCCCCTTGTGCTCCTGTCGCCATGCCTGGCCCATGAGGTGGTGGCACCGACGCCCCCCCGATATTACCGGGGGCTGGTGGGCCGCAGCGTTCCCTGCTGCTTTTGTTACTACTGGTGCTCCCCCTACCTGAGGTGAGCTCTCTGATGCCACTGTGGTAGAAATTGCCATTATGCTCTGCCCCACTGCGCCCACACTCATGTTAAGTACTGACCCCTGAGCCGCCTGATCCGAGCTGTGAGCGGCCATGCCCTGAGCAATTGACTCACCCCCCACTGTGGCCACTGCTTCAGGCTGCGCGCAGGGCTTGTCCTGTTGCGCCTCCCTATAACGAACCGGGACCTTCCTCTGCCGCTTTGGTGTCACTTCATCTGGCTGTTGCTCTGGCTCGCCTGCCAACTTCTGCAGCGCTGCCTCTATGCCGTGCCGCTTTGCTGCCTTCCAAAGCTCGCTTAAGGCGTGGAAATCCTCCTGGGACGCCGACTTTCCGGGATTTGCGCGTGTGCGCTTCGGCGCCATGCCTGAACCTACTAGCCAGAAACAAAAGACAATATGTTAAACACCTAGTCTCAAAAGACTTCTACCACATCTGTGCCACATACCACCTGCCCACAGTATACGTATCGCCAAAGGAGACCAGCCTCTGATCCCAACTTGAATGCCTAAAGGGTAGGTACATGCCTTACAATTGAATGGGAAGACATTTAACTCCCAGGTCAACCTGTGCGTTGACTCCATGGGAATGAGAGTGGAAGTTGAATAGTCTATTAATGTACTTCATCCGCCAACTAAGTGAATCGTGCTCTATGAATGAATGATAAGAGGCCATATGTCTCCAGTCCGAGGTAGTTTTTAAATGGGCAGGTACCTGCACTTTATTGTGAACGAGAGAGTACCTGCACTTCTCTGCACTGCAGCAATACATTTAATGGGAGAGTACCTGACCTTCTCAGGAGAAAAGAGGTATTCTGGATGGTGAGTACCAGCACTTCTATATTCCCATTTAAATCACCGAATATACTCCTGAGAAAATATTATCCGTGTAGTACCAACAGGTGCACGTACAAAGTTATTAAAGAACATAACATCGCTGCTTTAATACTCACACTGTCATTTCGCCCAGTTATTGGCATGCAAGTAGACTGACAGTGTGGTTAGTCATGGAAACGAATATACAAATAAGCTGACACAAAGTCCGATCCCTTTTTTCTTTTTTTTCTTTTTTTCTTTTTATGCGCGTATGCTGAGGCGTGGACCCTGGGCCGGAGACGATGCTCCGATACTTATTCCACGCCCCTTGTGCCACCCACTCCGCATACAGCCACGCCCCCGCATATCGCGGCAGCCTCTAGATCTAGTCAGTTTCCCGCCGCAGCCCTTAATATCGTAGCGGCGGTAAACCATTGGCTCGTAGAGGCCCCAAAATGCAGCACAAAGCAGCCTGAAGCTGCCATTTTGAGCCTGGGAGAAGGGGGGGGGGGGTGCAGAAGCACATGGCGCCTTCAACACACTGCACTCGCGAAAATGAAAGGGCTAAGTGGGCTCGGCAGGATTAAAACCTGTGACTATGAGGTTCACCAGAGGCTCTTACCGGGGACGCATTAGTCCACAATGCCACCAGACCCCTGTGTTGCTCGACTGATAACTGCGCCAAGAAACAACCAAGTGAGCCACAGAGTTGCATCTCCACTACCTCTCCGGGACAACGCACCAAATCTACCAATTTACCAAACGCTGCTGCGCGCCCCGGCCGCCACCACCTGGCCTCCCCCACAACTCAAGCAACCTCACATTCAACCGCTCTGAAACTCATCAGTAACAAATTGCACAACCAGCGAGCATCCCAAATACTGAACAGCTGAAGCTATTTAGCGCTACGCCATGGCCCCCTCGAACCCACCGTGCCACACTCCACCTCGCTCCTTGACGATGCTCCTGCAGATTCCCTGGGGTCCAAGAAGACAAAGAGGTGGAGACCCCTGGGACGTCGCCTTAAATAACTTACACTGGGTTTTGCTTTCCTTTACGTATTCCCAGTGGCGTCACCAGTGATCCCACTCCTCATCCAGCCCCCGGAGGAGGCTCGATTCCATGGCGCTACTAAGGGCGCCCCTCCCCTAGGCGCGGGGGGCACCTGCTCATTCTCACAGCCTTTTTAACTTCATTACTCACCTGCTACTGCAGCAAACGTCTACCCTCATCCCGCACGGTCACAATAATTCAATTTGTTATCTTCTGTAATGCTCCAGTTTGCCTGATTAATCTTAAAACACTAACTTAAAATAACTAGTTTGCCTAATTAAACTTAACACACCAAAAGTCCTGTCACAGTGTCTCTGCAAGAAAATCAGCTGAGAAACCTGTTGTTGTTTGTAGCTGGTACACTAGCAATTCTGGCTTTTTCAATGTAAGCTGCCCATATCAAAATGTTAGCAAGATCTTGTGAGACCTGTGAGATGCCACCTCCTGCATTCACAAGCTACCTCCGAGTGGATACGTCATTCATAAAACAATCAATGGTAAAAGCAACAGGTCTGACATTGGCTGCTGACCTTGTGGTTCTGCCAGTGCTTTTTTTCGATAGCATATATTTTTGGCAACATTTTACTACAAAAAACATTCAAAGACAGCTAGTGTGTGTAGCTACCTGTATGTGTACACAAGCAGCGCCATCTTTTAATGTTTTTTACAAAACGGAAAAACATCCAGTGATGGCTGCCCAGCTTTCCATGAGTGTGCCATATGGAAAGGAAAAAAAAACTTAACCTCGCACCAACTTGCCAGATCTGTTGGCTTTGCCAATGCATATATATTTTTTTCATCAAAAATAATGCATTATGTGTGCAAAGGCACATATGAACTAAGAGACACAAGCTGCCTCGTAGTAGTAGTAGGGGAGATGCCAGGCCCTAGACAAAAATATATAAACAAAAAGTAGATGCCAAACCCGCGAACAGTGTTTGCCGAGCTTGACAAATTGACTACGACACTTCTCTGGCAGGGTAAGAGATGTAGAGTGAGCTTAGCAACCTTAAGACAGGAATGGGAGAAAGGAGGCATGGAAGTTCCAGACTTCAAATGATACTACTTTGCAGCACAATTACTATACGCGGTGCATTGGTTGGACGGAGAACCAAACTGGGAGCGGGACCTGTTGGAGGGAACCCACAACAGATACCGTTTGGGGGAACTGTTAATGAAAGGAGCTAGGATTTCTTCGGCACTCCCCCCCGGTGATTCGACACATGGGGAAAATATGGGAGAGAGTGATCAGGCGCATACATAAGAGAGCCCCATGTGCCGTAGATATGGATATTTGGTCGGTGGTACCATTTGCAAAAATTACACACACAATGACTACAGATACATAACAGGAGGGTGGATGCTTAATGCTATCCGATCTATATCCCAAAGATAGATTTATCCCTATGCAAGAAGCCCAGGAAGCATTCAATCTGGGTACATGCCAATTCTTACAATACCCAAAGATTGCAGCGACAGCGAGACAATTATGGCCCACCTTTCCGGAGGCACTAGAGTGCACCTGAACTCTGGTTACATTTCTAGAAATGGCAGTGGGTCGTAAATTAATAACTCACTTGTACCGTACACTTCGATCTGATAAACAGCTGGAAGCCCTACCAATAGAGAACGCCTGGTAACGTTAGGCCGAATTTCCAATCTCTCAGCGAGAGTGGTTTAAAATACATGTAGGGGTAAAAGGGCCTTGGTGAGTGCCCGCTTTAAATTAATACAATATAACTATAAACATATGACCTATTTATTCCCAAAATGCCTACATGATATATACCCCACCAGTGACCCACAATGCCCAAGATGTCACTCGGAACCGGCAGACTTTTTGCATGTGACATGGCACTGCCCCATAGGACAGCATTACTGGACGGAAATTTTGGGTCAGCTACGGGAGACCACAGATTGGAGAATCCCGCTGACAGTAAAGGTCTGTCTTCTGAGCCTTCTCTCTGAGAATACCCAAAAAAAGATTAGTAGACAATATGCTATCTTAGGCCTCCTTATAGCTAAAAGACGACTTGCAATTCACTGGATCATTCCACGGGTTCCAACAAGGGAGGCCTGGGAGGCGGACATGGTGGAGTGGGCAGGAGCAGAAGAGGTACATATAAGGCAGACGCGTAGGGACCCCAAAGCAAAGGAAACACTAGCAGCATGGGCGGAGGTGACCCGAGGCCTACTTACATATACATGTTCCCAAACGAGGGGCTCCTTTCCGAGATCTAGAGGGACTACATAATGGCTAGGATGGCAAAGAGAGACCCACCCACGGGTAGATGGGTGTTGATCCATAAGGAAAGGTAACGCACAAACTGACTCTGTGAGGGAATTGACCCGTTACGAGGACAAACTTGAAAATTACCTATCAGGGAAGCACAAGGGGGTAGGGGTAAAGTTTCGAGTTTAACTGTTTCAACAGCTTGATATCCTAGTGGATATGAGGGATCAGGAGGGGTGGAGGGACTTTGCTGAGGGTCAAGGTTTATGTATCATTTTGATTCCGACACTCCGGAAATTTGCACCTAAACAACTTTTGTGTGGACTGCCTCCCTGATCTAAATGAACTGAAAATAAAGATTAAAAAAAAAAAAAGTAAATGCCAAAGTGTTTTTTTGTTTCATGGTAAAGCAGACATTAGGTCGGGAGTAGCATGCCGCCAATAACAGTGGTGTAAGCCAGTGGCTGAAGTGGGTTGGCCCATTTCCCCATGCTGTGGTGAGCATAACAAAACTGTGAATGGCACATAAAGAGGCCAGTGGATGTAGAAGGATGGGTGAAAACCCTTATATGTGATTATATTATGAATACAATGTCAATAAAATCAAAGGGTCTCCAGACCTAAAACAAAATGCCAGGTCAGTGTTCCTATATAAGCTTCATAAAACTGTTCTTAATAACAACGAAGAGCGTATGCACAAATATGCACTCAAATATGCACTCACACCAAACACCAATCTACCATGCCCCTTGCTCCTGAAACGGTAAACCTCACTTCACAAATTCTACTTGTAATAGCATTTCCAGATAGAAAAACCCCATTACTATAACCATCACTCAGACCATTGTCCCTTTAAAAAGCAAAGATTAATGTTCTCAAAAGATTTTATGATAATTTATGCCTAATGAAACTAATCTGCAAAATAAACCACAAATGGTTCCGCACATTTCACAAATAAACATGCAATGTGTTCCTCTAAAAAGATTAAATACTTAAAAAAAAAAAATAGAGGTCAAAAGCCTCATAAAACAAGCATTTGCAATGCAATAGGACTCGCATTTACGCAAGACCTATTGCATTGCAAACGGGAGTACCGGGGGCAGGAGGGCGAGAAGGCACGAACAACGGGAGTGCGGGTGGGTGGGAGGGGCAGGAAGGCATGGGAAGAAAATAGTGTCACAATCTAAACAACACATACCATGCAACACTCGAAGTAAAGGGGCCAGTAGCCATGGAAGGATACAAATGACGACATGGCCGTCATAAGGAGGGACTAACAGCCTATAAACCAATCGGAAGGCAGCATTTAGAAAGGACAAAGACACAAGCCAATGAAAAAGATGGGCGGGGAAGTGGGCGGAGCTTCCACTCCATACTCCATTACTGCATGCCTCCAGAGCAAGCAGCGCATGCGCACTGCAGCTATAGGCTCAACCTAAAAATGAAGACAGTACTGAGCATTCAAAATAGGAAGGCTTTGGAATGGTGTTAATTTATGTTCCGCCCTAAAGGGACATCCTCGTTCTTTTTTCTACAGAGGTAAAATATTATTGTCGGTTGAGGTTTATAATTAGTGCATAATGATAGCCTCTAATTCTCCATAAAGTCTCCATGGACCACAGAGTTTTTGATGGGTGCTGAAAATTGAGTTTTAGTGCTTGAGGGGGTTAGAGATACTGAACTCAAGGGGTACATATGGACCCACTAAATACAATGACTTCAAAGGACTTCATTGATTGAATATGTAAACAAGCATTGACAGAGCCAATATGTTCAGCCCATGTATACTGCATACACCCATAAACACAATATCCAGGCTCTTATGCAGGCACTCTCACACAGACGCACACAAACGCACCAGGCCCACCATATACCCTCGGCAAAATTCAGGTGCAATGCAGCAAAGGAATCCAAAAATACAAACAAATCCAGTCCTAAAGGCACAAATAAGAACAGAGAAACGCATGCAGGCTCCTATGCACACACAAACTCATCTTCTACCAGTCATGCTTACACATTGTTAAACATTTTTATATATTAAAGCACTGTTTCCACAGTGTAGTATAGGAAATGTCTGAGCAGTAGGACGTGGGCTGTGAGGAAGAGAAGGTAAGCTATGTTATCACAGACTATAAAAGCAATGAGGAATAAAAACATAGGTAGGTGCCTATTCGACCTGACACATAGAAACAATGGCTTAGGCGGATCCATGCAAGTGTCTGCACATATGATGTCCGTCCCTTAGTGCAGGACTAAGAAGATGATTTAAATGAAGACACCACAGCAGGCTGGCCCTGGCGATTTAAATGAGAGCACCAGTGCAGGCCATGCAATGCTGAAGCACCAAGAATTGAATGCCAGTTTAAGCCTACTGCCCATTGGATACTTTGGAGACATAAAGTGCTGTATCGACCCAGCAGTGAAGGCAGAAGTGAATGGCTCTTTAACAGCCACTCCAGGGCAGTTATTCCTTGTTGTCACTCCTCACTATGGGACCACAATAAGTCCACTGTGAAAACTGCCTCAAATGCTGGTTGTAAATGCAGGAGATCTTCGTGTGGTCAACTTTCCTTTATCACTTAGCAGGGCACTTTGAACAAATGGAGGCACATTTTGAGAGTGGATACACCAGAACACAACACGTCTGTTAGGGGTGTGTGGGTGTCTATGACTTCCTAGCTAAGTTTTTGGGGTTTCATTTCATGACCATTTTGTCTAAATTTAGACCTTTTAGAAGATATTGAGATTGACCAGATATTGAGCTCATTGGGTGCAGGGCCGGACTGGCCGTAGCGGGCACCGGGCGTTTCCCCGGTGGGCCGCTAAGGTGGGGGCCGGTTTTGGGCCCCTGGGGGCCGGTTTTGTTACTGGGGGTCGGCAATATCGGCCCCCCGTAACAAAATCGTCCGAAACCGGCCCTCGCAAACAGCTCGGCTGCACCCCCCCTAACCCCAGGGGGGGGCCGGCCGAGCAGTTTGCCAGGGCCGGTTTCCGTTCCCAGTCTGGCCCTGATTGGGTGTGATTACTGTGATGTACTACATTTCAGTCCCAAGCCCTTTACCACCTGGAGTAAGCCTTAACTGTTAACTAGTGAAGCCTTTGGTGACACAAGTTTACAAAATGAATAACTCTGTTACAAAAATACAGAGAAATAGTCTTCACTGAAACATTAATTCTAAACAACTCTGGACTTGTACTCTGCCCAGTTGCCACCTTCAGCCCTAGGAACCAAAAAAGATGTCTCAAAATCTTTTTCTGCTTTTTTTCTATTGTATAAAAATATTAGGGGAGCTTTAAAACAGGCTCAATACAAGCTGGGGTGGGTGACACACCACTCAATGTTGCCCAGTGAATTCATTTTAGTTATGGAGCCAGGAGATGTGACATCTAATCCCTGTTTTACCACTTTATCTAAAAATGCTGGAAATAGCAATGCATTATAAATCTGGACAGGGCCCACAATAGAAAGATATTTCCCTGGGAAGGGTAGTGCCTTGGCCTTGCCTTACTGCTCCCTTTTTAGGTTTAGCCTGCACAGCGTGAAATCTATTGTATTTAATATACTAAAAGGAGCTTACATCCTTCCCTCACTTTTCATTAGTTCCTGTGCTTGTCACTTACTTTTCCTAGGTTTCTATTGGTTGTAGCATACTATTTCCTGTTGTTCCTCATGTGTGTCTCTTATCAGTGTCCCAAGGCCCTAGTACTCATTTCCATCCGCTTTGATGGAACTTCTTTTATTAGGTTTCCCGTGCACAGCGTTTACTGTTTACCTTTATCTAATCTGCCCCTGGCTTCATGCATTTCAAGCATGCTTGTCAACTGCCTTTTTTTCATGCCCACGCCAATTGTTCTGAAGCATGTCCTCCTTTCAGACATTCTGTCTACGGCAAGCCCAGCTATGTTTCTCCACAGCTAGCACTCCCTTTCCTCTGTTCAGCTGTCCTGATCCTCTCAGCATGCCATTCGCTTCTGCCTTTATTCAACTTATCCATTCCACTGCCTCTCCATAGACCTGCCCTCTACTTATATTCAGCATTTTCCACTGAGTGTGTTGTCTTTTCCTGCTGCGCTGACATTTCAGTGGCAGACTCTTTATCTGGCAGTTATGATTTTCTTTTTCGGGTGGGGTTTCTATGGCCTCCATTCTCTTTAGGTGCTTCACCTTCCAGTATAGCCACTTCCGCTAGTACTCAGGCTGACCTAAAGTACGGTAGTAGGCACTATGAAGAAGCATGCTTAAGTTTTGGAAAAATATTTTTGATTCTTTGGCAGAAGTGTTTATTGCCACTTTGAACACACTCATTTGTAGATTAAAACTGCAGTTGATTCACGCCTCCTTTCACAATTTGAAATCAAGAGATGGGGTACATGAAAAACATGATTGACTGGAATCCCTCTCGGGTGAACGGCCACTGTTGTCAAAGCAAGAGCTTGTGTTTTCACTCAAGCATGATAAGAAGTGTAGATAGTCCTGATGTTAAATATTTGCCTTTGGCTCCTGTAAATTCTGTTCAAACAAATAGCTAGCTTACAAAGATGCCACAAAAATAAATGCCAAGTACTGTAGTCTTTCCTTATCATAACAATCTTTCATCAAAAGCAGTCGAGTAGCGCTGACTACAGCCTGTTTGTATTTACCGTTTGCGGTGACGCTGTTTGTCAAGAGAAGGAGAATTGTTGCAGGTTCAGACGCCGATAACGTTAAGTCCTTGTGTTTGGACTTTTGCACTGCTATCATAACTGTTCACTTCTTGAATTCGGCTCTTACCTCATTTCAGCATACATTCTCAAGAAAACATTTAGGGGCCGATTCCGATCTCGGCCGGTAGGGCTCCGAATCGGATTCGGCTTTACCGGATCCGATTCGGAGCCCTATTTCCCGACCGATTCGTACGCGCGTCCGGGCGAGCGAGTACGATGCGAAATCGCCGACCGACTCGTCCGGGCGTCCCGACCGCTCCGACCGACTCGTTCCCGGGTCTAATCGCACCGACCGACTCGCTCGGACTCGACTCGCACCGCGCAATGGAGACGTTCCCCGGCCGGGTAAGTACGATGCGCGCCGCGAGCAGTCCGACCGAGCCGCGCACTCCGGCTCCAAAGAGCAGTCGGAGCCGTACTTTGGGGGTCCGTGTCGGACCCCCCTGTACGCGTAGCCGCACGAGTCGCACACAGGGGGGACCCATGGGTCCCCTCTACCTGTGCGTGTACGGCGCGAGTCGCTTCGCCGCATACACGCTGTAGGGGGCGCCCTTGTCCGCCTCGCACCCATTGAGTCAATGGGAGCCCGCGTACGCGTTGTACGGCAGGCTCCCATTGACTTCAATGGGAGTCCGACCGAATCGAGTCCGATGGCATACGTGCGCATCGTACTCGTTCGGTCGGGCTGCACGGGTCCGATTCGGTCGGAAATCTCTCCGGGTCCGGCTCGGTCGGAGAGATTTCCGTCCCGAATCGGAATCGGCCCCTCAGTGTGGCTTTCATTGAGAAGCAGGTGGCATTAAGTTACACTTGCCCCATATGATGTGTAAAGGGTCTATTGCCACGTAGCATTCTGTTAATTCTCGTATTTTTCTTCTCTTGCCATCTTTACCAATATTTGAAGTATATATCTTCTTTCTTAGGCTTATAACATAATTAGTACTAATTTGGTTAGCCAGCAGAAAGCCCATTCTGATAAGTTTTATATGTAATTATGCTAAATGCGCAAAACCGGCATTTGGCACTATATGCTAAAACCTTGAACAAGCATGACTGCATTAAAATAGCCAAATGTGACATAGAAAAACAAAGGTATACAGGTTAGCACAAGCGGAGCAGGACATATGTGCAAGTGAAAAAACATCCAGTTTGAAATAAACCAAACTGCATTCGGCACCCAGTTCATAGTCAGTGTTATGGGTTGACTTAGTTTCACAGCTTGCAGTGTGATCCTGTGCCTTAGAATTGACTGTGCTGCAAATTAAATCCATTGCTTTGCAGTGATCACTGCCACTGGTGTGTTGGCAGCCTGTTTAATTCTTCTGTGAAGATGCTGTAAATTAGACTCGCTGGCTGCAGCATCCCCATGCTCTTGACACTGTATAAAATTTATAGCAGTACTACCAGAGCATGGAGCTTTGAAATGTGTATGTGCAGTTTTCCATCGCTCAATAGAAGGTGAGTACTTCATGCCAGGATGCAGTGTGGGCACCTAGAGACTGGCCTGGCATCAATTATACATGTGAGAAGCTGCAGCTGCTGCAGCCCAATCATGGGTCAGATTTATTGCAGCATTGCTTGTTGTTTTTTGCGTTAGCCTAACATATTTACTCTATGTTGGCTGTGGAACTCCCGGAGTCAGAGATTTTTATTTATGGCTGCTGATGCAGCGCGTACAATGAAAATTATTCTCCTCCCAGGTTACTTATAGGTCATCCAGGGGTAAACTATATTTCTCATATCCTCATGACGATGGGGCCCATAAACATCGCCTAACACACACACACACACACACCTGGATTTCCTTTTACACCTGTATGAAATTCTGTACTCCTAGGAGAAGCATGAGAACTAAATGGAGAACACCATTTTGTGTACCGCTGGAAGAGCAAGGATATCTATTTACCTTAATTTGTCACTTTCTTTTAGTTATTTCTTAAGATATTCCTGCTCATTGTTTTGTCGATGAATCATTCATTTAAGAAATTAGTTCATAGTGATTAAGACCAGCTGAATCACAATCAACCAATTACTCAGGTCACAATCATTTAGGAAAATAACCACTGAGTCATTTTGGGTTTAAAGAATCTTAATTTTTATATAATTTTAAAAGCATGGAAAGAATTTAATACTTTATTCAATTATTCATTTTTAAATTCACAATTTTATTAAGCATAACCAATTTATTGCAGAAAAGGAAATTTTGTCATGAAGCCAAAAACCCTAGTTACCTGCCTAGCTTCCTAATTTAGCCTAATGATTTCTAACCTAACTTTGGGATTAGAAATAGCCTGATTCTCATACTCAACTGTAAAGTTAAGACAGCAACAGCAACTTCAGCTCGTCAGCATCAGCTACCTGCAACCCGTCTCCTCTACTGCAACCACGACTCTCGAACTGCTTGGAACTCTGACTGGAACTCTCTGGAACTTCCCTGGAACTGACCCCCTCCCACTAAGAGTAGGCCCTCTTATACCCCAATTCTAACTTTGCTAACTAACTGTTGCAACATTAATATCACGCATTTCTTTCATTGGTCCATGCATGTCAGCTTATTCATTCTTTAATCAAGTTCTCTTGGATTCAAGGGTCCTTGGATCATTTCCTTTCCCATACGCTTAAACATTTCCATCCGATTCGATCAGTCCATTTGTATCTTCTTTTGACACATTCAAGAACTCCGCAGTCATTGTCCTTTCTCTTGGGCTCCTTTCCCACGGACTCTCTCCTGATCCTCACGGCACACTATCAGTTCAATTAGGTCACACCAGCCTTGACCATTTCTTGCATCCTAGCCTCTCAGAGACATCACGAGGCTCCAGATTTCTTCAATCTCATCCCGTACCACGTGTCCCCTTGCGCCTGCGCACATCTTCCCACTGGCGGCCATTTTATATCGCCACTCGGTTCTACTTTAGAAGCACTAATTTGAGGCAAATAAAACATAATTAAAATAGAGAAAAATATCCCTTTCGTTTCCCTCCCGTCTACGTACCCCAATTAGTTGTTACCTAGCAGAAAGCAACATTTAAGCCGTTCCTTACTTACCATCACTATTTGTTTTTGCAACGACACGTTTTATTTCTATGAGGCACAATAACATGCATTTATTTTATTTAGTACGCTTTTTATTCTTACGTTATGATTAGACACACGGACATTCATTAATAGATTATTTAGCACATACATTGGCATATTACCATTCCCACATATACAATGTTGATTAATACATTTAAACGAACATTTTTAATTAATTAATTATATAATTTGTTAGGGGTTAAAATTTTTTTATTTTTACTGCTCCATCAATCCCCCCTTTGGTGATTTTTAAATCACCACATAAAACCCAAGTCATACTTCTTTTCAGGCAGCATGTCTTTCATCCTTTACTTTCTGTTATTCATATCTCTGTCTCTTCTTCATCTTGCCTTTTAGTCTCTTTATACATGCTTTCTTTCATTTTCTCCAACTCAATTTCACCCATTTCTCTCTCTCTTTCTCTCATTATTCTGTTATTTCTTCTTATCTTATTCTGTCTTACTTTTCTCTTTATACATGTTATTACTATTTTCAATGTCATGGCTAACAATATCACTATAGTTGCTACTATTATAACTTTCCCTATTACTAGTTTACTCATCCTAGTTAACCAATTTGCTACTGAGGAAAACCCTCTACCAAGTTTTCCCAAAACACTTTCAACCTCCAGTGGGACAAATTCTTTGTGCAGACTTGTAATATTGGTAATATACTTCTGTATATTTTCACTGTTATCCGGAATGTAAGTACAACAATGTTGGACTTTCAACATTCCACAGACTCCACCCTCTTTTGCCAAAAGAATATCAAGGGCAAGCCGATTTTGCATCACCATAGCTCTCATGGCAACCATTTCGGTATTTACCATTAAGAACCCTCCCGCAGTATCTGTAGACAAACGATCTACTACTGTGGATAACTTCCGAATTTTAAATGCATTCAAAGATATTCCCACTGCTGGTATTAATGCTCCAAAAATATCACCTACAATTTCTGAAAAACTTTCCCTTTTTCTACGTGTAAATCTATTAATCATCTTGTATGTTCCCTTTTCTTCTCTGTCCATGTGAAAAATCTTTGGAAAGACCAGGCCTACATAGCAAGTTCCATACCAATGGTCCGGTAACCTGTAATAAGCTCTATTCCCACAAATATAATAGATACCTGGAAATATTGGGTCCTTTCCACCTTTGAATCCCCAACCTCCCAGAATTTGATAATTGTCATGGCAGATACTGGAACCTACAAAGTAATTGTCATAGACTGTCTTATTTCTCTTAATGCACAACTTTCCTGTTTGTGGCCAATCTAAAGTCATTGCTGCATTTATCCTTTTCCCTTCATGATTTCCTTCCTCAAACGTCCATAAACGTTTTCCTTCCTCTTTTATTGCTTCTTTTTGAAATTTCATTCTTCTTTCTTCAACCATATCCAAAAATACTTTTTCTTCTTTCTTTAACTCACAGGTAAGGTTGTTACCAACTATTTCTTCTAACGTTAATTTTCTATGTTCTAAAAAGAATTCTCCTAAAACTTTTGCTGGTTTTACTTTGTTAAGTTCTGGTACTACAGGAATGTTTGCAAATATCTTATCTATATCCGTATAATAAGATTCTAATCTACCTGTTTTATAAAATAAACTTGCTATTACACTACATGTTATTCCATAAGTCAAAGGTAAGTGATGATAAGTCACACCTTCCGATACTGATGCAGGCAACTGCATACAAACATAACAATCTCTTACTTCCATTGTTTTTACGTACTCATACAACAACTTTGTAAAAACATTCTTTGAGAAATCTGTTACTGACCTATCCTTATGCAACTCTGCACTACTTCTTAAAACAACTTGTTCTTTAATATTAGTTTCTTTTTCTTGTTTAGTATCATTCTTTGCTTCTATCACAGCTACACTAATAGGAATTGTGATTGCTAATACTATCCATATGGTCATTAATAACCCTGTACAAAAGCAGCACATTTTGCACCATCTCTTTATAAATTCACATTTATCTCTTCTATCCCTATTATTTTCCATTTTTCTTTTTCTATTTGTTAAGTTTCAGAAAATTGTGTCACTACACCTCAAGATGACTTAGACGCCACTCTGCTTTCAAAAAGTCTTTGCTTGGTACTTTCTTTAATTCTCTCCAGAATTCTTTCGTTGTCACATCCGGTGATTTGTCACGTCCAGTAAATTTGTCACGTCCGGCAGAAGCACTATAAGTCTTCACTTCAGTTTCGTTGCATCTCACCTTTTCCCATCCGACTTCTCAGTCTCTGGTTTCCGTGAGTGTTTTCTTCTTCTTCTTTGTAATCAGTTAATGCAATATACAGCCACTCAGGTGACTTAAATTTTGAATTCACTTTCTTTGTCCTTTTGGACTTTTGTAATCTTTTTCCACTGGGTTTTTCTTGTCCCTTTTGACTTGTCACCTCATTTACTTGTTCAGCATCTTCATCTTCTGCTCTTATTATTCTATATCTCAATTTTCTTACATAGCTGTTGGGCCAATTATCTCCTTTTCTTGGCCTTTTGGCTTCACCTTCTCTTTCTTCTCTTTCTGATTTCCAATTTCTTTTTCTTGATTCAGTCTTTGCTTTTTCCTCTCCTCCACTTTCTTCTGTTTCTGTTTCAACTGTCTCACTATTGTCTCTTATTTTGAAACTTATAATCTCGTCATCTCCTACTGGTGGATCTGTCTTCTCCTTTTTGTTTTCCCTTATCACTGTCCCTCCTCGGGGTTCTTCCGATTTGGTGTTTTCCTCCTTATCTGTTTCTGAATTTCCCTGTTCTCCTGTTTCTCTATCTATCCCTATTGCTCCTCGGGGTTCTTCTCGATTTTCTAACTTTTTGTGTACTTCTTTCCCTACTTCATCTATTAATATTGTTTCTGAAGGATTTCCACCATAACTTGTACTTGGTTGTTCACCTAACTCAATTTCTTGCTCAGTTTCTTCTCTAATTGGTTTATAACCCCAAGTTTTCTTTCGGAATTCTTCCCAATTTGCAGCTGAATCATCAGATCCTGAAGTTGTGTCAGATATTTCCAGATGTCGACTTACAGGTCGATCTTCAAGTTCTGGAACTTCTGAATTTCTTTCTTCTTCTTCTTCTTGTTCCTCTTCTTCTATAGAGGTGTTTTCCGTTGGGGTCTCCAGATGTCGACTTTCAGGTCGATCTTCAAGTTCTGGCACCCTTTCTTTTATCTTGGTTGTTCCAGCCGTTAAACTTTTATCCCACACTTCCAGACGCCGACTCACATGTCGATCTGTAGGTTCTGGAATTCTGATTGTGTGGCTGGCATGAACCCAGTTCTTCACTCCTGCACACTTGACAGCAGTCGTTGTTACTAGGATTACCTGTCTTGGCTCATCCCAACGCGGAACTAGACAGTTTCTTCTCCTGTGGACTTTAATACGGACCCAGTCTCCTGGATTCAAGTCGTGGGCTGGTTTTCTTTCAAGAGTGGTCGCATCCGGTCCAACCTGATGAAACACAGAACGCACCACATCAGCCAGTCCTTTGCAATAATCCAGTATTAGATCATCAGTTATTGTTAATAACTTGTTGACTGGTACGTGGGCTTGTCTCATTGCTCGTCCCATGATCATTTCATGAGGACTGAGTCCCGTTTTCTTTTCAGGGATGCTTCTGATAGTCATCAGAACAAGAGGCAATGCATCTGGCCATTTGAGTCCTGTAGCTTGACACATTTTCCCCAATCTATTTTTAATTGTTCCATTTATCTGCTCTACTACCCCAGAAGCCTCTGGTCTGTAAGCACAATGTAATTTTTGTTTAATACTCAGTGCTTCACAAATCAATTGGATCAACTCATTTTGAAAATGTGTTCCTCTATCTGTCTCAACTGTGACTGGAAACCCATACCTCGGAATGAACTCTCGTAGCATAAGTTTTGCCACTGTTGTTCCATCATTCCTTCTTGTGGGGTATGCCTCCACCCAACGAGAGAACAAACAGACGACCACCAGAACATATCTTAATCTGTTACTAGGGGGCATCTCAATGAAATCCATCTGTATCCTTGTGAATGGACCTCCTTCTCGTCCTATTGTTCCTAGACTCACTACGGTTTTCCTTCCTGGGTTAAACTGTTGACAAATAAGACATCTTTGACAAAGACTTTCAGCAATGGCTCTGAATTTTGGGTTATACCAGGTCTGTCTAAAAAGTCTGATCATTGCATCTCTCCCAATATGAGCTTGTCCATGGTACATCCGTGCCATGTCTGCAATCATGCTATCAGGCATAACTGGTCTTTCATCTCTGTATACCCACACTCCATTATCTTCCTGTCTTCTACATCCTGCTTTAATCCAGTAATCCTTTTCCTCATCTCTTGCTGTTTCTTGTAACTGCCTTACTTCATCCCATGTTTCGACTGCATTAGTGAAAAGCAAAGGACAAGAGACATGCTCCCTTTCTCTATTTTTGTTCAGGGACGCCATGTTTTCCGCACAATATCTAGCGATCTCATCAGCATAATTATTGCCGACCGCTATGTAGTCTTCGTTTTTCTTATGCGCCTTGCACTTCACTACAGCTATTTGTTTAGGCAGCTGTATCGCCTCAAGCAGTTTTTTAACATAATCTCCATTTCTGATAGGTGTTCCTGCAGATGTCAAAAATCCTCTTTGTGACCAAATCTGGCCAAAATCATGTACGATGCCGAAACCATATTGGCTATCGGTCACAATCGTGATTCGTACATTTTTCCCCAATTTACATGCTTGAATCAAAGCAATTAGTTCCGCAACTTGGGCTGACCTAACTCCTTTCAGACAAGACGCTTCCATCACAGTTGCCACTGTGCATACTGCATAAGCTGCGCTTAACACTCCTTCCTTTGTGCGTAAACATGAACCATCTACAAACATGACATAATCGGATTCCTTTAACGGTTCATCTTTTATGTCAGCTCTTGGTTTTGTGCAATATTCCAGCACATTCAGACAATCATGATCTACTTCATCTTGTTCAATTATACTCTCTTCATCTGGCAATGATGTCGAAGGATTTACATTTATGCATCTATCTATGGTCACATTTTCTGCACTCAAGATGACTTTTTCGTACTTAGTCAGCCGACTATGTGTCATGTACTGTGTTTTTGTTCTTGTCAAAAGAATTTCTACTGAATGGGGAACATATACTCTCAGTGGATACCCCATCACTATACCTTCACTTTGTTCCAGACTTACACAAGTAGCAGCAACTGCTTTCAGACACCCAGGCAATGCTTTTGCTATAGGATCTAAAACAGCTGAGAAGTAAGCTATAGGCCTCTTCATGGTGCCGTGTTTTTGTACCAGTACTGAAAATGCACATCCATCTCTTTCACTGCAGTATAACTCAAAATCCTTCTCATAATCAGGCATGCCTAATGCAGGGGCCTCACACAGTTTCTTTTTCAATTCTTTGAAAGATTTCATTTCTTCTTTGTTTAACTCAAAAGGGTCTTTTACATCTTTCTTTGTCAATTTTTGTAATGGTTTTGCAATCAAAGAAAATCCACTTATCCATTGTCGACAATATCCAACCATTCCCAAAAACATTCTTACCTCTCTTTGAGTCATTGGTGCTCTCATTCCTTGAATCATTCTTACTCTTTCTGTCGCTATTTTCCGCACTCCTTTCTCAATTTTATGTCCTAAATACTGGACTTCTTTCTGACAAAACTGTAATTTTGAAGGGGACACCTTATGTCCTCTTTTCTCCAAATGGTTCAGTAAAGCAATTGTGTCACTTACACATGCCTCTTTGGTTTTCGATGCCACCAATAGGTCATCGATATACTGCACCATCACTGATTTTTCTGGCATTTTTAAATCTTCCAGAGATCTCTTTAGAATCTGATTAAAAATTGAGGGGCTTTCTGTATACCCCTGTGGAATTCGGCACCATGCCAAAATACGCTCTCCGAAACGGAATGCAAATAATGGCTGGCTATCTGGATGCAAAGGAATAGAGAAAATGCATGACACAAATCTATCACAGTGTACCACTCAGCTTCATGCGGAATTTGATATAGAATCACAGCAGGGTTTGGCACTATTGGACAGCATGGTACAACTATTTTGTTGATCTTTCTCAAATCCTGTACTATTCTGTATGTTCCATTTGGCTTTTTCAGTCCCATAATAGGTGAATTACATGGACTGCTCATGATTTCTTTCAGAATTCCCTGTTCAATCATCTTATTTATCACAGGAGTTATTCCTTCAATTATTTCTGGAGTTAATTTATACTGTGGCGTGTTTGGATAACTTATCCCTTCTTTCACTGTCACTTTTACGGGATCAACTTCTCTCATTAATCCAATGTCCTCTCCTGTAAAATCCCACACACTTTCTTTTACTGCACCTTTTAGTTCTTCTGGAAGTTTTTCTGCATCAAATGCAGGAAATAAACCATTCGTTTCAGGTTCTTGATTCATCAAAGTTACTTTATACAAAACATCTTCATCCGAAGTCTGAAAACCTATTCCTTCTGGTGTACAATAAATCGTGCAATTCATTTTACACAAAAGGTCACGACCTAGAAGATTTACAGGACTACAATCGCACACTACAAATTTATGCATTTTTCTAAAAGAGCCAATTTTTACTTCTACCAATTCAGTAAGTGGGGTTTTAATCTGCTGATTGGCTACTCCTACCACTTGGATGCATTCACCTGAGAGAGGAAGGTTCGGAATTTCCACTGACCTAACAGTAGAACGGGTAGCTCCAGTATCGACAAGGAATGTTACGTTTGCTCCATTCACTTCTCCATCCACAAAGGGACCAGACTGATCTACCTCTAGAGTTGCGCCAAGCACGCACTCTTTCCCCTCTCTTGCGCACCGTCAGAAACTTTCATCCGGGTCATCCTCACTCTGATGCAACCAATACTGGGAAATGTTAGCTGCTCTCGGCAACTGTGTTACCTGCTCTCCTCCGTAGAATCCTGTTTCTGTACTGTATCTTTGCTGGTTAACAGTGTTGGGAAGTGGTGGTTGTGGCACCTGACTTTGTTGAACAACTACCTCATTCTGCACCTGTGGAGTTAATGATTGATGTTCCGGATTAGGTTTAGGTGGGAACTTACACTCATTTCTCCAATGCCCTAATTTTCCGCAATTATGACATGGCCATTTCTTCTTTGCCTCTTCTAGACTCACTTGTCCTTTTCCTTTACCTATATTTGGTCGCATCTTATTCTGTCCTGATTCGTTTCCATTATTATTATCCAATTGGGCTTCTTGTTTTTCTGCCACTTTCACTTGTGCCCACATTGCTTTTTCTTTCAACTTACGCTGTTTACTCTCTATTTCATCACTACAATACTTAGCATACCTCAGTACCTCATCTACACTTGCATTCTGCCAGTTTATCATATGTTGCTTAATCATATCGCTTATTTCTTGTTTCAAGCCAAATACAAATCGGTATACAAAATGACTCATATCCTTCTCACTTAATTCCTCATAACCACTATACTGTTTGAAAACCAACAACAATCGCTCATAATATGCATGTACACTCTCCTTACTTTCCTGTGTAGTTCTATCAATCTTAACCCAATCTGTCTCTTTTGGAGGAATCTTATTTTTCAAAAAGGTAATCACCTTGTCGTATTTCTTCATCACATCTGGTCCTGGAGCTCCTGTCTTAGGATCTCTTGGATATTCTGTAGTTGGCCAGTCAACTGTAATCTTACATTCTGACCACAGATCCGTTGGTACTACTATGTCAAACAATCCATCCAAATCTATCCACAACACTTTCGAGACCTTTACAAACCTTTCTACCTGTCGGTACCACTCAACTGGCTTTTCTCTTAACTTTGGAAAGTCATTTGTAAATGACAGGATGTCCTGCCTAGTCCAGGGAACATGCACATAACTACCACCTGGAGTTTCTCTCATAGGGTACTCTTTAACAACATGTTCCTTTTCTGTTATCATAAAAGCCAATGAACCTTTGTCTACGCTTTTCTCATTCTTCTTTGTCCATCTAACCTTCCATCTGTCCACATCACCCCATTTTCTCAACAAAACAATCAACTCTTTTATCTGTGTCAGCCTTCCTGCTGTATTCAAATTTTCAATATCTTTTTCACAAAAATCTACTCTGTATGGTTTCTGCAACGTTTTTACTTTTGCAAAATCTATTCCAATCTCACCGGCCACTTCTTCTAGTTTGTCATGTAAATTCTTTGCCCTCCATGTTATACTTTTGCACAGAAACATTATTTCATCATCCTGATAATTCTTTATCTTTTCTGTACCAATCGTTCCTAGAATTAATTCTTCCATGTCAATTTTCAATCTGATCACATCTAATGGTTTTTCTTCTGTTTCTTTTATTTTAAAAGCTTTTATCCACTCATTTAACTCATCAGGAGTCGGACCTATAGGAGTACTATTTATTTCTGTCCAATTTCCACTCTTTTCAGGTGTCACTGTTGCAGATTCAGTTACCATAGGCATTTTCCTACCGCTACACTCATTCACTGTCAAATTTTCAGGTGGACTTGGTCTGTAAGCACTAGTCAAATTGCTCGTACCTGGACTTGTTTCCATTCTTTCCTTTTCTCTTTGGAATTGCGAACTCAAGGGAATCACCAAAGATCGTTCATCAATTTTCTGATTCTCGAAAACTGGTATTACTGGACCTATTGTTACAGGTACGGTAACTGCTTCCATATTCTTGGTTAATTCTCTAATTTTCTCAGTTAATTCTTTTGTTGTCCTTGCCAATTCTCTTGCACTATCATTTTCTATTCCCTCATTTTGGGAAGTTCTTATTTGTTCTTGTGACCTATTTATTTCTTGTCTTTTTTCTGGACTTTTATTTCGCATAGTTTCTATTGGTGGCGCATTTGGTGTCACCACTGTAGAATTCTGCTGATACAGAGGTGGATTTTTATTTAATATATCTTCCAGCAACTCGTCATCCGTTTCGCTCTCATGCATATACTTTTCTCTCTCTAAATGTTTCTTTTTCTCAGTCCGTTTTTTCTTAGTCCCTTCCTCAACTGTAAAAGCTGGAAACAAACCTCCTGTCATGTTAGCACATCTCCATCGTTTTATTCTGTCCTCATGATTCATTCCCCACAATCTTCCGGGCACGAACTCATAACCTTTCATACCTCTGAATCTTTCTTTCTCGTACATCTCATCTTCCCATTCTGTTAAAGCCTCAAACTGTGTCGGTCTAGGTCTAGGTTCCAATTTAAGCATCTTTTCTTTTAAATTCCGTAAAATCGCTACATTAAAAGAACCATTTTCAGGAAAAGCCAATGCCCCATCATTCTTTGTATATTTTACCCAATTGTCCAACCATATACACGTATGATATCCATATTTCAGCATCATATGTGAAGCTGCTGATTTCGGCGGAGGAATTACTTGTCCCTCTCTAGTCACAACCTTTTTGTCTTTCTTAAAGAAATTCTTTAATTTCGTTGTCCATGACGTTCTCTCCCTTTCATACTCGTAATACGACATGTTTTCTATTTGTTTTCTCTTTACTCTAACGCTGTTTCTGTGTACGGAACTTCGTCCAATTACAGCGCGATTCACACTAACGTACCAATCAGAACAATTTCCACCGTCCGCGAACCAACCAATGCTAGCGCGGCACTTTTCTACGTCACTCCTGCTCTGTATTCACGTGACTAGTGCACTAACCAATCCTAGCGCGGCACTTTTCCACGTCACTTCTACTCTTTACCCCTCCTTTACAAAATTTATCGGCAATTTTTCTTTTTACTGTTTTTCTTCGTTAGTTACAACAAATAAACAATTCCATAGTCTGATTCGCTAAACAAAGTGACAGCCTTGTCCTTTTACACAAGAATCCTGTTTTTCCAGTAGGCAGCGCTTACCTCTACCCTACCACAGAATTATTTACTCTCGCCGATAAAGTAGCACTTCCCTCTACCTTACCCTTCTTTCAAACAAACAATTTACTCGTTTCTCTGGGGATAAGACACATGTGGAGACTAGGCTCCTGAGAATTAAGGCCAAAGTTTCACAAGTAAACGTGATTTGCTATCTCAGTTACACACCTTTCATACAGAAAATCCCTAACATAACACAACCTGTGTTATTACCAAAATGAATTCAGACCATGTACCAAATTCCATGTGACTTCTCTTGCCACACGTGTTCCACTTCCTACATCCCAGAAGCGTGAAAACTTACATATAACATAACGCGACTCAACATATAGTGTTAGTCATCAAATAATCAATAATCAATAAACAATAATCACTAATCTATAGAAAACCATAACTCTGCTACCAAGAAATCTGATGCAGCGCGTACAATGAAAATTATTCTCCTCCCAGGTTACTTATAGGTCATCCAGGGGTAAACTATATTTCTCATATCCTCATGACGATGGGGCCCATAAACATCGCCTAACACACACACACACACTGGATTTCCTTTTACACCTGTATGAAATTCTGTACTCCTAGGAGAAGCATGAGAACTAAATGGAGAACACCATTTTGTGTACCGCTGGAAGAGCAAGGATATCTATTTACCTTAATTTGTCACTTTCTTTTAGTTATTTCTTAAGATATTCCTGCTCATTGTTTTGTCGATGAATCATTCATTTAAGAAATTAGTTCATAGTGATTAAGACCAGCTGAATCACAATCAACCAATTACTCAGGTCACAATCATTTAGGAAAATAACCACTGAGTCATTTTGGGTTTAAAGAATCTTAATTTTTATATAATTTTAAAAGCATGGAAAGAATTTAATACTTTATTCAATTATTCATTTTTAAATTCACAATTTTATTAAGCATAACCAATTTATTGCAGAAAAGGAAATTTTGTCATGAAGCCAAAAACCCTAGTTACCTGCCTAGCTTCCTAATTTAGCCTAATGATTTCTAACCTAACTTTGGGATTAGAAATAGCCTGATTCTCATACTCAACTGTAAAGTTAAGACAGCAACAGCAACTTCAGCTCGTCAGCATCAGCTACCTGCAACCCGTCTCCTCTACTGCAACCACGACTCTCGAACTGCTTGGAACTCTGACTGGAACTCTCTGGAACTTCCCTGGAACTGACCCCCTCCCACTAAGAGTAGGCCCTCTTATACCCCAATTCTAACTTTGCTAACTAACTGTTGCAACATTAATATCACGCTTTTCTTTCATTGGTCCATGCATGTCAGCTTATTCATTCTTTAATCAAGTTCTCTTGGATTCAAGGGTCCTTGGATCATTTCCTTTCCCATACGCTTAAACATTTCCATCCGATTCGATCAGTCCATTTGTATCTTCTTTTGACACATTCAAGAACTCTGCAGTCATTGTCCTTTCTCTTGGGCTCCTTTCCCACGGACTCTCTCCTGATCCTCACGGCACACTATCAGTTCAATTAGGTCACACCAGCCTTGACCATTTCTTGCATCCTAGCCTCTCAGAGACATCACGAGGCTCCAGATTTCTTCAATCTCATCCCGTACCACGTGTCCCCTTGCGCCTGCGCACATCTTCCCACTGGCGGCCATTTTATATCGCCACTCGGTTCTACTTTAGAAGCACTAATTTGAGGCAAATAAAACATAATTAAAATAGAGAAAAATATCCCTTTCGTTTCCCTCCCGTCTACGTACCCCAATTAGTTGTTACCTAGCAGAAAGCAACATTTAAGCCGTTCCTTACTTACCATCACTATTTGTTTTTGCAACGACACGTTTTATTTCTATGAGGCACAATAACATGCATTTATTTTATTTAGTACGCTTTTTATTTTTACGTTATGATTAGACACACGGACATTCATTAATAGATTATTTAGCACATACATTGGCATATTACCATTCCCACATATACAATGTTGATTAATACATTTAAACGAACATTTTTAATTAATTAATTATATAATTTGTTAGGGGTTAAAAAATTTTTATTTTTACTGCTCCATCACTGCATATGATTGTATTTTTGACTTACGCTGCTCATCTAATCCCCCCGTGGCAGGCACACATTTGTTGTTTGTTGGATGTTTACCTCACACAGAAAGCTAGTTCCTATTCCTAAAATAATGTTGGACACATCCTTTTCACCCTCCAAATTGCAACTGCACAAAAACATGCTTTGCTTAAATGTATTAAAGGGTTACGATATAGTTGGGGAACGTTGTTGGCTGCATTTTATTTTTTGTTCACCAAGCTAAAACTTACAAAACAGTAAACATTATAATCACATAGGCAAAATTTGCCAGTGCTTGTTACGAAGCTTCGGAGTCCCTAGATTTAATCGAAAAGCTCCTATCAAGAGAGTTCTTAAAAAAACTGGTTATAGCCTCGAGAGAGTGGTGGAGTTAGAAGGCTAAACAGCGGATGTCCTGCTTTATCAAATTGTCTAATATTGGGCAAAACATATGTCTCTCTGTACGTCTGGACCCTAAACTGAGATATGTGAGCACCTTGAATCAGCTTGGTGGAAGAAATAAACGCTGACATATTTCCAGGGCAAGCAGCCAGGATAGTTTTCATTCACACATGCAGGGCTGTTTAACTGTAAATGGTTACTATCCCTTTAGGCATCTCTAAAGATGAATATGTTCCTGAAGCTAAGTTGTGTAAGACCCCCTCCTGTGTAGCAGCGTCTCCCTCCCAGTCATGCAGTAAAAAAAAGCTTGCTGCTGACAGATACCTTTAGCAGCTCATATAGGGCGAATGAAGAGAAAGTGTTGCCCTGCCTCGCTGCTCATGGCATCCGGTCTGGTAGCTCAAATTCTAATGATGAGCATTTGTTTTACTTGTCCTGGAAGCTGCAACATGCCGAGCATCTGCCACCCCATACCATCTAACTGTGGGCATTAGTAAAACCCAGGAAAATGTTGGACAAACCATCAGAAAACTGGAAGGCTGACCACCCTAGGAGACTTGTAAGTGGTGCTGGACCACAAACAGCAGCCCTATTCGAGATGTGACTTAGTGGTTGTATGACATTGCTTTTGCCTTCAATTCATTATGAATTAAAGCACAACTCTTCTATAATCAGAACAAATGTACATGTAGAAGAGTCTTTGCTCACTGAGAGAGGGTCATTGTATGTTCTATTCAAGTGACACCTTTATAAATAAAGCATAGTCACAGTTTGGTACAGTGTTTGTGCATTTTATATTTTTGTCCATTATTAACAATGTGCATAACATGAATTGACTCTTAAATGTACATGTACACACTGACAAGGTACTATTGTATTAAAAACAAAAATTGGTATGCCTAAATAAAGTGCCTTTTTCTGGCTTATGCTAACAAGGAGGCATTAAGCCTCTGCGCCGTCTTGTTCAAAATGGATATCTGCTCCTGCATGTTCACTATTCATCATTTCTGCAGCACACAGTTAAGCAGAGTCATGTTTGTTTATTTCCATAATGTTGTTCTTATTGTTCTCAGAGATAACTTTCCAAAATTAACACATTAATGTTGCAGATGCCCAAAGCCCTTCTGCTAGCTCACTGTACTGCATTCATTCACAATAGTTTGCTGTTGTTCGTGCAACTAGTTTGTCCTGCCATCTCCGGATGTCATTAGCATAGAGTGAGTGAGCAGAAACATCAATATCTATGTAGTGGGATAGTGCTTAGATGGTAAGGTAATATGATGTTTAACAGATCTGAACGCAGTTTTGCTAAAAGTGGAATTTTTGTGCTCACGATTTTGCTGAAATAATGCCTTCTTATGTGAGAAAGCTGCATATAAAGCCCAGATTTTGAGGGTGAGCCAGAGAGCTAGAAACGAAGACTTTCCGATGATATGCTAGGGATGGTGTCCTGTTTCTAATTGATTTTGCTGCTCATTTAGGACTTCAAAATTTTCATATTTTGCACTTTATCCTGTGTAGTTCTTTTTGCTGAGAGCCTTCATGCCAATACCTTCATTCATTTACAATTTCTGTATCTCACCTGAATTTTTGTAATAAATCTTTAAAATGTATATTCCGGGTGGCCCTGGAAAATCAGCAACGGGCTCTGGAGGCTGAGGTAAGGGAAGGCAAAGGCCCAGAGGCGCAGCATTGTCTTCTCGTGGCACAGCAGCAGCTGCACTAACTCCTCTCTAATGAGGCTCAAGAGATGTGGCAAGCGACCCAGTTTAGAATCTACCAATGGGGTGATAAGTCGAGTAAGATGCTTCATCGCCTCTGTCAGGCCGCACAGTCCCCCACCCCAGTGCCCGTGCTGCGAAATACGGCCGGGATTCTGTGTACCACCCCAGACTCAGTTGCCCAAGCATTCGCATCCTACTACTCATCCCTCTACACCACAAAGGAAAGTATATCGCCTGATCAAATAAGAGAATTCCTCAAGGATATACCACCTAAAACACTACCTAATCATATCCGTGATCAACTTGACGCACCTATCACAGTGGATGAGCTGGGTATGGCTTTGTCGGGCATAAGTCCAGGTCGCGCACCGGGTCCCAACGGATTCCCGAGTGAATTTCTACGATCTCAAATGTCTCAGTTAGGCCCTCACCTCCTGAAGGCACGCCACGAAGCTTCAGAGCAGGGCATTCTCCCTCCCGACTGGCGCCACACTGAAATTGTGGTGTTCCTTAAACCGGGATGCTCCCCTGAAGAACCCTCATCCTACCGCCCAATTTCTCTCCTGAACTTTGAATCTAAACTTTTAGGTAAGGTTCTTGCTGACTGCCTTCAGACATGCATCCATGAGCTTGTCCACCCGGATCAAGCTGGCTTTATGCCACAACGTTCCACCTGACACAATATTAGGCGAGTCCACAACGCCATCGCGATGGCCCCCTGAGCTTGGCCGCCCCGCGGCCCTTCTGTTGGCCGACATTGATGTAGCGTTTGACTCCTTGAGTTGGACTTATTTATTCCAGCTCCTCCGAGCCCTCAAATTTTGACCGCGTTTTCTGTCCTATATACAGTTATAATACACGGAGCTCTCGGCCTCCGTACGGGTGGCAGGAATACGGTCAGCGCCATTTCCAATTAATAGGTGTACAAGACAGGGATGCCCGCTTTCCCTGCTATTATTTGTGATAGCAATAGAGCAGCTGGCAACATGGGTGAGGCGGGATCCCCTGGTGCGGAGATTTGATTGGTCAGCTGATGCCTTGGACAACATTGCTTTATACGCAGATGATGTGCTGTTCTTTTTAACAGACCCCTGGTTCTCTGCTTTTTAACAGACCCCTGGTTCTCTGGCCCATGTATATTACAGATACTTCACATTTTTGGTGAGACCTCAGGCCTCGGAACTAACCCAGCGAAATCGGTGCTGTTCCTAGTTTGCGGAGACCAGGGGCGGGGCGCATGGGCATCCCAGCTATCCCATGCCACGGGCTTTCAATACCTAGGTAGCTACATCTCACCATGCCCAATGGTATCCTGGTCACACAACATCTATCCACTATTATCTCATCTCCAAGAGGAGACAAGGAGTTGGTCACCTCTGCCCCTATCTTTGTTCGGGCGGTCAGCAATTTTTAAAATGGTCTCTCTGCCTCGCATTTTATACCGGCTACAAAACTTCCCATATTCCATCCCACAATCCTGGTTCCAACAAGTAAATGCGCTCCTTAATCCCTTCCTGTGGGGGGGGTGGCGCTATTTGGGTTGTGTTGCGAACCTGTACCAATCTACTTATTGTGGAGGGATCGCAGCAGCCGATGTATACGCCTACTATGCAGCCTCCCATCTATTGAACATTAATGAGTGGTGGTACAGTCCGCAACCGGACCCAGCGTTCATAGTGGAGAGACTCGCGATGGGCAATACCCCCCTTCTGGAGTTCCTCTACAGCCAAACAAATCTTGAACACTTACCCCAGCATGTAAAGTAGTTACACTGTGCCGCACTGTGAAGAAGATGGGCTGGGGGCCTGACGCAGACGACCCCGCTGTGGCATGGGACCTACCTGCGGCCGGTTGCCAGGCTTCCGGGTATGGTATCCTATTGGGATCCCAACACTAGGTGATATAATGCAGGGGACCACACTTAAGTCCTTCCCACAGTTACAAACAGAATACCACCTCCACCGTACACAATTCTACAGATACCTACAGCTGAAGCATCCCCTGACCCCACTAATCCGCCCTCTGGAAGAATTACCGGAATTTCACCCTCTCGGGGGACGCTTACCAATGAGTGACCTTGGCACCCATAAAATCCGGCAAATCTACCAAACATTGATCACTCATAACAAAACTACATTGAATACAAGGCGTGCAGCTTGGGAGGCTGACATTCCAGACCTCACAGACGATGATTGGACTGAAGCTCTAGCTAGCTCCCGCGGCACCACCATCGCCACGAGATACCACCTAATTCAATAAAAAAATGTACACAGGGCATACTATAAACGCTCCCGCCTCTGGCGTGTGGGTGTTATTCTTTCCCCCATTTGCATTAGATGTGGTGAAGCACACAATTTGGGATTGTGAGGCTCTGCAGCCATTTTGGCATAGGGTATCCTCCTGTCTGGAAAGGGTCCTGTCATGGCGACTGGCATTAGAACCCAAATTATTTTTATTACACAGTACGGAGGGGATTGGGGGGAAACCACTATAAGCAACATTTATTATTCCTAGGCCTCACGCTCGCCAAGCGGGATATCACCCAATCCTGGAAGGGGACCTCCCCATCATCAATCGGAGGGTGGAGGAGGGCCATGGACCGTTGTATGGGGCGGAGATGGCCGTGTTCCAGGCACGGGGATGTCTGCAAAAGCATAGGAAGATTTGGTCTTGTTGGACAGTTTATAGGGGTATAGACTTGCCCCCCCTACCATCCCTAGACTTTCCATAGTCAGGCAGTTTTCCATTGACTGATGTACACCCATATGACGGACATTCTTGGCAACGTACATATTTTCAAATGGCCACTTCTCAGAATGGAGGTGCAATATGGAGCCTGTGCCACAGTTGTGTTGGTCTGTATATTCACAGGCTGTTGCTTTTGTTCTGATATATTGGTACTATTCTGTAACGTATTTCATCTGGACTGTATGTGATCGGCTTCGGCCGTAATGTACCACAAATCCAATAAAGTTTGTTTTAAAAAAATAAAAAAGTATATTCCTGCCCCACAACTCAATTATTGAGTCTATCCTTAATTAAATGATTGTATTTTGACATGCTGCATGGTGCCTTATCTCGTGGGCACTTTTCATGAAATTGAGGTTTAACACCATCTTGGATTCATCCACCTGTGGGCTTTCTGTTGAGGTAATATTTTGGGGTGTACAATTTTAGGAGTTCCCCGCACCCACAAAGGCATTTTGAAAAATCTGAAATAGATCACAAAGTGCCTCCTGCAGAAATATATGAAAGTCCTATGTAGATTCTAGTGAAAAATATAAGGGTAGTTCTGCAAGTGCAAAGTTTGCATTTTCCACACTGCAATGAAGTCACCCATCACAGCAAATTGTAATAACCGTCTGACTCAGAAAATGGCGGCAGCAGATAAAGCACCAACCAGCACCGCACTAAGAACATTTAATGTATCTCATTTGATTGCAGTAGTGCTTATCTATGATCTGTGATGTGTGCGTTGATAAAGTAAACAGTACTGGCAATAATGAAATAAGTGTTTCTTTTCAGTGCAATTATATTAGATTCATCTCCATTAGCTCCAGAATCAACCTGCTCGGAACAGTATGACTATACATCACAATGGTTAGCCAGTGGTTCTAAACTAGAAACACTGAGCAATCTCTGTAAGCTGCTGCAACAATGGAAGAACAAAAGTATAGAGAAAGCCATAACCACAACAATATATTGCTGTGCATTTCTTTAAAAATTAATGTTTTCAAAGCACATGCAGATAAAAGTTAGAACTCTGCCCTCCGAATGTGGTGTGCATATATTTGTAAGGAAAAGCAAGTAAAAAATGAACCATCACAGCAGGTTGACATGTGAAAGTGGTAGACGACATACTTTTTTATTGTTCTATCAATCCAAGATGGCTGCCATGTTTATTTTTATGTTTGTTAATGCATTATATGGCTCGATCACCCCTCCAGTTTTTAGTTCTTTATACACTCTTCGTTTTGGTCCCTCTGAACATCTGTCCCTGTATAATTCAGTATTTAAATCATTTCCCTTGGTATTTTTGATGATGTTGAGGTGTGTTACTGAAATGAATGCTTTACACTTTCCTCAGTTTCATATTATCTATCATATCAAGTATGTCAAAGACACATTGGCTCTTCCTTCAATGTGATCTGTTGCAGATCAGTGCATCAATTTCCTGTCATATGTGTCTGTCAATAAAAAAGTCATTGCTTTAATCTCTTGAAATGTCCCATTATACTAATTATCATTTTTCACACCAGACCAATTCTACCTCGTTTTGGTTACAGAATGTTGACAAACTTCTTTGAGGCGCACAATAAAACACACCCATCTGGAAACCAACATCTATGACAGCTGATTTGTCACAATGGCCTGCCATAAATAAGTGTCAAATTGCTGGAACCTTGCAATCCAGATCCAACAAGAGTAATGTGTGATTTCACATTTCTCTGAACCCAGAGCTGACCTTATATTAACAGCATGTTAGTTGAAAGTAGAAACAGAGAAAAGGGAATGGGATAAGACAGAGAAACATAGACACTCTATATCGTCACACTGACTTGACTTGACTTGGCCTGACCTGACCTGTACTGTAGCAACAATGATATCTAAAGAGAAGAGACGATTTTTTGTATGCCTGTGTTGTTGACATTGGCAACTAACTTTTCGAAATACATCTGTACACCTGTTGATATTTATTTTCCACTCTGTACTCTGTGCCACGGAAGAGAGCTCACACAGTTGGTGTTATATACTCTTCTGAAGTGATGCCTGCTCCACACTCTGCCTGTGATATGACTGCAGTGCATTGGAATTCCAAACATTGTAATATAGCTCCGTGCAGCACGTGGCATATCACATATACCCATTCCATACATCTCTGCGGTCTTAAAAGCACAGGAATGGCCGGTGATGCTGGTAATGATTCCTGACATATACTGAGCACTGACCCGAGGCCCTGCCCATCTCTAGGGGAAGCTCTGCAGTGCACCCCTAGAAAACTGATGCAATTAGGAAGTGGAACCCCGAAAAGCGTGCACGTGCTGACATGTAGAAAATGGAATTGCTTTTGGGTGCCGGAGTGAGAGGTGGAGGCACAGACAGACAAGCATTACGCTCTCACTTACGAACAGTAAACAGCCTTGCTCCAAATTGGTGTATTTTTTCCCTCAGTGAAGAGCAGGCACAGCTGGGGTGGCGGGGAGGGCTAGTGAAGTGAGCCAGTGTGCGCAATGGCGAGAGAGCCCGAAAGCGCGCGATGCTGAGCATTTCTGGAAAATACAACATGGCATCACGGACAACGGGAGGGAGGGTGGGGGGAGACACGGACTTCGGTAGGTAGGGAGGGTGAGGGAGAGAAGGCACGGACAATGGGAGGGCGGGCGGGGGGTGGGGGAGGAGGGGAGAATGCACGGACAACTTGAGGGGAAAAGAAGGCACGGACAACGGGAGGGAGGTTGGAGGGGAGGAAAACGGCACGACAACGAGAATCCAGGCTATTTCAAAAGTGAAAGCAGGCATGGCCGCTAAATGTAAGGGAAGCACGTCGTCCACCTAATGGAGAAACTAAATAAAGGAAATAGTATGCGCCCCGTGTAACAATCAAGTAAAGGGGCCAGTAGCCATGGGAGGATACAAATAACGACATGGCTGTACTAAGGAGGGACTAACAAGCCTCATAATGAATCAGAATTCAGCATTTACAAAGGACAAACACACAAGCCAATGAAAAATAAGGGTGGGGGAGTGGACGGGGCTTCTCTCCGTACTGAACTGCCACAGCTGTTCATAGAGAGGGGCTTGCGCGCTGGCTCACCCTCAACCTAAAAATGAGGCTCTGGTGGCACTGAGGGCTTGCAAATATGCCCCCTTTATGTTCCCAATGGATGTCTCATTGTAGATCTAGAAGGCACAAAATACGAGTTCATATACTGACAATAGACTCTGTGTGAAACTAGCAAAGAAAAAATAACTTTTGGAGAGTTCCTGTAAAGATATACAAGTTCAAGTCAACATCCTTAAACGAGTGAGGTGCAAGTATACTTCTCTGAACGCAAAATGTCTTTGTCAACTTCTTTGAATAACTTGTTACAAGCTCTTCAATTTCTATGTAGTAAGTCCTGGCTGCAGCATTTATGTATCACAATTGCCTAACAATGACGCTATGGTGAATGGGCAACTTAAACTCTAAGGGGCCGATTCCGATCTCGCTCGGACAGCCCTCTGAGAGCTGTCCGTAGCGTTACCTTACAACCGACTCGTTCCGGGAGCCGGTCCGTCCGAACGATGAAGTACGTTGCGCAAATGTGTCCAAATCCCGACCGACACGTACGCTCCGATTCCAGCTACATTTCCCGTACGAGCCGGATCCGTAAATGCTGAATAGAGTCGCCCGGAAGCATTTTCACAGCAGTTTCCGGCCGGCCAAGTACGATGCGTACGTCCTACGCACCGAACAGGTCGCCACCTCCAGGATGTCACATCATCTGGAAGAGCAGTATTTCAGGTACGATTCGTGCCACAACACGATCTACGCCTACGAGACGAACCACCGATCAACACCTACGAGACAAACCAACCATGAATCCGATCGCGCAGGTCATCCCTGTACTGTACATCTATGACCGGATCAACAACAGGAACCGACACGTACGTCGCAGATGGTAAGTCAGACACCCACCACACAAACAAGCGTCACGAACCAGCGAAATGCAAAACACACACATAGGGGGTGGATATCCCTCTCCACCAGAATTGCCCAACCCATAGGGGTTGGATGGCTACCACTACCAGCATTGTCCAGCACATAGGGGGCTTGATGGCTATCACTACCAGCAGTCCCTACTCATAGGGTGGGGGATGGCAATCACCACCAGTAGTCCCCACCCATAGGGGGTGGATGGCTACCACTACCAGTAGTCCCTACTTATAGGGGGGGTGGCTATCACTACCAGCATTGTCCAGCCCATAGGGGGATGGATGGCTATCACTACCAGCAGTCCCTACTCATAGAGTGGGGGATGGCTATCACCACCAGTAGTCCCCACCCATAGGGGGTGGATGGCTACCACTACCAGCATTGTCCAGCCCATAGGGGGCTTGATGGCTATCACTACCAGCAGTCCCTACTCATAGGGTGGGGGATGGCTATCACTACCAGTAGTCCCCACCCATAGGGGGTGGATGGCTACCACTACCAGCATTGTCTAGCCCATAGGGGGCTGGATGGCTATCACTACCAGCAGTCCCTACCCATAGGGGGGTGGATGGCTATCACTACCAGCAGTCCCTATTCATAGGGGGGATGGCTATCACTACCAGTAGTCCCTACTCATAGGGTGGGGGATGGCTATCACTACCAGCATTGTCCAGCCCATAGGGGGCTGGATGGCTACCACCACCACCATTGTCCAGCCCATAGGGGGCTTGATGGCTATCACTACCAGCAGTCCCTACTCATAGGGGGGGTTTACTATCACTACCAGTAGTTCCTACTCATAGGGGGGGATGGCTAACACCACTAGCATTCCCACCCATAGGGGTGGTAGGCCAACACACCCCCCCCCCACCATCATGGCAAGATTGTGTATTGTGTGGAAACTGCCTCCAACAGTGACACTGAAAGGGAACACATACTGTAACTCCCATCACAGTTGTGACCAAAAGGTGAATGTGGGGCTCAAACCCCAAGCATTTTCAGGAACATTGTGGGAATGGGGTTTAACCCCCCCTCACTACAGTGACCAAAAGGTGAGTGTGGGGTCCAAAACACCAGCATATCAGGAACATTGTGGTAATGGGGTTAAACCCCCCATCACCACAGTGACCAAAAGGTGAATGTGGGGTCCAAAACTCCAGCAAATCTGGAACATTGTGGAAATGGGGTTTAACCCCCCTCACTACAGTGACCAAAAGGTGAGTGTGGGGTCCAAAACTCCAGCATATCAGGAACATTGTGGTAATGGGGTTAGACCCCCCCTCACCACAGTGACCAAAAGGTGAATGTGGGGTCCAAAACTCCAGCAAATCTGGAACATTGTGGTAATGGGGTTTAACCCCCCCTCACTACAGTGACCAAAAGGTGAGCGGGGGCTTAAAAATACCATCATCTGCAAACCAGCATGGTCCTAACACCACAAGCAATGTAGTGGCAAAGTAGTGGTTGTGTTGCAAACAAACATAGATCTGTTGAGTGAAAGATTTTTGTGTCGTCTAAAAAACCCTCTGCCATGTGCAGTAAAGCATCGCACATGGGGGCTGACAATGCCTCCGATGTCCAATTAGACAATGTAAGAAGGGACCATCATAATGCATACACACATATGTTCACTAACAGACACACATACTAAGGAATCCTGTGGAGACTGCAGCTTTTCGGTGATCAAGTCCCATACCATGGCAGCAATGGGACATACTAACCATGATGAATGTGCAGACTGATGGGGGCGTGGCTAACCAGCCAACATGGCAGACGCGAGTCTCTAACGCTCCGACCGACATCCCCTTCTAATCCGGCACAATTATCCTCACAGTATGCCATCCGCGCTGGAAACACGCGGGACCAGACAGCCAAGGAGCCACTGATGCCAGGGAGCCCCAAAACTTACCGTTTCACTCCACGTAACTGCAGTTGCGGCCGAGGTGAGAAGCGCGGCCTGCACACTGAGACGCCGTGCGGAGGCAGCCTGCGACGGAGGGCGGCCGCCCGCGCCGGAGCAGCGACCTTTGGCTGAGGCGGCGAACCGCCAGAGCGGAGGGGCGGCTAACTCCCTACCGGACCCCCAGGACCGTGAGTAGCGTGGCCGCAGCGAGCACGGCTGCGGGGGTGCGCGCATGGCGCCGACCTGCAGAGGCGCCTACTGAACTCGACTGCAGGTGCGAGGGCCTTCCCGATCGTCGGACCCCTGGCGGGCCGGATCCTCGCCGTAGTCTTGCCGGTGGGACAAGTGGGCGGCAACTGTGGAAAGGACTGCGGCCCCTGCGGCACAGCTCAGGATCGTTGTGGGAAAACTGAGGCGCCTAGCGCTTGCGCGCCTGGGACCAGCGCTGGTGACACCCTGCCCCTGGGACTCCTGGTGAGTGACACGCTGCAGCGAAGGCCGCAACGGGCGGATGGGCAGGTAGCGGCCCACGGAGAAGCCCGCGGATTGTTCGCCGGTAAAAGTGCGGAGTGAGGAGAGGTGGCTGCACCGATGAGGGTGGGCACATAACGCTAACCACGGAGGCCCTTCCGCCGGAGCTGTGGTGCGTGGTGTGGTGCGGGCCCACATCGCCAAGACCTGGGACTCGTAGCGGGTTGTAGGCACATAGGCCTGACACTGGGTGCAGAGACTGGAAGCGGCGACCGTCCTCCCAACTGGGGAGCGGCCTGGTGCGTGTGCATCATTGAAGCTGGGCGTGGGGGATCTGCTGCAGCCGCGCCGGCAGAGCGAGCGACAAACTCTGGGGGTACAGTGCTGGGGGTGGCCTGCCCTGAGAGCGACAACATGAGAGGAGGTGCATTCTGAGGCCTGCACGGACATTAACGCGGAGGCGACTTTTGGGGCCTAGGCGGCGCTGACACTGAACAAACATACGTGCTGACATGGCGGCTGCTGGGCGCCACGGGAGAGGGCGGCAGAGGCGCTAGGAGAGGGCGGAATTTGCCTTGCCGAGGGGGGGGCGGCCCCCCGTGATGTCACTGTGGCCCGTAGAGGCAAGACACAAACAGCCGGCTGCTAAAGGGAGTCACCTGCAAAAGGGATGGTGTCGCGCCGCTGAGAGGTGCCGAAGCCTAGCAAGACTGAGACGCCACACACAGTGCAACCGCCCCTAACGTACAGACCTGGACACACGGCTCAAGTAACCCACGCCTGCGGGTGAGACAGACGACCCCTCAGATTTCACGTTGTGGCCCTGCCATAGACTAAACCAATCCCACTAACAGCTGGGTGCGCATGCCAACGGCGCAGCAACTTGTGATGGGCCGTATGCGTGCCAAGATACAGCAAGGGCCGCTACGTACGGGAAGTTTGGACCCCCCACGCATGAGAGACGAGGGGGAGATGGAGCCAATGTCCACGGCCCTGGCAGCCTAAATGGACTCGGTGCTTGCAGCAGTGGAGAAAATTGGTGCCAAACTAGAACATACCAGAACCTCTCTGGAAACCCGAATTGATAAAGTTACCTCAGACTTCACGCTCCTGCATGCAGATCACCGTAAACTGTCCGAAAAAGTCACCATCCAGGGCCAGACACTCAAGGAGCTTCAGCCTGTCACTCAAAGTCACGCTGCTGCGCTGCAAGACATGATGGATCGTATGCATGCCCTGGAACATAAAGTAGAAGATGCGGAGGGACGATCCCGCCGCAACAACATTCGCGTGGTGGGCTTGCCGGAGGGGGAAGAAGGAAGAAATCCAGAGCAATACATTGAACACTGGCTCCGCGACTTACTGCCCCAGGGAACACTGTCGCCGCAGTTTGCGGTGGAGAGGGCCCATCGTGTGCCGGCACAGAAACCCCAACCGGGAGCCAGGCCACGCCCATTCCTTTTTAAACTTCTCAACTATAGGGATAGAGATGCAGTGTTACGTGAAACTCGAAAACTGGAAGGCCTCAAAGTGAGCGGCAGTCAAGTCATGTTATTCCCAGACTACACTGCCCTCGTGCAACGCCGCAGAAGCAACTATGCGGCAGTGAAGCGCCAACTCAGAGAACTGGAACTGCCCTACTCCCTGTTGTTCCCCGCCAAGCTGCGGGTGGTAACGAAAGGGGGGACCCTCTTCTTTGATTCCCCTGCGGAGGCGTGGGACTGGTTGGAGGAGTCGGGGCTGTGGACAGGAACATGACCACCGGGCCCGGATGGCGACAACTCAACAGGCAGGAGAACTCGACGGCGTGGAAGGCGCAGGACATTATGAAACGCAAAATCGGGGACAGCAGCTCCGAGTCCGGAGAAAATCAGAATGGAGCGACAGGATGTTCTGGAGGCGGTTGCAACTCTCGGAACAGCACACAGCAGAGAGCGCTTGGAAACCTACATACGAGACACAGCAGTTGCTAGCGGCTCGTCGTCACCATCAACCGAAGTATCTGAAGACCTCTGCTTACCAGTGGTGACCCCACAGACTGCTGATGGCATCATAGGATAGAACAATATCGTGTTGAACTCTGTCACAGGCAGCTCAGGCAAGTAGAGCTCTGTTTGTTAACTTGTGTATTTTAAAGTGCACTAGAGGTGGGGGAGACACTGATAGGTTAGCAACCGCCCACAATCCATTATGCGACAGCTAGGAGACTACTAGGCCCACGGCTTGCCACCCTGCGCACACTACTGCAGAGAATAGGCGCGCACAAGGCGGCACGCAGCCTTAATCCACGCTGGTTCCGCACACTGACCTAGGTGATTACTTGGATGGCACACCTAATACACAGGAATGGGGGGGATGGTCACGGCAAAGCACTGCCTATACGCGCGACCCCACCAGGCAATATACTGAACTAGTTTATACTTCTAAGTTGTTACAGAAGTTTGGACGGACATCTCCGCAGAGTTCGCCCCAGCTGTTATGACGTTCAAAGTTGATTTACTGCTTTTGTTACAGCAGACCGGTACACCTCTGCCCACCCCTGGCCCACACTGAAGTCACACCCCCAAAGGACGTTCCTTTTTGAGTTTCTGCTTGCATCCTAGTCCTTTGGGTTCCAAAGGGTCCCTCTCTTTTTTTAAGAAGCCACACACGTCAAGACGCATCCCACTCCCGACGCCCCAGATGACCAAATACTCTAGCAATGACGCGAGCTAACATAATCACATGGAATATACGCGGCATGCACACACCCGTGCGGCGCTATTCCATATTCGCTTACCTCCAGAGACACTTGGTCGGTATTGCCCTATTGCAAGAAACACACATGACGCAGGCGGAACTAGACAGACTACGCTGCAGAGGGCAGGTGTATGGCACTGTATACTCAGCACATGCGAGGGGTACGTTAATCTGGGTGAGGGCGGGCATCCCGTTTGACTGTACAGACGTGGTAACAGACCACGAAGACAGATACACCTTAGTACGTGGGACACTTAATGGTCAATCGATACTGTTGGGCTCGATATATGCTCCGAATGTAGACCAGCCATCCTTCCTAACGCAGTTGTCATTAGTCTTGACCCCTTACACTAGGCTCCCCTGGTTATTGGCTGGGGATTTCAATTCGGTGCTCAACGTGCACATAGACAGGTCGTTCCCCCCCTTCGCAAGACATCTGCTGTGTCAAATGCGCAGGCGCTCACAGACTGGCTCTCACACTGGGCATTGTTGGATATGTGGCGTGTCCTTCATCCTAACGAGCGTATTTACTCCTACTACTCTGCAGTGCATGACCTACATGTATGACTAGATAGGGTGGTGGGCTCCCAATCCCTGCTTCCACTAGTCGCGAGATCGGAATACCTAGGGCGGACGCACTCCGATCATAATCCTCTGTGGATTCAACTCAGCTGGGAGGCTGATCGTCCCCCCATACCCACATGGCGCCTCCAAATGTCCGCACTAGAAGACCCCAAATTTCGTTCGTCACTGAGGACGGCTATCCACACATGTTTTGACCTCAACGAAGGTACAGCAAGCAATGCACTAGTGGAGTGGGATGCCCTCAAAATAGCGATTAGGGGCCACTGTCTAGGGGCCACATGGAACATACTTAAACAGCTATCATTCTCACTTGCCCGCTTAGAATCCCAGTTGCTGCAATATGAATGTGAAAGAGAAGGGAGAGGCAGGCACTCGGACCATCTGGAAAGACTACGCGCCCAACATGCGGAGCTCCTGGAGCGATTGAGGTGCCACAACTACACAGCTCATACAGCTCGCACACACGCCACAGCTGATAGGGCAGGCCGCCTACTTGCCTGGCTACTAAAGCAAGAGAGTAATCGCACCCCGATCGGAGCCATACACACATCAGAGGGGATTCTAGTGTACACGCAGCGAGAGATACATAAGGTAATGACAGACCACTACACACAACTGTACCAATCCAGGGGCGCTGCTCGGGTCATGATCTGGAGAGATTTTTAGACTCTGTCCGACTACCCATTGCCTCAGAAGCACATCAGGAGACGCTTAATAGCCCCCTCACTTTGGAGGAGATTGGGGAGGCAATTGGGTCCATGGCGTCTGGGAAAACGCCTGGGCCGGATGGCCTGCCTGCCGAATACTATAAGGCTTATCGTGAGTCTTTGGTGCAACACCTTCACACTCTATACACTACAGCACTGGAGGAGGGCACATTGCCCCCCTCGATGCGTGAAGCATACCTGGTGTCCTTGCTAAAGCCAGACAGGGACCCCACGGCCCTCGGTTCATATAGACCCTTGGCGTTACTCAACGCGGACTATAAGATACTCGCTAAAGTACTAGCGGAAAGATTGGCGCTGGCAGTCCCCGACTTGGTCCATGTTGACCAAAACGGATTTGTCCCCATGCGGAGCATGTCACTGAACTTGCGAAGGCTTTTCAGGGTGGTGACGGATAGCACACAGAAGTGGCCCAGAGCGGGATGCCTCATGTTAGACCTGGAAAAGGCATTTGATTGCTTAGAATGGGGCTACCTGTCGGCAGTGTTGCTGCGATATGAGCTGGGCCCGGGATTTCTTCAAATGGTCGACTTATTATACAAAAGTCCCACAGTTCGGGAACGGTTAGGGCCATACACTTCTGATGCCATACCGGTGCGCAGGGGTACCAGGCAGGGGTGCCCGCTGTCACCCCTACTATTCGCACTGGCAATAGAACCCCTAGCGGCGGCGCTACGTGCAACGTTGGGGGATGGGATACCCCTGGGCAATGCGGTGCACCAAGTGTCGCTATACGCGGATGACCTATTGGTCTATGTCAGAGACATAGACAACATACCAGCTCAACTGGCACACACACTGCAGGACTTTGCTGCTATTTCGGGACTCCGAGTGAATGCCAACAAGTCCTGTATCTATGCGTTCAGGGAAGGATGCCAAGACCCAGGATATACACTGAATGGTGCAAGGGTACAGTGGAGGGAGTGCACCTTCCGCTACCTAGGGATTCAGGTTTACCGCCAACCGAAAGACCTGTTTGACGGAAACCTGGGAAGGGCCTTAACAGCGATCAAGTCTCAGGTACGCTTTTGGAGCACACTCCCGCTGACGGTCACTGGCAGGGTAGCACTAGCTAAGATGGTGATCCTTCCCCGGCTCCTGTATTACTTCGTTAATTTTAATTTACCTCTTTATGTTCCTGCAGCCTTCTTCACTACACTCACTAAACTGCTCAGGGACTTTCCCTGGGGGGATGCCCGGCGCAGAATGGCACTAACAAAACTATATTTGCCCACTGACCAGGGGGGTCTTCCCGCGCCTTGTTTCCAACACTATTATTTAGCTGCACAGCTGCAGTGGATAGCCCGCTGGCTTGCGGATAGGGGCTGCGAAGATACGGCGACCACACTGCCACCGCATTCATTGGAGCAAATAATCAGACTCTTTCACCCAGCTACCAAAGCCGCACCACCAGCGCCGCTTCTACTAGCGGTGGCGTACAAATGCTATCGCAGGTGTCAATATCTCACTAGAGCTATTGTCCCTTACGCACCAGCAATACCATTGGAGGGATCCCCTAGTGGACCCGGGGTACTCACACCTCTTTCACTCACGGAATGGCGGGAGGCCGATATACAGACCCTGGGAGATCTATACAGAGATCGCACACTTATACCATATGAGTCCTTGGTAGTGGACGAGGGACTTCCGCCGGGGCAATTCCTAATACACCGCTCATTGATAGCGACACTGACTGCCAGATGGGGGGACATTGTTGTATTCCGCTTTAGATGTCCGTATATAGGTTTTCCTGAATCATGTCCTTATATAGGCACAATTCGCATTGCCCTTATATAGGCATAGAATCCCAGTCCTTATTTAGGCATTAACCGTGCACTCCAAATGCAGGCATGGTCACCGACATCCGTCCACCCTAACGTCACAATGAGTTCTTAGAAACCAGACCCTTAAGCTTCGGGAGTTCCCCTAGCACAGGACTATTGATTTCTCCAAGAACTCATCTATTATGTATGAACCATTATACCTTAAGGGTTCATTCCTGACGTCTTCCTCTGTCCGACTTCACGTCAATGCTAACATTCCAAGACACCACCAGGTATAAATATACCTTCCCTTGCCCAAGCAAGTTAGAGGAGACCTTGACTTCAGAGGAGCCCATATCCCGGCCTGACGCACTGAGAAGACGCTGTCATTCCTGCACGCAGACTAATCCAGCTTCCAGTGATCTGACTCCCTTCGCGGGGTGTTAGAGTTCCAGATCCGGAAAGAGATTCCCACCTCTCTCATTCTCAAGGTATGGAGCTGACTAGAACCTAGAGGGACTCTTGGCATACTAGACTCTTGGCATACTAGACTCTTAGTATATCATACTAGAGAATACTTCGCCTACTTCTTACCTTTCCCTACACCTAGACTAGGTTAGGTACATTGGGGTAGAACTAGCTTAGAGACGCATCGTATGAGTACTCGCATTTTTAGCTCATGTTATTTATGTACGTGAGTATATGCTAAAAGATAATGCTATCGCAGTATTATTTATTTCTACTGCTTACGCTGTACATTATTTATCTTGCATACTGTCTTGTGATCATAACAGCACATATCTCTTACACGAGAAACAAGACTGTTCAATAAACCCTTTTTATTGAAACGCCCGTCTTTCCTTTCTGTGTAACTCTGTAGAAACTAAGTATGCACGATTGACTGAGTGAAACTATTATCTATTGTTTCCACAATTCTGAGACGTGTTCCGATTCTAAAGGGAAACAAAGTTGTCATGTTTTTCAGTTGCCAGAAACTACTCCCTTCTTGTTCTCAAGGAGTTTCTAGTGGCCTCTGAGCTAGCTGGCACAAGTAATTAAGTTTAATATACTCGATAGGGACATACCGACCTCAGTCCTATGTCAAACCTATAGGGTATATTATTCCAATGCGCAGAGCCTATTAGGGAAATAGGAACTACACTACATGGCGCCCAAACGTTTGGTAAGGCAGTAATTAAACGCTAGATACTGAGTAACTCAGTCGTGCTTTTCTCTCAGAGACCCCTACTCACAAACTCCATAAGACATCTGGAGTGGGTAGGGTTAAATATCCGCCAAAGCTAAATAGGACAAAAACCCTATATATTAGCTATTTTGGTTTGTTCAACGTTGAAGGATACAGTGTTCCAAAATATTGTGCACCTTATCTTTTGTTTCCTTGAAACTTGTTCCACATTTTTCAAAAAACAATGTCTGACACCAAAACGGTGGAGCTGCGGCTCAACCAGTCGTAACAGCTTTTAACATTACAAGTTTAAATGAAACCGAGGAGGGTGTCATAGACATCCATCCAAACTTCAGAAGAGCCATCACTCTAAAACTTTTAAAACACGGTCTACCACCGAGAGGAGGTAGAGCAGTTTTCGTGATAGAGGCACATGAATCCTTTCAGACAGAGGTATTCTATTCATGGATAGTATTCCCAGAATCAAATCCAGTAACAAAAGTGTTTCACTTCTACAAAGAAGATGAACCACCAGAGGAATATATTCCTTTCTAGGATATTGAAATTCCACTAACATACCAGGAGCATCAGCTCTGGTTTAAAGGCGCCCTAAAACATCACAAAAACATTACCAGGCTCGGTCCACTAGGTAGACCAGGAGCAACATGGCCGATTCTAGCCGGCTACACACCTCATCCTGACATTGAAGAGATGTCAGACGAGGAATTACTTACTCAACAATACAGAGTTAATAAAAATTTACAGACAATTAGTCCAATATGTCATGCGGACTCTCACAGTCCAACCACCATTGACAATTCCAAATCAAACCCCTCAACAGGGGAATACACTAAAAATTACTCCACAGACTTTACAAGCAGTCATGGGTAAAATGCCCACAAAACGTGAGCAAATTCCATTCTGGATAGCTCAAACAATTACTCATATAGAAGCAGTATTTCCTAATACTAGCCCTTATGAGAAACACAGAATACTAACAATCTGTTTACCAATGGGTATCACACCACAACTGGAAGATTGCACCACTTGGGGCGCAGTCTTTGCTGCCATCTATACTAAAACACATGGCGTTCCGTCAATTGCAGTAATACCAGATGTCCTGAAACAAATTCAAAATGAATACGGGGCAGAGCCTGCTCTAAATTTAGGTATGAAATTACTGAAAAATTTCGACCAGGTCTCAACAATAATATTATCTAATATTAAAGGGGAGGCAGCATCAGTGGCGATCCGCCAACGCTTAAGGGAATTTGATGTAACAGAACATCAACCCAGAATAATAGAACAATCTTATGCAGAATTAGGCAGAGATAGTTTGGGTGGAAGACCATTGAAGCCAAAACTATCTGAGAATCCTGAAAAGGACTCTAATAAACAAACTCCTACATCTTCTAAAAAGAAGTGGGAAACTAATAAACAAAATTCAAACGAGAAACGTTCTCAATCCCGAGGTAGGTCTCCTCAAAAGGAACCCTCTGAAAGGAGGTATAACCTCAGGAATAGGGATAATTTAAGAAAACCTAACAGGTTTCAAGATACTGATACACGTTCCTCTCGTACCTTTCAGATATCGTCACAGACATCGGAAAGAAGAGGACGGTCAGAACATAAAGAAGAACGCGTGAAGTCCAAAGACGACAAACACGTTCAGAAAAATAAATCAAAACCTCAATTCTCGAAAAAGAAGGTAGCAGGTCTGAAGATCAGACATGCCGAGGATACTGAGAACACAACTCAAGAACGGAGAATGGGCTCAGACAATGCTGGACAGTGCTGCAGAAGTCACAATAGCTCGCCAGAACCTGAAGGAACTTCTGGAGATAGTGGACTTGAATGAGTACATCACAGTAGAAACTGTAGACACCAGGATTAGTTCACCACAAAAGTTATATGGAATAACACTCTGAATGGAGGGAGACATACCAAGAAAAGTGAAAGCACTCTTTTGGGAGAAACTTTCAAGGGGTTATGATATACTTCTAGCAGAAAGAGACTGGCCACCACAATTTGTCAGGGAGTGCCCACATGGCGAGGACATTATTATGCCTGCCTTCTCCAACAATATTCCAATTCACCTAAAATATACTTATGCCAGGAAATGGGCAGTTGCCCAGGCCCCAGCATTATATAAAAATCATGTAGGATGGGATGAGGACTCACCTCACCACAAAATACATCTAAAAAATGAACCTACTGCACAAAGGCAGTACCCAATAAAGCAAGAAGCTAAAAAACAGGTCAGGGAGATCTTAGATCAACTTGAATAACAAGGGGTGATTGAAACATGCACCTCCTCAATGAACAATCCTTTGTTTCCTGTCTCCAAACCAGACAATACATATCGTCTAGTTTTGGATTACAGACACTTAAACACTTGTTCTAAAACATTTGCAGTGCAAAATGCACATAGTACAGCATTAATGAATAACATTGTGCGTAAAAAATATAAAACCACATTGGACATTTAAAATGGTTTCTTTTGTCTAAACATAGCACCTGAAAGCAGGTACTTAACAGCTTTCTCAATAATGGGGACCCAGCGTCAATTTTGTAGACTCCCACAAGGGTTCAAGAACAGCCCGGGGTTATTCTCAGCGAGGGTAACAGAGTTACTACAAATTTATGATAATGAGGCATTGTCATATGTCGATGATATCTATCTGACAGACGATGACCTAGATAGGCACTTGAACAGGGTGAGTACCATTATATTGGGCTTCGCCTCTGAGGGCTATAAATTCAATTTTAAAAAATCCAGAATTGCCCATCTCAATGTCCTTTTCCTAGGATATGAGCTTTCAAGTGAAGGCAAGAGCTTGGCAGCTAACTTTTTAGAAAAGTGTGCGCTGCTCCAACCTCCAAAAACGCTGAAAAATGTACAATCCATCCTGGGTTTCCTAAATGTTAGAAGAACATACATTCTAAATTGCGCAGAAAGGGTTAAACCTCTCTACGAATTAATCAAACCGGATTTTTCAATCAAAAATTGGACACAAGAACACACAGAAATCTTGCGTTCACTCCAAGCTAACATGTTAGTAACAAATCACTTACAAACACGCGTAAGTCAACGCAATTTAGTGATCCGAATAATTTCGGGTCAATGCGGATTCACCTACTTAACATTTAATGAGGGTGAAAAAGTACCAATAGCATACAAATCACATTTGTATACACAAGCAGAAATGCGCTTCACTTCAACAGAAAAAATACTGACAGCAGTTCAAACTGCAGTAGCAAAAGAAAGAGCTCTAGCCCAAGGGAAACGCATTATTGTCGTAACTCCAGTACCGGCTTTAGAGGCGGTCACAAAAGCGAGCATTCCAAATGCAAAGGCTTTACATCCTAGATGGATACAATGGGTTAATTCTCTTGCTGCAACAGATGTTGAATATGTTTTTGATCCTGATTTAAAAACACAAGCGTTCCTGCAATATGAACATGAATGTCCTCTGCCCACTGAAATTCTGCCTCTCGATCAGTATGAATTCATAATTTACACTGACGGATCCGCACAACCCGCAACAGGGAGTAAGCAAGCTTACAGTGCAGCGTGCGCAATCGTTAAAGGTCGCATGCGCGATGGCAACTTCAGACCTATGGTCACAAAAACGAAGTCTCTAGGAGATTGCACAGCTCAGCGAGCTGAACTACAAGCATTCAAACTGGCACTTGAAAGTACAGATAATAGTGTGCGATTATTTCTACTGTGTGCAGTCGTCTAATGAATATATACAAAATTGGCTTGAAAATGGGTTCAAAGATGCAAAAGGTGGCACAATAAAGCATAAAACGCTTTGGGAACAATTAGTTCAGTTGAAAAACGAACTACCAAAGGCTCACGTGATCCAAACACTGAGTCATCAACGTGATGGCGTTCATGTTGCAGGGAATTCATTGGCTGACGAAGCCGCAAAGGGGGCTGTTCAGACGGCTTCCGTAGCTGCGATCACTCGTTCAAAAACGAAAATAGACAGTGAGATAATGTTGGCTGTCAATGCTACAAGCAAAGGCAGTGGTGCAGCGTTACCTAAAAGTTTCCACTCAAGTACTCTTATGTAATTGATGCGAACAACGTTCCTTTTGCTCGAATCCCTGGAGTGGGGGATAGGGTAATTCCAAACAAGGAACGCAGATTAGGACTAATCCTAGCAGCACATGAAGGGATAGCCTCTGCCCATGCAGGTATTTCTGCAACAGTATCTTTACTGAAACAAAGATATTGGTGGCCTGGCATTAGGAAGCAGACCAAGAACTATGTTCTGGAATGTGAAATATGCCAACAGATGAAAGTCTCCACAGTGAAACGTCCTGCGCAGACACCCCTGCTAATTTCAGACAAACCATTAGCTTGTGTTTACCTGGACCACTGCAGTCCCTTGCAAAGGGACGGTAACTATAAATATATCATGGTCACAGTGGATTCGTGCTCAAGGTTCCTATGGATATGGCCTCAGCGCTCGGCTGATGCTCGAACTGTTATAAAAGATTTGCGAGTCTTTATCGGCACATACGCAATAGGCACGCTACATTCTGACCAGGGCCCTGCGTTTAGCTCTCGAGCTTACAAAGAAGCCATGGCCAGTCTGGGCGTTGCATTGCGGTACTCCTCTCCGTTTCATCCTGAGGGAAATTCTGTTGTGGAAAGGAAAAACCGGGACATAAAGCAGTCTATAACAGCTAGAGTATTAGGTTTGGGTGATGGCGGGTGGGTCAAACATCTTTATGGGGTCCAACGCTCATTAAATAATTTGCCAAGAAGTTCTCTAGGGGGGTCACTTCATATGAGGTCCTATTTGGGACAAGAATGTGGGTGCCCGATCTGGAATGTAAAGGCACAGTGGTGGAAAATAAACCCTTTGATATCAAAGATCGTTTGGCTGTTTTACAGGATCTAAATGAACTAAGATCGAAACAAAGCAACGTGTTCCTGAAGCCAACCACCACTGGGGAAAAACCGGCAGTCCCAGCAAGGCCTGTCTGGATTCCAAAAGTTGGGGATCTAGTCAGAGAGAAGATTGCGGACAAGAAGAAATTTGGACCTTCTTACAGACAACCAGTACCTGTCCTAGCCGTCCACAGAACAAGAACAGTACTTCTGCCGCCCCTTGCTGGAAAAAAGGAGAAAAGATTTGTGTCCATCGACCTCATCAAACCACAGTAGTAGGCCTCGTGGACTCCGACCTAGTAGCAGACGCACTCCTCTCGCTACTATCCAAGAAGTTCAGACTGAAGGACTGATAACCATCGAGAATTCAGCAGTAACAGATGAAGGACTAAGCAACAATGCTATGGAACTCATCCCTCTTGAAACTCAAGTAACAGTTTGTCCAAATACACCTGTCTACACCAATGTAACAAGTGATCAACTGGTTCCAGCGATTTCAACAAATCCTGATGCAATTTCAACAATTGACAGAACTGCTTCTGGCTATTTCATTAACTTTGATACGTTTTCTGAGGATCCCAGCGAACCTGAAACGAGGCCAGCATCCAAAACTTTCAAAAAACAAGTACAAGACCTTTTTCATTTCCTGAAAAAGACTTATCTGGTTTCACCATGGATTGAACTTTGGGTTATTTCTGGAATATTTTTCTTTCTGCTTTGGCTAGCTTTGGTTATGACTATCAGCGTGCTTATAAATGGCAGATACATCCGTTTGGACATTGAAAGTAAAAATGTGAACTTACTTTTAAAACCACACAAATCATCCCATTGTGAAACAAGAGACTTGTCAGCAGTGAACATCACAGCCGTTCCTATACAGGATGGTATAGTGTGGGACAAAACAGATTTCGATATTTTTGGCCCGACGGAACATTTGAACATTCCACATTTATTTAAGATCTTACTAAGTGATTTTGTTTCATCCAGTACCTATTCTGATGATTGGGACTTTGAAACTGTAAATAACATGATGTTTGACCTAGAAAAATCTGCTGCATTTTCTAATAATGAATATTTAGAGGGTTTATCAGACTATGAACAGCTGTATTGCTATAACCACTATGGTCATAATTTTTTGCATAAATCTGCAACACCTAGAAATGTGTTTATGTTTAACCAATGGGAGCATTGTCCTACACCACCAAAAGGTAGTTCAAAAACATTTGCTAAAAAGTTTCCCTATTTTTCAGGGTACAATGCAATTGATCCAGAATCATTTTACTATAAAAATGTAAACAAAACAGGACAGAAAATGATGTTAACTAATACAAAACAAATTTATTCTGCAGCCTTTATTACCCAACTGTCTAGACATGGATTCGACTTGTGGAAAGACACAATAGACACAAAATCTGTCTGGGGTTCTAAAAATTGGCAAGTGCAGGGGATAGAAGCTTTATTTAGAGCCTGTATCGTCCCTCAGCAAATAATGTTTTTGAATGACACTGTACAACAAATGTCTTGCCTTGGGTTAGCCAAGATCAAAGACATGAATACACCTTCTGTACCAACACCTGCCAGTAATAACAATACACAGGCAGCGGTTACAGTTGACCAAATATTACAACTCAACAGAACAAATCCTGATTTGAGAAAATGGTTGATCTGGCCCACAGACACAAACACCTGTCAAGAAAGATTCCTGAATAAAACACAGGGCTTTACTATTCATAGGCCAGACCCAAGATACGTCCAAAGACAACATCCGGGGGTAGTAACAACATACAGTGTAGGAAAATTATGCCTCGATTGGCTACAGAAATCTACACTTAAGGATGTGAAACAACACTTATCTTTACTTAAAGAAGACGCAGACCTTAGGGAATTCTTGCTAGGACCAAGAAGACTGGGTCAAAAACGTTTCATATATGCCGGCATCTATGCTGCTTATAATGAAGCATGGAAGGTGTCACAGGTAGAGGCCGCAGACAGAATACGTGAACTTGATCGTATTAACTTAGAGAAAACTCTCTCTGTGGTCGACAATGGGTTAACAACTTTGTCATCCAGAATTTATTCATTGGACAACATTGTATCCTCTGCTATTGACATACTGGAACAAGATTTAGCCATGTTACAACAAGGCCTATCTCAGTTACGTTCTTTTATGTTATTAAGCTGGACGCTGCAATCTTTGCGTGCGGGCTATGTGCCTTGGCGTTTTATCAACACGTCGGCTCTGTTTGCAGAATACAATCTAACTGATAAACAGATCGAACTGGCACAAAGGGGAGCAAAGTATACAGTGCTGAGCATTGAGAAACTGGAAAAATTACCATTTACGGTAGCAGAAAAACCAGCTACAGAATGGCTTATTCATGGCAAAATAACTCTGCCTGTCATTACTTTTCAGTTTCAGTATTGCCTCAAACGAATGCAATCAGGCAAATATGAAAGGTTGGGTAAAGAATACATTAAGACATCCTGGGATTTACCATACACATATAGATGTTGGAGTGGGGATCGTGAAGTGTTTCTAAGCGGTACACACTGTGAAAATGCACTAAGCGGTTCACTAATTTGTCAGGACATATCTTTGCACGGGGCTTGTAATGGTTCTGTGGCAAATTTGTCCTGCCACTAGCTAGGTACACCAGCTGCTGTGATTAATCCAACATTTGGCCAACTTTCTAATGGGAGTTACCTCATGTTGAATGATCAGAGTTGCTGTGGCATGCTGCCAGGCATCCCATATCTAGTAACGGTAGACTCCAGGGTCACTTGCTGTATGCAAGTATTGTTTGCCCCAATAGACACAGTCAGGGAGTCACCTTTATGGCCTTCGTTGAATGTCTCTATTTTACGATTTGATACTTTAAGCAGAATGAAAGCCATGCTTATACAAGAAACAGTGCCTTTGACCTCGGCCAAAGAAACCTATGATCTTCAAATTGCAAGGACTTCGGCTGAGATACATGCTTTAATAAGTACAAACTGCCCTATACATTTCGTAGAAATGATAGGACGTATCTTTAACATGTCAGATACAAGCGGAATTGTACATGTATTTAAGACCATCTGTTCCGGACTATTAGCACCTTTCCAGGCTGTCCTCGGAATCATCCCAAACTTCGCACATTCGGTGTTTGGTGGTGTGCCGTTAATTCTAGCACTTGTTGCAGGAATTCTGTTTCTATTCCTCCTACTACGCTATGGCAAGCCTCTTCGCCAACATCACTCCGAGCGATGTGGAGAGAGCCCTCCTTGAACGGAAATGCCGTGAGCGAATAGTACAGCTTTTGGGCATGCCTCGTCTACGGGAACTTAATACAACTTGGTTCCTGTCATTCAGACCAATCTGGCAAGATTGCATCTTACCTGTTCTACGCTGCCTGCTTTGCGGTGAAGAATGCGTGCTAGACACCTGTCTAACACTCCCATCAGTCATGCCAACGGATATCGATACTCTGCTGGACCCGATAACGGCCCATGCTCTGTGTTGTCCCCAGAGGCTACCAATCCTGATGACGGCATTCATTGAGATCTCACAGACGCTTCCTGCTGCTGCTGAGGTACGAGATGGATCGACAGGCACACAGGTAACAACGGACGCGAACATTGCTGCGGCATCCCGTGCTGAAGGCAATGCTTCTCATCTCTGTGCGATTAACATTCTGAATGAGGTGTTCCAAATGTCACCAACATTGGTTGACGATATTTTGTCTATTGAAATAGATGATCTAATGCTTCCGCCAGACCCATACACTGACTTTGATTCGGCTCACAGTGTACCAGGGCAACCATGAAATTTGACCTTCATATTTTCAAAACTTGGAACTTTTCCCAGAATTGAACTTTTTCTCTTAAATTTTTGAAATGACATGGCAAAGAACAATCTTCTCACAGTAGAACTAGTCTTATAGAACGGACTTCTTTGAATACTTCCAGGGACACATTGTCACCTTACTTGTCTAACATTTCGTTTAATTCCATGATATGCAATGGCTTTGATTTTAAGAACTTATCGACCATTTCGTCATATGTATATATTTCTGTTTCATTCACGTTGCATTTACTTCCATTATATGCTTAGAATGAAAACGATGCTTTAAATGTACAGTACCTATTGCATTTCAACAGTTTTGAGCTTCTTTTAAAATGCTTTTAGAAATGTTTTTAGCAACATGTGGTACTCAATTTTATGTTTAGCATTTAAATGTTTAGCATTTAGTATTATCGTTCATTCGAAAGTGGAATGGGTGTTGTATTCCGCTTTATATGTCCGTATATAGGTTTTCCTGAATCATGTCCTTATATAGGCACAATTTGCATTGCCCTTATATAGGCATAGAGTCCCAGTCCTTATTTAGGCATTAACCGTGCACTCCAAATACAGGCATGGTCACCGACATCCGTCGACCCTAACGTCACAACGAGTTCTTAGAAACCAGACCCTTAAGCTTCGGGAGTTCCCCTAGCACAGGACTATTGATTTCTCCAAGAACTCATCTATTATGTATGAACCATTATACCTTAAGGGTTCATTCCTGATGTCTTCCTCTGTCCGACTTCATGTCAATGCTAACATTCCAAGACACCTACCAGGTATAAATATACCTTCCCTTGCCCAAGCAAGTTAGAGGAGACCTCGACTTCAGAGGAGCCCGTATACCGGCCTGACGCACTGAGAAGACGCTGTCATTTCTGCACGCAGATGAATCCAGCTTCCAGTGACCTGACTTCCTTCGCGGGGTGTTAGAGTTCCAGATCCGGAAAGAGATTCCCACCTCTCTCATTCTCAAGGTATGGAGCTGACTAGAACCTAGAGGGACTCTTGGCATACTAGACTCTTGTCATACTAGACTCTTGGCATACAAGACTCTTAGTATATCATACTAGAGATTACTTCGCCTACTTCTTACCTTTCCCTACACCTAGACTAGGTTAGGTACATTGGGGTAGAACTAGCTTAGAGACGCATCGTATGAGTACTCGCATTTTTAGCTCATGTTATTTATGTACGTGAATATATGCTAAAAGATAATGCTATCGCAGTATTATTTATTTCTACTGCTTACGCTGTACATTATTTATCTTGCATACTGTCTTGTGATCATAACAGCACATATCTCTTACACGAGAAACGAGACTGTTCAATAAACCCTTTTTATTGAAACGCCCGTCTTTCCTTTCTGTGTAACTCTGTAGAAACTAAGCATGCACGATTGACTGAGTGAAACTGTTATCTATTGTTTCCACGATTCTGAGACGTGTTCCGATTCTAAAGGGAAACAAAGTTGTCATGTTTTTCGGTTGCCAGAAACTACTCCCTTCTTGTTCTCAAGGAGTTTCTAGTGGCCTCTGAGCTAGCTGGCACAAGTAATTAAGTTTAATATACTCGATAGGGACATACCGACCTCAGTCCTATGTCAAACCTATAGGGTATATTATTCCAATGCGCAGAGCCTATTAGGGAAATAGGAACTACACTACAACATGACCACAGAACCGAGCCAACACCTTACCATACAGTACCTCCACGTCATGGGGCGAGGCAGAACCTGGTTTGCTGGTTTGCGGCGTCACTCCGAACACTTGTAGCGATAAGTCTAGATCTGCTCCGCCGTAAATGGGAGCTGGACTTAGGGCGACAACTGGCAGACAAGGAGTGGGAAAGGATACTTAAAAGCCCAGTACGTATACCTAGAAACATGAGATTCCGTCAAATACAATTATTATTGTCCATAGAGCATATCTTACGCCTGAGACGATTAACAGATACTTTCATCGTACTGATGCAGCATGTCCTAGATGCGCCGAAACAGGGGCCGGGTTAATACACATGCTGTGGAGTTGTTCCAAACTATGCACATATTGGCACACAATTAGTAGGCTATTATACGCATGTACATGCCGAGATATACCCTTTGAATGGACTGTATACCTACTACATCACTTTAGAAGGACCCCTGCCACGAAAGTGTCATCCCGGTTTCTAGACCTGGGGCTAGTGGTCGCCAAGCGGCTTTTAACTAAACGGTGGAAGGCACAAGACCCACCACACATGCGGGCATGGCGATATTCGCTCTTAGCATGGGCCAAAGCAGAGGGAATCGCCATCCTGAGGGAGGAAACACTGGGGCTGCGGAAGGAGCCCATAACAGCCCAATGGGAGGGACTACTCCGAGCCTTACAGCAAACGGAGGAGGACGGCTCTGGGGGGCAGCCCGAGAGAGAGGGATGCGAGCAAGCAGTGAGGGACGTGCGCCCCATCAGTGAACTGCCGTAATATTCCAAATATGTATATAAGCTGATTGACACACAGCGTAGACGTAGTCACTGCTGGTGAGTGGGGGCAACCACCAAGTTGGTAGTAAGCATTGGGATGATGGGTGTGGGGGGGGGCAGTGGGAGGGATAATCACACAAGTACTGGTCAATGCTGTTGTTGGGTTTTTAATTTGTTCTCACTCATAACATCTGTTCAGAAGCCCATGATGAATGAGCTGGAAGGACTCTGTACAACGTACTAATGAAAACACGCTATTATTGAACTGTAACCACTGCCCTTTGTGCAATGGATTGAGCGCTAAGATCAGGCTTGCTCCTGAACAAAGTTGTCATAGGCACCCATGGTATGCTCAACATCCATACAAAAGTAATGTACATCAATTATTGGCAGACGGTCTTATGTATAGATGGCTATCCAAACGTATGTTGCCTTTCATGAATATGCAAAAAGAAAAATCAATAAAAACAGATTTAAATAAAAAAATGAATGTGCAGACTGATGAGGTAGGAGTCCCAGAGACAGTAGGAAAAAACCTACAACCAACATCCAGCCAATGGCCCACAAAAGCTATACCAATGCATGGGTGCAGATGCACAAACACAACCAGCCAGCCTCACACTGCATATCGAACACAACATGTGTGTGTGTGTCTCAGTGTACCCAGGCTAGTACGACACACATGATGTGGGCTGAACTCCAATGAGACATATGTGTACACAGTGCAATCCAGAAGTATCTCATGAATTGGGTACCTCTTTGTGGGCAATCAGGCATTGTTAGATGAGTGGGTTCACAACAGACTCATGTGACATAAGCTGGGCGGAACAGCAACCAACACAGCAAGAGACAGACCCACTCCATCAGTACCCACAAGGACCCAACATTGTGGTGACAGTAGCCTGTATGATGATCCCTCTGTGATGACAAATTTGGATGTTGCCCATACTGTGGAGCACAGTCACATGTGCGCACTGAGTCATGTCGTGACAGACCAACTTCCATCACACTCACACACAAAAAACTCACTGGGCATGGCCTGTAATTTAAGGCCACTATGTAGGTAGGGGCCTAGACATGAGACAACTCACATTTGCCCACTCTCAATACCACACACCTTGATCTGCACCAATGTGCATCAGTTAAGCCCACATGGACTGGTGACATTGCACATGCACCTATGACAATCCCAGGGGTGGAGGGGGGATCTAAGGCATACAAACTCATCACACATGGCCAGTCAACAACCCTTGTGAATGTCTTCCACACTGCATAGTATGAGATACATGTGCATGACGTGAAACGTATCAGACACATTGGGATCCCTGTCACAGTCCCAGACCAATGAAGAGCCCTAGGAGACCCACAAAGAACACATGTTGACATCATCCAACATTGAAGGCTAGGATCTGATGAGTGTGAGCAGTCACACACACATACAAGTGACCCAGTCACAGAAAGACACCACATAGTGAAAACAACCTGATGTTGGAAACACAAAAGTGCCTTGGGGAATCCAGAATATGTCCCATGTGCGTTTGCCCACATTCCAGGCCCTTACATCAAACACACCCACGGATGACACCCTAATGACCAGTAGTTTTCCATGCACCTACATCCCAGAAAACCTAGGTCAAAGATGTTGGATAAACACAGGACAACTCAGCAAGCATCACAAACAGGAACATCTGCAGGGAATATAGGCTGTGTAGAAAAAGGGAAGGGAACCCACAAAGACATGCTCACAGAACACACAACATGGGCTCAGTCAATGTCACGGAATAACACACTGCCATGAGGTGACTCCACTCATGTGTAAGGTCAGCTGTGCCAAAAGTTGTCTGTGCAGGGCTCTGTCATGTCAGCATAAAACTTGGTCAGTGAGCCAACAATTACAACACCCTGAAAGCTCTGGTCACATCAGCCTGTGTACAGGAGTGACTCTTAAGTTATCTGCATAACATCAAAACACATGTATAGCAAGTTGCACTGATGACACAGATGACTTGTTCATCATTGATGCGCTAATCTGCATGTCCAGTGGAGATGGGCCCACAGTCAGGAAAAAGTACAATGTGCACAAATCTAAGCTCAACATATGTGCAACAGTGTAAGCCAAAGATGTGAAGTTGTGAAAAGAAGGTGACACTCCCTGTGCCAAAATATTGGGATCATGACTACATCAATTTGCAGCAAAGGATGACATGGCTACATACTGTAATGGGACACATATACCATGGACCACATGCAGTCCATCCCATCACCAAATCACTTATTTTCAACAAACACAATAGCAACAGCAACTTAATGACACTCATCAGCAACATCATGTACATTAAATGCAAAGCTAGCAAATAACACAAATTAGCTTTATTTAGCTTGCAAAAATAAACATCTTGATACCATGATCAATCCAAAGGCCAATGGCCAGTCCATTGCAATTGTCCGTTTCGTGTGACATATGACTACTCGTCACATATTGCTTGCCTGCACTGCTACAGCCAGGGGACATCTCCCCTTGGAGGGGCATACATAGGGGCAGGTCAGGCACCACAGGGACAGGATCAGGGGATAGCAGTATGGGGCAGGGGAGGTGTGGTGGGTACAGGAGTGTCAGTGGCAACTGCAGTGGATGTGTCTGATACAGTGGGCGCCGTCACCACTGCAGTGCCCAAGTCAGACGGAGTGGACGGGGTCTCCACTGCAGTGCCAATGTCCAAAGGTATTGTTTGGGGCTCAGATGAAGTGGGTAGGTCAGATGGGGGGACACGGTCTCCACAGCAGTCGTAGGAACAGGCTGAGGGTGTGAGGTTGGGGTGGAAGTGCATGTGGAAGGGGGGAGGGCCTAATCATTTTGGGGATAGTGTACCTGTGTGTGGGGGAACCTGGGGCAGGGTATGGCATGGGAACCCTAGGAGTGGTGGCCTGGGGGCTGGAGGACGGAGACTGTGTGGTGGGAGTGCAGGATTGTGGTGGGGTCTTGCTCTTCCTGGTCCTGGAGGATTTGCGGGTGGGGGCCTCAGTGTTCCTGCTCCTGGGGGAGGGTGTGCTTGTGGGGGTTGCTACCCTCTGTGTGTGGTGACTTCCTCTTCCCCTTGTGAGTTGGACCTGATGGATCTGTGGGGAAGAGGCCAAGGTCACAGAGGAAGACCTTCTGGGAAGGGGGGGTTGAAGGTAGAGGTATCTGAGGACTGCGGAGTGGTTGTGGATGCCTGTCTGTGTGTCTGTACCCTATCCCCTGTGTGTGTGCCATCAGTCCCCTGAGTGTGCGTGCTTGCGCGTTTTGCCTTGGACTGACATTGCTGTGTGCTGCTTGTGTCTGTTGTTGTGCGTGCATGTGCCTGTGTGCGTTGGGCAGGTAGGGTAGTGGGGATTGTGGATGGGGCAGAGGTAGGAGGGGTGAGGGACTGTTGGAGGAGGAACACTGCTGCCGTCAGTGAGGAGGCCATGGACTGATTGGTCCGCTGTAGGGCAGACATGTTTGCTGAGATGCCCTCCATGAATGACACCAATTGTGTCAATAGACCGGTGTGAGCATGGAGGACACTCAGCATCGATGTCTGCCCCACATGGATCTGCTTCAGCAAGTCCACAGACTCCACACTCAGGGCAGCAGGGGAGACAGAGGCAATGGGTGCGGTGCCTGGACTGAAGGAGACATGCTCCATAACACGGGAGGCTCCACGGACATCTGGGATGGGAACAGCTGGGAGGGTGGAGATGGTGGTGGTGGTGGCGGGGACAGACTCGCTAGTTGTGGCCTGTGGTCCTATAGCATCCGCCTCCACAAGGGAGTCCTCACTGGAGCTGGAGTGTTCCTCAGCTGAGGTGGTTGTTGCTGAGTGTCCCTCAGTGTGGCTCCCCTCACCCTCCATGCCACTGGGTCCCTCCGTCTCATCCACAGCGGACCCAGTCTGGCTCTGTGCCTCCTCTTGGTCCGTGGAGCTGTCTCCTCCAGTAGCCGTAGATGATGCTGTAAACAAGGAGGAAAAACAGAATCACATTAGTCACCTGTATTGACTTGACACTTGACTGTAATTGCAGCACATCACAGAGCAAGCCCTGGCATTATCAGAAAATCATTGCTTAAATGAATGACACATATGTGAACCAGGCACTTGTCAGTCTGCCAGTCAACCATGCTCCTCGTACCCATCCTGGCAATGGACCCATCTGTCTGGTGCATGTATGATGTCACTAATTATATGTGCAAACATGCACTACATTGCCAGTTTTCTTATCTGCAAGGATTTTGAGTATAATGTGTCATTACACACATATCCCATCTCCTGCCAGTGACTCAGTACTTGTGTCAGTAAATGGGCTGGCCGTAGTCATTGTTGATATGATGGATATGCTTCCATCCCCAGACACCATGATGGCCTCATGTCTTGATAGTCAATGCTACAATGGAGTTCATGCAGGACAACTGACAATACTGCAGGCTCCAGATTGGCATGTGGTACACCATGACACAGGCCAATGAGTCATTACTGGCTCCTGTCACAGGGGCAGTGCATCCAAAAACAACAGTCTGCACCGTGTCACACTCATGTTTTTGTGGGGAATGTAAGCTCTGTAGTGGTCAAGTACACATGTACACCCCATGCTACCCACATTAGAAAGAATATGATGATCACACGTTATCCAAATGAGACATTTGAGTGTGTGATAACACAAATCAGTATACATGAACACATCACAGGCTGACCAGAACAAAGTAAAGCTGCTTGCACATTAATGTGGAATCCACCATTAGGCACAGTCCAGTGATTACACACATATGTTTTACCCTATGTGCAGATCCAACAGCCACAAATCAGATGTCAGTCCATTATAAACATTTTACCACTCTTGAAGTCCAAAAAGCTATGCCAGTCCACAATGACACAGAGTCAGACACCTGATTGCACATTTCGCAATGGTCATGATGTTGGATGACACCCAGGATTAGGAGGACACTTGGCAGGTGGCTATGCATTAGTTACACGCATGAATTTCATTCCTCTGAGGCCCCAACATTGGTCTTACCTGCTGCATGGGTGTGTGGTAAATACCTCAGACACCTATGGTGACCCAGGTCAGCAATTAGAACATTTATGTATGGCCCACACAGAGTACAGGTCAGATTTCTGTCAATGTGCTGACACACGTCAGACAATAGCCCCACTCATGAAGCCCAAATCAATGCACCTGTAGCAGATGCTGTTCCCAACATCAACCTTGGACAACAGCAAGAACACACAACCCAAGTGACACAAGTCACAGACCGAAAGGGACACACCTGGTTATCAGATGAGAATGGGGCATCACCAAATTTAGCCACATGAGTCTTGTCTCAGCAGACAGACGAACTGTGGGAGTGTTACCAGGCTGAAGGGGTGCAAATTGCATGTTAGACATAGTTCACCAAAAAGGCATGAACTTACCCCCTCCTTGCTGCTGTCTGTCCTTCAACTGCCCATCCAGGTCAGGGAAGACCACCATCAGTATCCAGAGCATGTGGGGGGTCAGTGTCCATCGTCCGCCCCATCTGCATGGAGGCGACAGCTTCAGCTGGACTCTGGCTATCCTCCTGGTCCAGCCACGAAGGTCCTGCCACCTCTTCTGGCAGTGGCGGATGCGGCGTTTGAAGACCCCCACAGATCTTACTGCCCGGACGATGGTCTGCCAAATCTCCTGCTTCTGATGGGCATCAACCTGCATGGATGACAAAGTTAGACACCATTGCCACACATGCAACATGTCTGTTCATCACACAGTTGGACATACATGTCCTTTGCTGAAGGGCATATGATGGAAACAGGGAGTGCAACTATGGACATGGGCAGTTGTCCTGTGTGTAAGCCAGCATTGACAACATGATAACAGTGCATGTTAATCCAAAGCAAATACAAAATGCTATTTCTTAGAAACTGCACCTGTACATTACTTGTTTCTACACACTTGGAGACTTACAATTACTCAGTGAGCATGCCTGCCCTTGGTGAACACAATGCTAGTAGTGCTAGTCAGACAACATGCACAATTAGAAAGGCAGTGGACTGCACACTCACCTGCTCCCCTGGTTCCCATACAGCTTGCTGTACTGTTGCAGGAGGCTGTCCAGCAGGGCCTGGTTCTCCTCCTCAGTGAATGCTGGGGCCCTCTCCACAGTACGTGCCATTGCAGTAGCCAGAGGATGCAGAGACAGCAGCAGTGGTAGTGGTAGATGTAGTCCTGTAGCATGTAGTGCAGGCAAGTGAAGTCTCTGGGGAACAGACAGCCTTATATCTGTGCTGCAGAGGCAGAATCTGTCCCATGCATCCAAAGCGATAGGTCCGAGACGTTCGCTTTTTATGAAATTGGCCAATCCATTGCATTGCACGCTTCGTACCCGCATTCCGCATCGTTCAAATATTCCCCATCATGACACCATTGACTTTGATACATTGCTGTTAGGTGCCAACGGAATTTTTTTAACGCGATTCGTACAAGTATCAAAACCGCGTCCGTCTCCATGACAGTCAAGAGCCAATGCGTGCGCCATGCTCGGTCCGTAAATGTACGACGCGTCTTTTGAAAACTCACACGCATCCGTCTCCATTGCAGTCAATAGCCAATGCGTGCACCCGGCTCGGTCCGTAACTGTACGACGCGTCTTTTGAAAACTCACAAGCATCCGTCTCCATTGCAGTCAATAGCCAATGTGTGCGCCCGGCTCGGTCGGTAACTGTACGACGCGTCTTATGAAAACTCACACTCATTCATCTCCATTGCAGTCAATAGCCAATGCGTACACCCGGATCGGACCCTAAGTGAACGACGCATCTCTTGAAATCTCACCCGCGTCTGTCAACATTACAGTCAATAGCCAAAGGATGCCACACACAATATCTTGGCAGGGACTCCGGTGCTCTACAACAAACATACAGCCTGTCACACAGTATATGGAATAACATTTCAGGCTTCATAACATGTGTGGGTATATGTCTCCACATATCATATTGGATGGGGAACTTAGTGGCACACACTCCCAGGATGTGCCATGTTTAATGGGGACAAAAACCATTGTGTGTGAGGCACATCACTACTGTGAGTGACAACTTTGCAGATCAAACCCCGAGGCCTGTACACAGTTCAAGGTGCACATTGTGTGATGACATGTTACATACACCCTGACTCATAGGTTAAATGGACTGTGTGTCACAGGGTGTCCCAGAGCTACCATTGTGTGGTTAATCCAGAGTATGTGCATATTGTGCTACACACGTCTCTGATTGTATGTGGTAGATGTCAATCGTTTACAACATCCATGTGATTATGCCCTGCTAACAAATCTGGTAGCACATCATGTGGGTTTCATGGGTGTGTTGGTACATGTACATCAGACGCTACATCATGACAGTGTCCTTGTGGCACTACAATATCCTTGTGTGTGTGACTGAAAAAGCACCTGTCATGTGGGGAACACATCTATCCTTACTAGTCACTGAGGTGTTTGGAATGTGACATTTGTGCAGATGTACTGTGACAGACCCCATAGATTGTTCACAGCGCAGCATTGCACTTGTTGTGTAACCATGTTGAGCTGAGATGTCAGGTGAGGGGTGCATAGCTGACATATGTGTCCATGCCCAACAGCACACACATCAAGTAATTGTGTCTTGCTATGATGTAGCATGTGATATTTAGCATGATCATTGCCACATATGTAGGGGAACTGACAATCTTTCTTTGCTCTCCTATGTACTGCAGGAGACCAGCTGTCCATAGACCGTTCCCAGACCTTGCAACCATGGCTGAACGTGACTGCATCCGACGGTACTGCTTCACCAGACCACTAATTGAGGAGTTGGCGGAGCAGTTGGCCCCACATTTACAACCTGGCCGGACATATCCATCAGCGCTGACCCCCAAGGTGAAGGTGATGGTAGCCCTACACTTCTTTGCCACCGGTACCTTCAAGTACACTGTGGCTTCTGCTGGTGGGATGTCACAGACCATGTTCAGCTGTGTGCTTCACGATGTTTTGGAGGCGATGTTGCATTTCCTGAACCGGTACATCCAATTCCCAACCCCAGGACAATTCACTGACATAAAGAGTGACTTTTATGCACTGGGAAGGATGCCACATGTCATAGGCTCCATAGATGGAACACATGTGGCTTTGGTACCACCACAAGCACATGAGCAGACATACCGGAACAGAAAACATTTTCACTCCATTAATGCCCTGGTGGTATGTCTGCCGGACATGACAATATCACATGTGTGTGCACGTTTCCCTGGTTTCAGCACACGACGCTTACATCATGCGGAATAGTCGGATCCCAACGATGATGTCACTGCTGCAGAACCAGCGTGCCTGGCTTGTCGGTGTATAATATCTGTTTCCCTTGTGTGTTTTTGGTAAATTTTTATTTCAACCTCTTTTCAGACCCATAAAATGTTTGTTTGTTTGTATGTAGGTGACTCCGGATACCCAAACATGCTGTGGTTGCTGACACCCCTCAGGAACCCTGTGACACTGGTGGAGATACGTTATAATGAGGCACATGGGCAGACCAGGAGAGTGATAGAGCGGACATTTGGTCTACTGAAAAGCAGATTCCGCTGCCTGGACAGGACAGGAGGGGCCCTCCCATATGCCCCTGAGAAGGTGTGCAAAATCATAATTGTGTGCTGCATGCTACACAACCTGGCAGTGAGGGAGGAGTTGGCTCTCATCCAGGATGATGATGACCGACAGCCGCCAGCCGCCATCCGCCAGCCGTGGAGGATCCTGCTCTGGGTCATGTTGCCAGTGATGATGAGGGTGAGGGGGATGATAGGACACAGCTCATCAACAACTTTTTCACATGATTGTGAGTATACAGTGATGTGTTGTCTACGTTTTGTCATGGCCTGATATGTGTAGGTGGTGCAATGTTGCTGCATATGTGTGGCTGTGTACTACTTGACAGGATGCTTGCGTGATGTGTCCTTTAAGTTAGTATGTACTCCCAAACAGTGTTGACATGATTACTAGGTTGTGTTCACGTTTCTTAAGATTTGTGTTTGGCATGTGTATTGGAGATGTATGCTGTTATTTTGTGATATTAATAGTGTTGTATGTCTGTCCTTCACAGTGTCCTTTGGCTGTTGTTAGATCACAAGGATTCCTGTTGCAGAGTGCAAGTTGTCATTGTCAAACCGATGATGTGCCACACACCCCTGGACTTTCATTGTTTACCACTTGGTTACTTTGTGCTCACTGTCACGTGAGGTTACCTTCCATCTGTTGTGGAGTTCACATGTAGTGATTGTGTAATAAACCTGTGCGTCACTTTGGACTGTGCTTTGTCTGTGTCCACACATCCGACAATCATTTGCATACTGTACCTGTGGGCTGATTGCCACTGACTCAGGATGGGTGTTGTGTATGTGCATTCCACTGTATTTTCAGTTCACAAAAGTGTAGGCGATGAGTTAGATTGCCATGGTAAGTATGTGTTGTGTTGACGTAGTGGTGTGTCTCCCTCATATGTGTCGCATCACCATGACTCACATTACTGTGTTTACATTGCTGTAGTAGTCTTCATGCACAGTATTCTTTTAGCAGGTCATCATCTCTATGACACAAACCAAGTTTAAGTCACAACAGAAGCAAGTTTTGTGTGATTGTGAATTTATCAACATGCATGTGTTTGAATAGTATACGTAAATGAAAGTGCTGTACAGTGCGATAGGAATCCAAAGTTCACAGAGGAGTTGGTAGTGTTGGTAGATGAAATTTCAAGAGTAAAGTCCACAGTCATTTGAAACATTGGTCCAACTTAGACCCTCCATCACATGTGTGGGAGTTTAGCGACAGTCAACAAGGTGAACGCTTTGCACACAATGGAGGATGTCTGGAACAGGTATTCACTGCCTGGGGCGTATGCATGGCCATCTGCCTCTCACTTGTCCTTCTTCGGACGACCCCTCTTCTTCTTTTCAGGGGGACCCTCAGGTGTCCTCATCCCTCCCTGTGGCAGTTGCAGATGTAGTGGCAACAGATGTAGTGGGCACACAGGGAGGTGTGGTCATGTTGTCAGCTATCTGGCGGAGGCATGTGAATATGTCCCTATGCACCGCCGTGAGTTCATAAATTTTGTCCATTTTGGACTCCATTCGGGACATGTGGGAGTCCAATCTGGCATGATGGGCAGCCTGCTGTTGTTGCATGTCCCTGAGGATCCCCACTACCTGGCCAAAGCCTCCGGTGCTTTCCTGGTACGCATCTATGATGCGTCCCAACTGTGGATCATCCTGCAGTCCAGCCCCATCTGCAGGCCGTGGCTTCAGCCTGCCCACCCTCACACCACCCTTGCCCACACGGGCAGGACCTGCCGTGTCAGGCACAGACGACACTGGGCCCCCTTCTGTGTTGGCACTGGTGGTGTTGTCCGTCACCTCCAGGGTGCCCTGTGTAGCTGTGCCATCAGTGTTCTGTTTCCTTGGTCTGTCCATGTTGGCAGAGGTCATTGGTGTGTTTGCAGATGTGGCAGGAGTGGTGGCAGGGGGTGCTGATGTTACAGCTGCTGGGGCTGGACGCAGAGCCACACCGGAGGTGCCAGGTTGTTCATCATCATCCGAAGAGGACTGAGAGACATCCACACCGGAGAGCTCAGGGTCAACCAGAGTCTGGGACTGGGATCCTTCTTCGGTCCCTGCAGTGTCCCCAGCATCCCCTGTGGGTGGAAGAGACACACAATGTATGTTGGGGTTCAGCACACATCAACAGATCACACACATTACAGTTGCTACTGTACTTCATGATGAGTGTATGTACATTGCATTGTCCTCCATCGTCACAGACAGAGGTCTATATTGGTTAAGCACATTGTCATGGCAACCTGAAGTGTTTTGATGGGCAGTTGGAGCTGTGTGCGTGGTTGATTCAAGTACTGTACATGGCCATTGCTGCTCAAGTGCTATCCCGTGCCTGACAGGTGTGTTTTCCTTATCATCATTTGTGCTTTAACAAGGACATACGTGCACTTCCTCTTACGATGTGTTGCACGATTGGGGCATGTGTGCTGGCCTTTGTGCATGTTTATTTGAGTCACATTGGTGTGTCGGAACGACATGGTCACAGTCCGGTATGTCTGAGATCTCTTGTGAGCTACCATATTGATGTACGTGTTCCTGGTTTACATCTCATTGCACACATGTGATGGTGTTACCGTAGCAAATGATGTTGCTGCTGAGCTTTGTACGTGATAACGTCATTTATCTTGTCAATGTCCCCCATGGAAAGAGGAGTTAACCAAGGCAGCTCTCTTGATTTTCAATGCTCATGACAGTGAGGGCCAGAGGTTTGTGTGTTTGAGTTATGCTGCTGTAAGTTGTATGCTTCCTCCTACCCAGTCCAGGTTACTCCTTGTGTTGCAAGTGTCAATGACAGTGAGGGGAGTGTTGTGTCAAGGATGCTGACAATGCTGCATGATGTAGGAGTGGAATGCAGCTCACAACAGCACCTTGTGTACATGACACCATGCAACAGTGTCAGCTATCTTGCAGTGGCCATTCCATTCACTGTCATATGTCCCCTGTCAATGATGTATATGTAACTTTGTGTGTGTGTTTTGATATGTGCTATGTTTGCATCTCCCCAATTGTCATGGAACCCACAGACCTTTACAGCCAGGCCAGGGGGCACCCCTGGGACACTGCTTCCCAGACAGTGAGTGGAAACATACAGTTGCGATGGCTGTGGGTGTGATCGTGTTTGGGGGGGCCAGTCCCTAGGTGTGACTTGCAGCCAATTCATACATCAGGCCCATGTGTCAGCCATCTTGCCAGGGCATTTACTTTCAGGGTGACTAGTCCCAAGGGTGCTATTTGTTCTGGCTGAGAAGGTGTGTGTTGAGCCGGACTTGATAGTATTTGGAGTAATTGCAGGTCCTCATTCACCCACAGAGCCCAGGTAATCCCCCCGAAGCATGCCTCCATTGCAGGGAGTCAAAGTTGACGTTCAGGATGTCAGGCAGTGGTGTCCTGTTGTTTGTTGGAGCACAACCCCCACCAGGGCCTAGTGCTCCCCACTGCAGAGCCCAGTGTCAGCCATCTTGTCAGTCTCTTTCCACTCCCTGTGAGGTGAACATGGTTCAGGGTGGGCTTGATGGGCCATGTGGGAGGAGGACTGTTGGCTGTGACTACGACTCACATCATGCTATTGGCTACACCCACCTTCCCAGAATACCAAGACTTCCTTCCTGTGACTCAGCTTCCCTGTGAGGTGGTGTAACAGTGCTGGCAAGATGGCTGACAGTGGTGTCCTGTTGTTTGTTTGAGCACAACCCCCACCAGGGCCTAGTGCTCCCCACTGCAGAGCCCAGTGTCAGCCATCTTGTCAGTCTCTTTCCACTCCCTGTGAGGTGAACATGGTTCAGGGTGGGCTTGATGGGCCATGTGGGAGGAGGACTGTTGGCTGTGACTACGACTCACATCATGCTTTTGGCTACGCCTACCTTCCCAGCATACCCAACCTTCCTTCCTGTGAATCAGCTTCCCTGTGAGGTAGTGTAACAGTGCTGGCAGGATGGCTGACAGTGGTGGCCTGGTGTTTGTAGGTGCACAGTTCCCAGCAAGGCCTTGTGCTCCCCACAGCAGAGCCCAGTGACAGACATCTTGGAAGTGGGTTTTGACTCACTCTCTTGGAGAGCATAGTCCCAGGTGTGTTGTTTGGTGTTGGTGGGAGGTGTGTGTGTGTGTCAGGGCCTGCTGGTAGATGTAGTCAGAGCTAGCACTCCTCCTCCCCCCCCAGGCCAGATGGGCCACCATGAAGCATGCTTCCATTGCAGGGAGTCAAAGTTGACGTTCAGGATGTCAGGCAGTGGTGTCCTGTTGTTTGTTGGAGCACAACCACCACCAGGGCCTAGCGCTCCCCACAGCTGAGCCCAGTGTCAGCCATCTTGTCAGTCTCTTTCCACTCCCTGTGAGGTGAGCATGGTTCAGGGTGGGCTTGATGGGCCATGTCGGAGGAGGACTGTTGGCTGTGACTTCGACTCACATCATGCTATTGGCTACACCTACCTTCCCAGAATACCAAGACTTCCTTCCTGTGACTCAGCTTCCCTGTGAGGTGGTGTAACAGTGCTGGCAAGATGGCTGAAGGTGGTGTCCTGTTGTTTGTTTGAGAAGTACTCCCACCAGGGCCTTGTGCTCCCCACAGCAGAGCCCAGTGTCAGCCATCTTGTCAGTATTATGCCACTCACAGTGAGGTGAACATGGTTCAGGGTGGGCTTGATGGGCCATGTGGGAGGAGGACTGTTGGCTGTGACTACGACTCCCATCATGCTTTTGGCTACACCCACCTTCCCAGCATACCCAACCTTCCTGTGAGTGGGTGAAATAGTGCTGGCAAAATGGCTGACAGTGTTTGTTGGTGTTTTGGGCCAATGCCTTGCTGTATTTGTTAGTAAGTTTGTACATGTTATGACATAGTTCCATATTACTCTGAGATTGCAGGTATTGTGTTTATCTAAGTGGCATACACATTGCTGGATAATTCGCTTTCGGTTGCTATGGCTTTGCTAACAGTGATTTTATTTCACTGTCCCCTTGACAGTGATGTCTGTGTGTGTATTGCCTCACAATATTGGCTAGTTGGTTATGTACTCACCAGGCTCTGGTATTCCTGCTAATCCATGGATGCCCTCCGGTGGAAGGATGGCCCGCACCTTCTCCTCCCAGGAAGTGAAGTGCGTTGGTTTGGCAGGAGGGCCACCGCCGGTCCGCTGGCATAGGGCATGGTCTCTGGCAATCAGCTTCTTGACCCTCCTTCGCACATCGTAGTACCTGTTCTTGATATCCTCCATTGTGCGCAGGCAAGGTGCTTGTGCGTTCACCTTGTCGACAATACTCTGCCACATCTTTGTTTTCTGTGACATGGGGGTCTGTTGGACCAATGTGCCAAATAAATGTGGCTCTACTCTGAGGATTTCATCAACCAAGACTTCCAACTCACTATCTGTGAACTTTGGATTCTTCTTTGGGGGCATGGTGAATGGTGGTTGTGGAGATTGATGTGTGTGTGAGGGTGAAAGTGAGGGTGAGTGGGTGTCAGTTTATCTGGGTGTTTGTGAGTGTGTTTTTGAGAGGTGCAAATGGTGTCAAGGTTGTGTAGTGGGTGAGTTGTGAGTGTGTCTCTGAGTGCAGGGTGGTGGTGTTCTCTGCTGTCATATGTGTGGAATTTGCAAAGGATCATGGTAGGGATTTTGGCCCTTTATGTAGGTGGAGTTGTGGGTGTGTCTTTGTTCCATTATTTATTTATTTTTTATTTATTGACTTTGACAATGCTTGTTTGGTCTTTTTCAGTTTGTTTCTATGTCATTTTGGTGAGCATGACGGACACGTTCAGTTGTCCGGGACGGACGCTTACAGCGGCAATTGCGGGCTAATCCGAGTCTGTCACACTCACATTATGCTATGTTGCAGCGTACGCGTCGGTCGCGACGGGCTCTTTTACGTGGTAGTCAGTATGTCCCGTACGTTTCGGTCTTGCGGATTGTGCTCCGTGTGAGTCGTTAGTAGTTCACACGCATTGCATCATACTGGGCCAGACGTACAGCGCGTGTACGTGTCGTTCGGACCTATTCCCAGTCCGTGTCGTTCGGAATGGTTCCCGGTCAGTTTACGGCCGAAACACGATTTTCCGTACGTATCGGTCGTGCGGATTGTGCTCCGTGCGAGTCGTTTGTAATTCACTCGAATTGCATCGTACTCAGCCGGTCGTACGGCGCGTGTACGTGTCGGTCGGACTCCAGTCCCGGTCCGTGTCGGTCGGTACGGTTTCCAACCAGGATCGGAATCGGCCCCTAAATGTTCAAGAAGCTGTCACCCCGTGGAAGTCTTGTTAGAGTCCGGAGGCTCCAAGGCAAATGTAATCTGTTTCAGTTTAAATTTGGTGTTTAGCATAGAGCGCCTTTCTGAAACATGAAGCTTCAGTCCAGACAGCGCTCAGTCTCTGCACACCTCCCGCACTGCAACCTGAGAGTAAGGGCTTTGCATTCAAAGTTGTTTTTATATAACTGATCAGGGCTATATTTAATACTTGTCAAATATCATGGTGCATGAGACTGCTGCACAGTTAAACCTGTTTTGTATGTTTTATATCAGTCAAAGTAAAATCATAAATAAAGCTTTAGAAAGTAATCAAAATAGGAAGTGCATCCTCTTTGATTAGAGCATATCACTGATTATATACTGATCAAACAACCTGAAATTGACAGTGAGGCTCCCAAGAATGCAGCTGCGGTCCGTGCAAGTAACAGCGGTGGGGCCGCATGTGGGGGGATTTCGAGGGACGATGCCGAGGGAAAATTAATTATTTATTTAATTTTCCCTCTGCATCGTCCCTCGAAATCCCACCCAACCCGGCCCCCCCCGCCCCACCGCTGGTACCTGCACGGACCGCGGCTGCAAGAATGAACATTAACATTACACAGCAGCTTAGTATGTCATAGACACCAGTATATGGGTAACATCCTTTAATAAAACCTTTGCGAAACAAGCATTAACTATTGTCACAGACAAAAACTGTAGTAGATATGTACTCTGTAGTGGCCAGGAATTACATGCCATTGAGTGTTCTGGGGATGTTATGTTTATCTGTTATCCACCTGCAAGGATACTATTTCATTTTCATGTTCAAAAAATAAAAGCACAACAAAATAACTTCAAAGAAATACATAATATTCACACAGTGAATAACTGATAGTTTAAGAAAAGTAGCTGAAAGTAGACCATTATTTCATTTGGAACAAACGTGACTGCTCATTCGACCAGAACAGCGCAAAGCAACCACAGACTAGTGTAAGTAAGTGCAAAAAGTTGCTTTGATAGAACTGCTCTGTGTTTACAAGCCACTTGCAACAGATTTTACAACAAAAATGTCCCTGCCTTACTAATACAAGCGTTTTCTAATATTCCACAACCTCTATGCCTTTAATTCTTTTCTTAAAAAAGCTCAGTCATATCCGCTTTCTTTGCCATAGCGATTCTTAATGACTGAGCTCCAAAATGCTACTTAAGTAAATCCAAAACACCCAAGACTTTCATTAATACCTGTAAATCTGATATATTGTCAAATCGATCCATTCCCAGTTATTGAAAAACTTTCCTCTAATCACTCACCTCTTACTAGAGCAGGTTTATCATACTCCAACTGAACAAAGTATAACATCTCATGTACTTCTCAATGTCACTAATTTCCCTCTTCCAAACTGATCAGTCTTTAATTGTCTCAACCAAATCCAATCCCTATCCTAGTCAACCTGCATGTCTTTCCAATAAAAACCCCACTACACTTTTTTTCCTCAAGAATTCAGACACTCTAAAAGCCACAAAAAATAACCAAACAACAAATCCCACTCATCCTTACAGGAAGAATATATGATGTTACAAGGCAAACCATTACAACGCATGTTTTTATAATGCGGATTTTACAACGCAGCTACCATTACATCGCATGTTTTTACAACGCATACCATTACAAGGCAAAATAATGTAAATGCACTAAAACATCCATTACAACGCAAAGATTTACAATGCATACTTGTACAACGCATACCATTACAACGCATATTTAAAAAAAAAAAGTATAATAAACCCCTGGGACGGGATGCAGGGAAAATAGGGGCTTTTAAAATTCACACCTGAGTATTAAAATTAATACGCGAGTATTTAAATTAATACTCGCGTAAATGTTTAATTTTTTTTAATTAAATGATTTACTTACCTCTGGGACGGGATGCAGGGAAAATAGGGGCTTTGGATGAGGAAGTGTATTAATACACGGGTATTTAAAATAAATACCACAGTATTAAAATTAATACCACAGATTTAATATAAATATTCGAGCATTAAAAAAAAGTAACAAAATTCACCAAAAAATATTAATATCCAGCCAATAAATAGATAATTTAATATTTTAAATATTCATTTAATTAAAAATAAAATGCATTTAAATACGACTTATTGCAACACAATATAATTTAAAAACTAACAATTTCATAAAATACACATCATAAAAAAAAATCAAACATATTTTTATAAAAGAGTACACCAAAAAAAAGAGCATTTACACAATTAAATTTAACAAAAGAACTACCAATGAAAAAACTATATTAATAAACAAAATAAAACACCAATAAACGGCAAAATATCAAATAAACAACCATTTTACTCTACACCAAAACGAAAGTCCTACAACACTTTCTATGAATGCACCTTGACCCGCAGGTCACCAAAATGGCGGACAATACATCTAAAAAAAAAATAGCCAACATTTATAAAACGATAAAAATAATTAAACATTTTGTCAGCATTAAAAACATGACAAAAATATGCACAAAACATATTTTCCAATAAATTATTGTTCACCATAAAAAAACGCATAAAAGCAGCCGACCACCATTTTGAAAACAGTGGTAAACTGACTTCCACAGAGACCACACGCGTTTTGGCAGCCAAGAAAATCTCAAACTCAAATAGTTCCATCTACAGTTCCAAGTAAGTGTGCCCATAAAAAATATATTAGAAGTAGAAAACTAAAACATAACCTGAAATTAAATAACATATACCATTTAAAAAAATTTACAGCATTTTCGGGAAGTTAAAAAAGACGTGATAAAAACACACTTCACGACACAGTCATTCAATATAAAAACAATGTAAGTAAAACAAACTTTTTTATTTTTATAAATTAAAATTAAACCGTCAAAATGTTCAATTTTAAAAGCCTCTACAAATCAAAAAGCCATACTGCAAACTTTTTTTTATAACAAACTACTTACATCGTGGAAAATGCAAAATGGTGGTGAGGGCCTATTTACCATTCCTAAACCAACAGTTGCTAGGCTAAAAAAAAGTGTAGGATATTGGCGAGGTTAAAACTACTATTCCTACTCAAAAAAATGCTTGCCTCAGGTAAAGTGCAGGATGGTGTTAGGTGCAAAATTACTACTCCTGCTCCATGCTGTGCTTGCCTCAGGGAAAATGCTGGATGGTGGTGGGTGCAAAATTACTAATCCGACTCCAACATGGGTTTGTCTCAAGGCAAATTACTATTCCTACTCCGAACTGTGCTTGCCAGAGGGAAAATGCTTGATGGTGGTGGGGGTTAATTTACTATTCCTACTCCAACAGGTGCTTGCCTCAGGGAAAGTGTAGGATAGTGGTGGGGGAAAAACTACTATTCCTACTCCGAGGTGTGCTTGCCTGAGGGAAAGTGCTGGATGTTGTTGGGGGCAAAATTACTATTCCTACTCCGACCTGTGCTCTCCTCAGGGAAAGTGTAGGATAGTGGTGGGGGCAAAATTACTATTCCGACTCCGAGGTGTGCTTGCCTCGGGGAAAGTGCTGGATGGTGTTGGGGTCAAAATTACTATTTCTACTCCGACAGGTGCTTGCCTCAGGGAAAGTGTAGGATAGTGGTGTTGGCAAAATTACTATTCCTACTCCGACCTGTGCTTGGCTCAGGGAAAGTGTTGGATGGTGTTTCACGTATAAAACAAATTAAAAAAATAGTTAATCATTTTATAAACATTTTTTTATGTCAACAGATAACAGCATCAGCACCAAACAAGAGCTGAAAAGGACACAGAACATATTCTGTAAAAAAGCAATCTACTAAACACCAACAGGAAATAAAAAAAAGGAAAATAAAGCTCAATATTATAGTAAAATTACAAAGACAAGCAATGTAATTCAAAGTTGAATACACTTGGCAAAATAGGAATTAAATTCAATTTCATTTTTAAAACAATTTTCATATTCTTTAATTTCCAGAGTTAACATCCATAAAATTATTGCGGTTTTAACAACTCGAAGCAGAAGGCAACCAACATACCAAGGTAATTTTTACACTAATTAAATTTGTCAATAAAGTTTATAAGCAGGAAAAAAAAAAATACAATTTCCTTCAAACAGAAAGCTCTTCTCAAACAAACATCTATTCAACAGAAAACCTAAATTTAGAAGGTAAATAAATATCTAAATCTTCTCATAAGTAAAGTAGAAAAATCATCACCATTATAAATTATATCAGAAGCAAACTGACCATTGAAGAAACAAAACTTGCAACTGTTCAACCATAACAAATAACTAATGTATTCTACTGCAGGTGAAATCATTCCAAATATCATAAACTCCAAAATAAACGCATTATTTTTTTACTCTTTCAGACCCAACTAAAAATCAAACTCAACAGCAAGACAAAAAGCATCAAGAAACAGCTTGAAAAAGGGTAAGATTCAACAAATAATAAACAATATAACAACTTAACCATTTTTTCTCCAAAGAAAGCCTTTTTTTAAAAATCATAACAGCAAAAATACAAATGCAACATGGTTAAACAATTTTATCTAACTTCATACAGCATTAACTTTAAATAGTATAAAAAATATGCAGTAATTGTACTCTAACTTTTTCTTCAAAACAGGTAAACTCCATCACTTAAAAATAAATTAACCCTTTTTTTTCTGTTTCAATGCATAACAGAAAATGACTTCAAATCAGGAAGCCAAATATGTCACCTCCAGCCGGGGCAACCGTCTTCTCAAACATAGTGGGTATCTTTATTATAAGGAGAGACTAACTGAGCCCAGGTGTCATTGGAGGTGTGTGCAATACTACTCATCCCATTGCACAGGCAGAGCGGTTACTCTTGGTGACTCTGTTTTAAGAACCACAGAGCATAACCACTCTGCCTCTGCAATGGAGATTGAAGTTAGAGAAACTATTAATAAAATTAAAGCTATTGCATCCACCTCCAATGAACCCTGTGGCGCAGTTTTGAGGGAGGTAGCACAACACATTCCACCACATGTTGCTAGTGGTATGCCCACAATACCCAACCTGAGAAGAATTGTTCAACGTAAAAGACAGGCAAGTAACCCACAAAGAGTAACACCCCAAACCTTTTCTGACATTAACATTCCTCCTGAACTATGTATAACAGTTACTAATGAACCGTTTCTTTTGCATGACAACAAAAACCCTCAAAAAAGAATACTAATCTTTAGCACACCCCATAACCTTGTTTGGTTGGAGAGCAGTGATATTTGGATGATGGATGGGACGTTTAAATCCACACCCCATCCATTCACCCAAATATACACTATTCACGCATATATTAATAATACAGTTGTTCCCTTAGTTTTCAGTTTACTCCCTGATAAACAATCCTCAACATACACTGAATTTTTGTCAGTGATAAAAGCTAAAACAGCAAACAAAAGTCCTAGAAAAGTATTAATTGACTTTGAATTACCTATGATTAATACTATTACCAAACTGTACACGGATACCCAAATTCAAGGATGTTTTTTTCACTTTTCTCAGACTTATTGGAGAAAAGTTCAAAAAACATCCTTAGTTGAGGATTATTTATCAGATAGCAAACTACAATTTGAATTAAAAAAACTAACAGCCCTTTGCTTTGTTCCTCCTGACAGTGTAGACTAATACTACACTTCAATTACAGAATCAGAATACTTTACAACAAACGAAGACAAATTGGCACCCCTTCTAAATTACTTTGAAGACACATGGATTGGCCATCTAAGCAGGTCGGGTTGCAGGAGTAAACCACGTTTCCATGTAAAGTGGTGGAACTGCTACTCGACCTGCTTAGAAGGAGGAGCAAAAACAAAAAATGCCATAGAGGGATGGCACAACTCCTTCAATAAATCAATTGGCAAACCTCATCCTAATTTCTATCATTTCTTGGAAATTTTGAGGAAGGAGCAAAGTTTCCAAGAAATGAGAATGTTGAAATCATTAACAGGTAGTCTGAACCCATGAATATCAAAAAGAACAAAGGAAATGTCCGAGAGACTATTGGGTGCAATTCAACAATTTACGTTGATGGTGGCTTCAGACTACCTTGATAATATTGCACACATCCTCCATTTCTAACCTACACTATCTCCTTACTTGCCTGTTTTGCCCTAAAAAATCCTAATTCAATTGGCTTTTTTTTTTTTTAAATCTAAAAATAATTTTTAAAGTCGGGTCTCCTAACCTTCAGATGTCTTCTTTTTCAACTCTTGGACTTACGTAGTATCCAAATTTTCACCAAGAGTCCTTTATATTTGTTTAATCCATTGCACATAATCCACATTCCTTTTTAATGTCCATGACCCGAATAAAAGTAAAAAAAAGTGCACAGTAGTTAAAAAAATATCTGTGCACACTTAAAAAAATTGCACCCAAAACAAAATCCCGAAAAAGTGAAATTTTTTGGCAAAAAGCATAAAAAAATCCAACAAAGCAATCCCTTCTATCTCGAAAATAATTCGAACTCCAATCCACGTTCCAAAATCCATTGCTGAAATCCCATCTCCAAAAAATGAAAATCGATCTTCCAAAATCCAAAAACCAATATGCAATGGATGTAAAAATATCCGATCTTCTTTTTTTTTAAAAAGGAGATCTTTTTTTTAAAACATATTAAAAAATACATCTAACCGCGACAACGCCCAATCCTTTCTAAAAAAAAAAAAACCCGTTGCAAATCTAAAATAAGATATCTTTCGAAACACTTTTGTTTATTAAAGTTTTTAATCTATATATTTTTATAAACTTTATTAAACAAAATGTGTTACAAAAGAATGAGACCAGACGTGGGCCGGCTACTGCAACCTGTTATGGAGTGAATTTGTTGGTTAACACACAATAAAAGTACCAAAAACACATTTACTACATCTATCTACCTCCCTCCTCTCTCCTTACAATAAACATTACCACTATTCTATGTTTTTTAATAATTAAAAATTGTCTTACCTTGACGGAGCTCTCCCTTGCATCTGATCCACAGCGCGACAATCCTCGTAATGACGAAAGTTACGTTCACGCGGCAACATCATGTCTTTCTGTAAAAATTAAAAAAGGACATTTTCTCCCATTGACTTCAATGGAAAAGCATGGGAAAACTTTGAAAATAATGTAAAAAAAAATGTTAATGTATATAAATAAATCTGTTTCTTTTTGAAAAATATTATAAATAATAAACTATTTTTACAATATTTTTGTGTATTTAGTTTTGAATGCATAATATTTTTATAAATGTTGACAAAATATGTTTTATATCTATAAATAATAATTTACCTGTCTTGTATTTTTTTCATAATTTAAAATTGTATTAAATTATTATATACCGTTTACATTATCTCTGTCTATTTTACACAATTATTACTGATCTCTAAAATTGGTAAATCTCTTTTTTAAAACTCTATAATTTTTTTCCATTTTTAATTACATTTCTATTCTTATTTATACTTTTTAATTACTCTTTTTAAATTAAAACCTGAATATTAATTAGTAACCCATGTATAAACTATTTCCCTAATCAATTTTACATTATACTTAGTTCTATATTTTTTTAAATAGCTTATAATTAATCAGAATCTCAACAATAAATTAATTCTCTATTCAAATAAAATTTACTTAAACTTTTTAAAAAACTTGTTTTTTTCCAATTTACACTAGTATTAATTTTAATACCTGAGTATTAAAATGAACTTACTAACATTATAAATTATCCCTTTTAATATTAACTTTACAAAAACATTTATTTTGAAAATTTACCCATTTACTCTTGCATTAATTTTAATACCTGAGTTTTTTTTTAAATACCGAGTATTTTAAATGCCTACCCCTAACATATTTTTTTTAATTATCCCTTTTAATATTAACTTATCACAAACATTTAATTCTATATTTTTCCCATAGACTCTAGTATTAATTTTAATACCCGAGTATTAAAATTAACTACCACTACCAGTTTTTTAAAATATAAAATATAATCATCCCTGTTAGTTTAAATAAATTAGTATTTAAAAATACCTGAGTATGTTTTATTACTTATTACATACTTTAAATACTAAGGGGCCCATTACGATGGCGGGCAGAAGCACTACCGCCGTGCTGGCGGATGCAAAAACCACCAGTTACCGCCGGCACGCAGCAGTCCACACGCCCGCCCAATTACGATGCGAAAAGCAGGCCAAACACCGCCGGCAAGCCAGCAACACCGTCCGCCATCAAAGTGCGCCCGTACACGTAGCGGCGCAGCCTAACTGACACACACCGTCCGACGAAACACGTCCCGCCCGGCGCATAAATTACGATGCCGCAAACAAACGGCTCCCACGGCCAAGAGATACCGTACGTGAAAGAGAGGCGGTAACACGGACGCAGAGCACGGACAACGAAGAAGCGGCACCCCGGGCATGAATCCAGCACTGCAGGCCCTTCCCATGCTTCTGCTGATGCACCACCAAGGACGCAACGTACCGCGGAGACGCAGGTAGGCACACACACAACAAGTGCACGCAAACAGCGCACACAGTGCAAGGGCGGAAAAAGAGGACAACCCCCACCAGCGCGTGTACACAACACATCCACCATCGCATCCACAGATGACACACAGGCCAAATCGTAACATCGCAGAACACATGTGTACACACCACCTGGGACTAGGAACCAACCACCCCGTCACGGCCCCAAAGCGCCGATGACGCCGCCACACATGCGCACAACGCAGAGGCCAACCGCAGCGCCATGCATGCGTCGCACACAGACACAGGGACACAACCAAGCAGCACACACACCAGCCCCACCCCGAACGCACATGACACGTGACAGGCCGGCCACAGACATGTACCCAACGCCCAATTCACGGACAACACCCAACGCCACACAACCGACGCACACATGTCAGTGAAGTCACGCAACAGCAGGACACACCCCAGTGTAACAAACATGGCGAAGCACACAGCGGCGGCAACACCAACTAGGAGAAGCAGGGCCCCGTCGGGAAGAGGAACGCCAGTACCACACTGAAAAACCCATACCACCCTGCACATATGAACAAGACACATGAAACGGAACACCAAAGAGCCCGGTGACCGACAACAGGTGGCCCAAGAATTACATCCACACACAAGGCCCAACGCAGAGCGGGAAGGCAGGCTGCCGCCCACACAAGGGAGAGCAGACAGCACTGAATGACCTTCCATTCCAACTCCGAAACCACAGCCCCACGACAGAAGCCGGTGAATACAGCCATTGTCCAAGAATAGACCAACACAGGCATGCCGAGGAGACCGACCACACGGCAGATAGCGCATATCACAGAAGCACACAACGGACGGGGAAGAAAGAAGAAAACACTCCCCCATGTCGGCCACATGCAAGTTAATTGGAAGGAGTCACACAGCACTGACCTTGAACTGTCTGAGAAGCATGTGGGAAGAGGGCCCGTGTCCTCCAAACAAGCCAACAGAACACAAGTCCTGTCTCCCTACGACTACACAGAGCTCACAGCAACCCCGGAGCGTGCACATTGCAGACTGCACACACAGCCGGAGCACGCCATCTCAACGAACCGCTGCGAAATGGCAACCGCAACACACCTACCCAACTACGCCGAACAGCTCAAGCTGTACAAAACCAACCTGTGCCATACATTGGGATGCGATCTCCTGTCCCTGCTGAACGTAAGTTACCGACTGACTTACCGCATCACATTGTTCAGCTGCGTCATGCCCGTCTTCTACTGTCGGAGGTGTCCCTACCAGCATCCCGTCGAGATATGCCTCTCCAACCCGGCATGTCTGAAGGCGGACCTGCTACCACTACTCCTCCCTCTGGACGCACACGACAGGGCCTGCTCTGCCTATGGGGGCATGGCGTATGTGGCCAACATCGCACGCGCACTGAAATGGAACCACTGTGCCTCCACACGACGGATCATCGAGAACAGCTACATCGAATGTCACCCAGCATGCCCCATCATGGTCCTCCAAGGGACAACCTACGAACAACACCTTGACAGCCACCATCCGCTTCATTGGCTGGCAAACATGTACACCACCAATGACATGGAAGCCCTGCTGGACGGCATCGCATACCTGACAACCTGTAAATACGTCGGACCACAACGCAGGTTCCCCGAGTGACCTATGAAGTCCAACCCCGCACCCATGCTCAGCTTCCGCACGGACTGGCCAGTCACCACCACAACAGCCATACCAAACGACCGGCAACTGTAACCACACCATCAACGACATCGCCATGACATCGGATATGACCGGGACATGCACACTGTTCCCCATCACATCCAGGAACACCGCATGCATCGTGGGAGGCAGTGGCATGGGCTCTGTGCATCGCACCCACATGGACGGAACTGCACGAACAACCAGGACACGACATGGATCCAGCGCACATGGACACACACACCGCTCAGTGGACATGAATAGGTCGCCTGGAGTCTGTGGGTGCTGCACCCCTCCCACCCCCGCCCCGGGAATCCCATACCAGGACCTTTGCATGGACGACAAGTGCATACAACAACAACACGACCCCAGTGACTGTGACATGTCCAGTAACCACCACAGTGCAACAACAAGTGGCACGCCGCTGCATGCACGCAAGCACATGCCCTGATGTCATCTCACATGCACGCGTGCATGAGGAACAACCGCAGCAAACCTGTCACATGGAACTGAGATGGACTGTGCCCATGATGCCGAGCGGTCTGGTAGGCTACATGTATACCGTCTGTGTCAAAGTCCGCAGCTCCGCAGCTATACGTAAATGTACATTAGCACAGCCTTGGCCAAGCAGATGTAACCCCACACCCTATCCCATTTGCAATCATGCTCAGTATATCCTCAGTATGTATTCCGCTGCCAGTAGTGTCCACTATACTGCATCACAGAGGACAGAAGACTCAATATAATGTTTGAAACCAGAACTGTCTCCGCTGACTCATTTCACAAGTACGAATGAGAGAGGATGAGAGTATGTGAAGTACACGGCAGTCGTGACATGACCATGTAGTCCACTGGTATTGGATGTCAACGCAAATGAGTAGCACTACTGTGGAAGACACACATGTGTCGTGTGAAGTCGTATGGACGCAGTGCTCAGGTGGGTGGGTGCGACGGGTAGATGCGCACATGCCAAGTTGGAGCACGCCGTGTTCCGAGGGGTCATGAACAGTACACCACCGCTTCCCTGGGCATTGTGAGAGGACACCTGTCGGGGGGAGTGAACACGTGTGTGCACAGCAGCCGGGCACACGTACAAAGCGGTACCAGGCGCACCGAATGCCCACCCTCTGTGGACGAGCTGGATCCTGTTGTGCGCCCGCCATGCCCCTTGACAAGGCACACACAGCCCCAGTCGACCAGGTGTAACCCCAACATAGTCAATCCGCACAGGCGATACAGGGCACGGGATGGCAGTGGAGCATGGTGTGTGAGAGGTCTCCTCGCGCTCCTCCTGGTCATATCACGCAGGCAATAGAACCTCAACGTCCAGCATGGCAAAAAGTCAAATGGAAGTGTAGGGGGACGCACCACAGCACGAGCAGCACTGACGTCACGGGAGGTGGCTCGCACCATCCCATCCATTGCCCATCATACCAACCACGACACATGCCATTGCGACTAAGTGCAAGCGCGTGCGCCACCACCCCTGAGCCCTCCCCAGAGAGGCCAAAGAGTGAATGTGTGGGCCATCAGCCACAGACGGACGCGGCATGGCCGCAAGGGCAGCCACAGCCACTGGGTGTCGCAGGTGGCGGATCCGGAAGGCGAAGACTGTGATGCATAGTCCATGCAGGCCGGGTCTCCATTTGGGGCACCACGCAGGTGGACGGCGTCCCGCCACACATCATACCCTGAGACAGCCCACTCGTGCAACTGGACCCACACATACACTCCTTGCCCTCTCTGGTGCGAGCTTGCGGCTGCCTGTGCAAGCGCTAGCCTCGCAGGTGAGCATGCATATTGGGGGGCGAGGGGAGGACATGAGGGCTGGGGCGAAGATGACTGTATCACTGTCAGTTAGTACAAGGGATGACCCAGATGTGGAAAGGAAGAGACGTGTCCCGTGTGTACTGCAACTAGTCGCCAATCCAACTACCCCCCATGTCCGGAATGTAAGCCCGCACCTAGGCCCGCCCATCCGCCACATCGAACATACCACCAGCACGACAACCTTCCCATTCGAAACACTGACTGGGGGTGGCGACCAGTGAACAATCATGTGTAGCCTACCCACGCGTACATGTGGGCCCTCCATGATCATTGGGGCCTAGATCCCCATGTGCATGCACATGGCAGTGGTATGTATCACTTGCCATTGCCATTGTTGGGAGACCTGTGTAAGTGTATTGTGGCCGTGCCGTCCCAGCTTGACAGCTGGGCTGTGGCTCATGTGCTTGCTCAGTCATGTCAGTGATGTGTATGCGAAATTGCTATGTGCCGTGTTGCTTTGACATGTGTCCTCTGCCATTTAACCCAGGCGGAGACCGAACATTGACCGCCCATACCAATTGCTGGCGGACATGGACGATACAGAGGTAATCAGGAAGTTTCGGCTGGACAGGCCAACTCTGCATCGACTGTGTGCCATGTTAGAGCCCCATCTCCGTCCCCGCAGGGTGTATCCGACTGCTGTCACCCCCACGGCTAAGGTGATGGCCGCCATGCATTTCTTCGCCACTGGGTCATTCCAGCACACAGTGGGCAGTGGAGGAGGGATGTCCCAGCCCATGTTCAGCAAGGTGCTGAGGGATGTACTGGCAGCCATGATGCTGTACCGGAACAGGTACATCAGATTCCCCAGGGCTCGTGAATTGGCGGCAGTGAAGGGTGCATTCTATGCCCTTGGCAGAATCCCACACGTCGTGGGAGCCATTGACTGCACTCATGTTGGCCTTGTTCCACCACAGGCCACTGAGCACCTGTACCGCAACAGGAAGCACACGCACTCCCTGAATGTGCAAGTGGTGTGCCTTGCGGACATGGTGATCACCCACGTGTGTGCAAAGTTTCCAGGCTCGGCCCATGACGCACACATAATGCGCAACAGCATCTTGCCACGACTGATGTCCAATCTGCAACAGGATCGTGGCTGTATTGTCGGTGAGTATGTGGAGTGGTGTAGCGTGCTGGTTGTGCGATGCTGTCCCCTGTCCAGTTGGAATAGCAACGGTTCTCTGTGTCCCTCACACCCAGGTGACTCTGCGTATCCGAATGGGGCATGGCTGCTCAGTCCATTGAGGAATCCTCGCACCCCAGCAGACGATCGATACAATGAGGCACATGGGAGGACCAGACGTGTGGTCGAGCGTACCTTTGGCCTCCTCAAGTCCAGGTTCAGGTGCCTGGACCGCACCGGGGGTGCACTGGCGTACTCCCCACAGAAGGTGTGCCAGATAGTGGTGGCGTGCTGCATGCTGCACAATCTGGCCATTCGGAAGCAGATCCCCCTCATTGTGGATGACGGAGATCAACCAGGGCCCCAGCCCGCAGACCAGGACAGCTCGAGTGAGGTGGACAGCGGAGAGGAGGAAGCTGGGAATGTGCGCCAGCAGCTCATCGCCCGCTACTTCACTTGACGGTGAGTGTCCATGTACGACGGCTGATGTGGCTGTATCTGTGCAGGTGTGTGTGTGCTGTGTCAGGGTGGCCGTTTGTTCACTGCGTGCTGTGTGTCAACGCTCCATGGCCAGGGTAGTATGCCACTGTTGGTGGCTGTGGCATTGTGCCCTATTGCTCTGTGCGATGTGTGTACATTGCTTGTAGTTGTTGACATGTACTGTGTGATGGGTGTGTGACACACTCATTGAATGTGCTCCTGTTCTGTCTCCCACCCCTAGGTCCCTACAGGCCCTCCGGATTCCATTTCCATGCCACGCATCAGGTGCCTTTCCGCCCAAGGTGGCCGTTGTATTCCGTACAATAAAGACACAGGGCACAAACAGCAGTTAGTGAAAAAGGTGCATTTATTACAAACTGTGACATGTGATTGTGTGTAAGGTGATGACAAAAGTGGTGCGTGCAGTGACAATGAGCTGTCGGTCATGGCTGCGTGATGATCAGGGTGTACCCACTGGTTCTATGTCCATAGTCCAACACACACATGCCATCCAGCTGGCTGTGTGGAGTGGGATCGTAGAGCAAGTCAATGCAGTGGCTGGTCAAGGAAGGCTGGCGGAAGGCTGGCTGGCTGCCTCACTTGTGACTGGAGCGTGCGAAGTCCTCCTGGGAGATCTGTTTCCTCTTCGGACGGCCCCTTCCACGTTTGGGAGGGGGGGTGTGTGGTGGCGACCTGCTGGTGGTGGGTGAGGTGTGCTCACTGGCTGTGGACGCAGGGGAAGTGGACACTGCTGCCCGACCCTGCGCCCTAGCAGGTGGTGGCGGAGGTGGTGTTGCTGGCCTTGCCTGTGACCCCACCGCCACCACCAGCTGGCCCATGAGGTCCACGAGTTGGTCCATACGGGACACGAATTGGCCCATATGGGCGTCCATGGACCTCAGCACCCCCAGCACCTCCCGCGTGTCAGTAGCAGACCTGGCCCATTGTCCTTGGGCCTCTTCATAGGCCCCAAGGACTCTGTCCATTTGAGGCAGGGCATGGCTCCCAGGGGAGGCTGGCGTTTCCCTGACCCTGCTCCTCCTACCAGTCCTGCTGCCACCGGCCTGCCCACTAGCCACATTGCTCACCACGGTCCTCGCTGTGGCTCCCAGGGTGGATCCAGTCGGCCGGACCACCACCTGCGCTGGGGCTGGTGCCAGCGAAGACGTGGTGGTGGTGGAGGCGGTGGTGGTCGGTGCGGCGATGGTGGCGGTTGCGGCAGTGGTAGTGGCCGCAATGACCGTGGGTGTGGCCGCAACGACAGTGGCAGCAGGGGACTGGGACTGTTCAGCATCCCTGGATGATGGGTTGGTGGGTAGGAGGGGTCCTGGGGAGCGGCTGGGCCCTGCCACGCCAGATGGGCCAGCTTGGTGGTCCGTGTCCGAAGAGGTGGACAGATCCTCCAGATCCGTGTGTCCTCGTTGGGGGCTTGTAGGCTGGCTGTGCTGGCTGCTGTCTCCATCCCCAGCGTCCAGCAGTTCGTCACCTGTGGAGAGAATGAGATTTGTTATTGTGTTGCACCTGGCGAAGTATGTATTAGTCGTCTGACATTGGCAGTTCGTGCAATCTCGTACATGGGTTTCCCGGAGGCGAGTGTGTGGCTGTGGCATCTGTAGGTGTGTGTGCTAGGCAATGGGACTGTGTGCTGTGCACATGTGGCATGGGACGGATTGGCCATGCCGATGGGTGTGTTGCTTTGCCCCTACTCATTGTGACTCTGGTGTATGCGGGCTCCTGGCCCATCCTGGGTCTGGTTTGTACTTTGCTTTTGGAGTTCAAATGGAACGCTTAGGAACGCATATGGCAACATGGGGGCCATGCCCCAGATTCGCATTTGGGAGGGTATATGCTTTTGGGGTACATGCTGTGAGCCATGGGTGCCGAACGTGACATGTGTTGTGGCAGCATGACAGTGCATGGTCTGAGGTGTGTGCATGCCTGACATGCCCTGCATATTTGCTGTCTGTTGTGGTTACTGGACATGGCATTGGACGCATCGTTATGAGTGAGTGATAGTTGTGTGCCAGCCAACGTATTGCAGTTGTCCCATCTCCTTGGTGTGCGTGCTGCCCTGTGCCATGTGCATCACTGCAGTGCTCGGGGGGGTGTGGCCCATGTTGTGTGTTGTTGCTCACAGTGTGTCGTGCGCTTAATTGACTTCTGGCACATGGTTGGTCATGGGCATGTGTCTTAGCGTGACTGCTGTATGTGTGGCAGCT